>CM031598.1:89925199-89941161 GCA_018398815.1 Conus ventricosus
CAACTCCCTTCAAAAAAATTTTTTTTTATTAATTACTTTAATTTTTTTTTTCTTATTCTATGCACATATTCTGGTGAAGAAAAGAAAGAAGAGACAACAGACAAATTACAGACCTTCCTCGTTTCTCACACGCACACCACACACACACACACACACACACACACACCAATACCACCACTGTTCTCAGACCTTGAACACCAGTCCATCACAGAAGGAAGAATGCAGCTCGCAAATGTGGAGTACACAAAGTTCAGTGCATAGAATCCACAGAAAAGCAGTGTCATGTCAAGTACATCTTTACACTCTGTGAACCAGTAACATATGAAAATTCCATTCCACAAAGTGAATATATATTCTTTTTTTAAAAAAACTATTAAAAAAAAAGGAAAGAAAGGAAAAGCAGTTCAGTAGACATGACAAAGTAATAATCTCGAAATATACATAGTCTATCAAACTGGCCTTCACAGGATGGGGTCAAGGAGATGAGCTTGCTCCACTCTACGACCAAGTTGCCAGTGATCAGGGAAGAGAAAAGGACGGAGGAATGTCTCTGGTGTGTGTGCGTATGGAAGGATAACCTCAACAGCGACACACTTCTCACTCAAAGGAAAATGGAAGGAGAAGGAAATGAAGAAGTGTGTGTGAAGGAATACCTCAATGGCAGCACTTTTCACTGAAATGAAAAGAACGAGGAGAAGTGCATAATTATGGAATACCTCGACAGCAGCACAATTTTCACTCGAAGAGAATGTGCAGCAATACCTGAATGGGACACCCTTTGAATGAACGAAAATGGAGGAGTGGTGGGGTGTGGAATACCTCATCAGCAACACACTTCACTGAAAGGACACTGGAAGTTTGGTGAATGTGGAGGAATATCTCAAAAAGTGAAACACATTTTTCACGGAAGGGAAACAAAGAGGGTCATGCATGGAAGAAAACACCTTAATCAAGCCATGTCCGCTTCCAGGCGTTTTTCTAACACTTTTTTAATGTCGACTCTAGTCTTCACACCCTTCTATCTTTGAACAGAACTAATGTCACCTGTGACATTAGTTGCAACCGAGCCTTGGAAACAAATGGCTAGCAGTTTCGGTAAGCCATTTGCAAACAACTTTGCCAGCCTCTACAACAGAATGATCACTTCACACGGCACTTTCTCTGGCATCAAAAAACACAGCTTGCGTGAAATTTGCGTATTTGACAGTAGAAATCTACTACTTGGCATAAAAATTGCACGCCCGAGAGAATACCAGAATGGGGACACTTTCCACTGAAAGAAAACGGAGGAAGCATGCTTGTAGAGGAAGTACCTCACAGACGACACACTTCTAAACTGAAAAGAAATGGAGGATATGCGCCTATTGTGAGGGAGCACCTCCACTTGGACAACCTTTCATCGAAAGAAATGGAGGCGGGGTGATTTTGGAATACCTCAACGTACACACTTTTCACTGAAAGCAAGTGGAAGAGGGGCAGTTTAGAACACCTCAAGAGTGAAACACTTTTTCACAGACAGGAATGTAGGAAAGGTGCATGTGGAAGGAACATCTGAACTGTGACAGTTTTCACTATAAGGAAATGGAGGAAGGGTGTGCGTGTTGTAATGCCTCTATGGTGACACACTTTTCACTGAAAGGAATGGGAGAGCTGCTGGGTACATGCAGGGAATGCCTCAAAGGCAAACACACTTTTCACAGGAGGAAAGTGTGGAGGGAATACCTCAACAGTGACATACCTTTCACAGAAAGAAAATAGAAGAGGTGTGCGTTTAACACTTATCTCAATGGTGACACTTTTCACTGAAAGCCAAAAAAAAAAAGGGGTGGGGGGGTGGGGAAGGGAGGGGTGTGCAGAGGCAACAACTCAATGGTCACAGACTTTTCACTGAAAAGGAAGCAGAGCTATGTACAAGCATTGCACACATACTGAAGTCAACAAAGAAAAAGTGACCGGTGCATAAAAAACTATCGCCACAATTCAGTGCTATGGCAGGTAAGCTCACTTGAAATCTACCTACTTTCATTATGTGCCATGAGAATACAGAAAACATCAAGCGTCCAGTGAAGCCTGTACATTAAAAATAAAAGCTAACTTCCTTGCTAGTCTGTTTTGGAGAGAAAATAATGCTAGGAGTTATCTTTTTCAACTGTATTTCAACAACTCAACACATTGTTATTTTCCATAAAATTGTCCGACATTGCACACCACAGTTTAAAATGGAGCAGTCTTCATTTGACATTTTGCTGTACACAAAATGATTTCAACAACGTATAAAAAAAATGTCTAGCTAAGTTAATAGCATAGCATCCCTTGGTTTCCATCAACACCAAAGACCTACTCTGGGACACAAACACCTAGAGAGCACAATTAAACAAACACACCCTCACACACCCCATCCCTCAACCAGTAAGCACAAGCAGCACAAAATAAAGGCCAATTACTGACATGGGGTTGCCCTGTGGGTTGGGCATAGAATAGACCCACTGCCCTGCCATGCATGTCGTAAGAGGCGACTAAGGCAGGACCACCTCGCCCCGAGGATAAAGGGGTTTGCGTAGGGCTAACAACCCTTTGCCTGTAAAAAAGACGAGTTACAGAAGCATTGACGACAATGAACCAAAGCATTCACCTGGGCAATGAAGGGTCCCCATCCCGGAGACTTATGACGCAGTGCAGTGAAAGCCGAAGGAAGCTGCAAGGCCGATCCCCTTCTACACCCAGGACAACAACGAAAGTAGCCACATGGAACATCAGGACGATGTTTTGAAACAGGAAAAAACCATCCAAGTTGCGAGAGAGTGAAAAACTACAAGATCGGAGTGCTAGGACTGAGTGAGACAAGGTGGCTACAATCAGGACAGCTGAGACTTTCATCTGGAGAACAGCTGCTGTACTCAGGACACACAGAGGATGGAGCCCCCCACACTGAGGGCGTGGCCCTGATGCTGGCACCGGAGGCACAAGGGGCACTCATCGGATGGGAACCTGTCAACTCCCGCATCATCACAGCCAGTTTACCACGAAGAAGAATGACATCAGGCTGAACATCATCCAGTGCTATGCCCCCACCAATGATGCGGAAGAAGAGAAGAAAGATGACTTCTACCAGCAACTACAGACAGTGATAGACAAAGAGGAGCAAAGGACATAACCATACTGAGGGGAGATTTTAACGCAAGATCGGAAGGGACAACACAGGCTACGAGGACATCATGGGGACACATGGACTGGGACAGATGAACGAGAATGGTGAGCGTTTTGCAGACCTGTGCGCCCTGAACCAGCTGGTGATAGGAGGAAGCATCTTCCCACACAAGCGCATCCACAAGGCCACATGGAGATCCCCGAACCATGTCACGGAGAACCAGATTGACCACATCTGCATTAGCCGCAAATTCAGGAGATCATGGCGGATGTACGAGTGATGAGAGGTGCTGACGTGTCATCAGACCACCACCTTCTTTTAAAAACAGTGAGACTTCGCCTCAAGAGATTCACCAACACCACAACACACGTACAAGGTACAATGTCGGACTGCTCCGGAACAGGGACACACAAGCAGCATTCCAGATCAGCCTTTCCAACAGGTTCCAGCCGCTACAAGAGCTGATAGAAGACAGTGAGACGGACATCGAGACACAGTGGGAACACTGCAAGAAGCTCTGGCATGACACATGTGAAGAGATCCTTGGCAAGAAGAAGGCCCAGCACAAAGAATGGATCTCTGCCGACACCATCCACAAGTTGGAAACAAGGAGAGAGAAGAAAGCTACACTGAACACGAGCCGAACAAGAGCAGCTAGGGCAAAGGCACAGGAAGAGCACACAGCAGCGAACGGAGAAGTAAAGAAGAGCATCAAGAAGGACAAGAGGGACTACTTTGACGACCTGGCCAGCCAAGCAGAGGCAGCAGCGGACAGGGGAATCTGAAGGACCTGTACCTGGTGACCAAGAAGCTGACGGGTAAGTTCCAGCAGACAGACAAGCCAGTGAAGGACAAGAACGGAAACCCACTGACAACAAACCGAGGAACAGCTGAAACGAGGGCAGAACACTTCAGGGAGCTGCTGAACCGCCCCCCCCTGACGCACCACCCGACATCCCACCTGCAGAGACAGACCTGCCCATCAGCTGTGACAAACCCTCAAAGGCAGAGATCAAGAAGGCCATCATGACTCTGAAAAATGGGAAGGCTGCAGGGCCGGGTGAGATACCAGCAGAAGCCATCAAAGCAGACATAGAGACAGCTGTCAACATGCTATACAGCCTCTTCAGCAAGATCTGGGAGAAGGAGGAGGGTACCAGCTCAGTGGAAAGAAGGAAATCGTCATCAAGCTGCCGAAGAAAGGAGACCTCAGGGACTGCAGCAACTACCGAGGGATCATGCTCCTGTCAACGCCAGGCAAGGTTCTCAACAGGTTCTACTGGAGAGAATGAAAGAGGGCCGTCGACCCCAAGCTCCGAGACCAGCAGGCAGGCTTCCGGCAGAACAGATCATGTGCCGACCAGATCGCCAGCCTGCGCATCATCGTGGAGCAGTCGCTGGAGTGGAACTCCCCCCTTTACATCAACTTCATAGATTATGAGAAGGCTTTCGACAGTGTGGACAGAGAGATGCTGTGGAAGCTGCTGAGGCATTACGGAGTCCCCGAGAAGATCATCTCCCTCATCCGGTGCACCCACCAGGACATGAACTGCAGGATTGCCCACGCCGGCCACCTGTCCGAAAGTTTCAAGGTGAAGACCGGAGTTCGGCAGGGATGCCTGCTGTCGCCGTTCCTCTTCCTCCTGGTCATTGACTGGATCATGAAGACCACTACAACAGGCAGAAACAACGGTATACAGTGGACACTCTGGACGCAGCTCGATGACCTTGACTTTGCTGATGACCTGGCGCTCCTGTCACACAGCCACAGCAGATGCAGGACAAGACCACTCGCTTGGAGACCACATCAGCCGGGGGCAGGGCTCAAGATTAACAGGAAGAAGACCGAGCTGATGAAAATCAACACCACTGCCAACACACCAGTCACAGTCGATGGAGAGCCCATCAGGGAGGTGGAGTCTTTCGTCTACCTGGGAAGCGATGGTTGACCAACAGGGAGGCACGGACGAGACGTCACAGCCAGAATCGGCAAGGCAAGAGCAGCTTTCGTCATGTCAAGAACATCTGGGCATCTGGAGGAATCAGCATAAGAACCAAACTCCGCATCTTCAACTCCAATGTGAAATCAGTTCTGCTCTACGGATGCGAGACGTGTCGAACAACACAGACGATGCAACAAAAGATTCAGACATTCTTCAACACCTGTCTGAGGCGCATCTACAAAATCCGATGGCAGGACAAGGTCCGAAACGAAGATCTGTGGGAGCGTGCGGGACAGGAACCAGTGGCCAAGCAGATACTGCGAAGGAAGTGGGGCTGGATCGGACACACCTCGGAAGCCAGCATCCAGCACCACACGCCAAGCCCTGACCTGGAACCCGCAGGGAAAGAGAAAGAGAGGCCGGCCTCGCAACAGCTGGAGACGAGACACTGAGGCGGAGTTGAAACAACAAGGGACCAACTGGAATGGAATGACCAGAACAGCCCAGAACAGAGTGCGATGGCGAAGAGTCGTTGATGGCCTATGCTCCACCGGGAGCGACGGGCATAAATGAATGACTGACATGGGGTGCTCTGTTATAAACCACTGCAATGTTAAAGTAAATCACTCGATAAAATTACACACATACCCTAATTTTCTGAGTACATGGTATAACTTTACTCCCCAATAAGATCATATACACATACCATAATTTTCTGCTTACAAGGCATATGTTTAATCTCCTACAATGATCTCTTATAACTGATCTGGTGTTCACATGGCTTTTACGTTGCCGAAGCAAGACTATGAATTGCAGAATCATATGACAACAGATCAAAGGAGTCTTACTGTTTAACCCTGTCAAGACACCAGGGAGAGTGTTAACCAGCTGGCCGGGCTAGATTCTTGAAAAAGCAAAAAGTGTGAACTTCCGTAGACAATTAACTCGCTTAGCAAATGCAAGAACAATCATGTGATTGCCGAGGTTCCTATAGTTTTTTGCTTTATCCTCAACAAAATTGACAGCCTTCAAAATTTTCGGTCACATCATATATTCTGCCATCACTGGTCCATGGTCCAAAGTTTGTTTTGTTTTATATGTGGTATGAGCACAAATAGGCCCTTCCAAGCATTGCAGTGCCTGCCAGTGGGCAGCAAGTGACGATGAACAAAACAAACACAGGCTAACCTAGAACTGTGACAATGAAAAACCTTGAGATCACAAAATAGTTGCTATGATTTTAGTGGAAGAATCACAAAGTGATTGTGCTTTCATTTCACAACAAAGTTGCAGACTTATTCATGACATGTCATAGGAATCTGTTCCATTCAGTGGAATGCAGCATGAGCCCTCTTCCACCAATGACACTATCATGATTTCCTTTGCTGTCAGGTGCCCTTCTAGATGCTGCTCCCATTAACTCGCAAGTTCCTGACTTTGGCACATTATCGTAGTGCTTGGCACCAACCCTTGCTACTCCCCTTAGTCCCTCCCTCTCTGTGGGTATAAAATATTATCCACTATCAAAATAGTTTTGGGCTTGGCGATTTAAGTGTAAGGCCATCTTTTATCAATTAGAGTTTTCGGAAAACTCTGGAAATTTTTCAAAGGTGAAAAAATTCGCTGCACAGCAATTCAATTCCCCCACTCACTGTTGATTGACATTTTCTTCAGTGAATGGTGTATGATGCAAAATTCCAAATGAGCTCTACTGAAAGGGCAGAAGACAAAGGAAATTGGAAAACGGCATTGGAACTCTGGATGAATGTATCAATGGTGAGACAATGGCACAAGCAGATAAGAGAAAGGATGTCCTGCAGCAGCAGTAGAGATTTAAGTTATTTTTACTCTGGAAACTTTGCAGGCCAAATTCACAACTGTCCCTCTGAATATCGGCACATCGACCAGATGTCTGGAAGCTTGCAACAAGCACAAACTTGCCTGCTGGCAACTAAGCTTGCTATATCAAAGGAAACTATTGATTTTGTCAGAGGACTGGCGTGGTTTTGCACTTTCTGAGGCCATTTCATCAGCTTGTGAATGAACAAGTTTCTGGTTGTTTTAAACTATACCATCCATATGGATGAACTGCCTCTGTCCTTCCACTTCCCTTTCACTAGCACCGTCAACAAGAATAGAAAATCTACACATGATCGGACAGATGTTACTGTTGTTCTAGCATGTACAGTTTTCTGGAATATAAACTGCCCCTGATGGTCATTTTTTTATGAAAAACAATGCTCAAAGATCCTTTCTGAAAGAATGTAGGTTCAGGTTTACACAAGAGGGATGGATGGACACTTTCATGACGAAAGCCTGAACCCAACAGCCTGTCAGGGTCTCCTGAAGCTGGTTTAATATATGAAGTCTCCTGGCACCTCACTTCAGGATTCTAGGGAGAGTCCTCATGAGATTTCAAAGGATCCCACTTGCCCTATTTTCTTGAATAAATGTAGAATGGACAGTTTGATTCGCACAGCACATGTGACAAAAAACATGGACGAATTCAGCTGGCAAGTTACTGCCCTGCATTGTTAGATCCCAACTTTATGTAAAGGAAAATAAAGCTGGAAGAGGAAACTGGATTTTGGGATTAAACTAAAATGAAATTCCAAAACAGGTCAACCAGACTTGGTCAGATCTTCAAACTAAAATACATGTTAGTGTCACCCACAGACTTCTGACACGAAGTTTTTGGACGCAATTTCCACTTTTTAAACAATCAGAGACGCATGCATGGGCGTATATATGAACGGATGCCTTCTCTAGTTTTATACTAAGAAACAAAACAAAACAAAAAACGCTCTCTGTACTCAATTCATGTATGCCCACATAACTGAAGACATGAGACTGGCTATCCTGGCAGTGAAGCTGTTTGTCCAAGTTAGTCCAATTTCTGGACCAATCAGTGAACCACAAAAGTATTTCAAAAAAATTCTGGACAGTTGTGGAAAAAGTGGTGGTGGAAATAGAGCGTTCCACCACCAGAACTGGTAAAATGCAGTAGGCATCTTCAGAAGAAGTCTGTCAGTGATTACAACAACTTAAAATGAAGTGAAACTGAAAGATAGTCATTGCAATGGCTTCAAGAAGCGGGGTGTTCTTTCCTCTTGACACGACTAATGTAAAGCAGAAGAAACCAGGCTTGATATGACCATGCAGCCATCCGTGAATCCATTCTTGAACTGTTCACCTCACTCTCCGACCAATCTGGCAACTCAAGGTTTTCTACCAAAGAAATTGCAGCCAAGTTAGCCACCTTTTCTTCTTTTTTTTCCCAAAAATAAGCTGATCATTTCTCTTCAGTCTGCTCAACCATAGCTGCGTGCCAGTGAGTTTTCCTCTTGCATAACCAAATGAATGAATGACTGTCAGAAATCAACTTTCAGCTGCCATATTTGATTTGGCCATTAAATCTACTGTATGATCAATGTTTAGACCTGCATCTTCTCTGCCCAGTGCCTGAAGGCTTGTCCATATTGGTGATTTTCTCTAACACCTTGTGCGCTGTAAATTACTTTTTTTTTTCCCCCAATTTTTTTCAACATGGGAAAAAATAGTGTAAGACATTCTTCAACTAACATTTGCGTAACCAAAAATTCTGCGAAGCTGTCAAGGTCAATCACTAGAAATCATTGACATAAACCCATTCTGAGTTAAAAGAAATACAGCACCTGAATAACGAAGACACAAAACCCACAATATCAACGCAGCAACAGTTTGATGGAATCACACAAAGTTAATTAGCGCAACATCCCTCCTACTTCCAACCAAAAAAATGATATTCAAGAAAGAGCCCCCAGAAGGTTGAAATGAAATAATGAAACTTTCACCCCCTTTAAATACCCACTCTAATCCCTCCCTCCCTCAATAGTAAACATATAACACAGAGCACAAACAAACCACTTGCTGACAAAGGGCACCTAAGATCGGTTATAACCATGCCAATTTTAGAAGTATTATCAACTCTTTCTCTCACCCTCCAACTAGTCCAAGGTGAATGAGGAGACAATATTCTATTATCCAATATCAGACCTGAAGCTCTGGAAGGAGAGTTGTTCCCTGACCATATTTGCATGATACTTGCCATCTAAATTATCCTGTGTACCACAGATCATTCCTTGACAACCTAACTTCACTAACTTCGAAGTACTACTGAATGAGGTGTCCATTAGTGATTGCCACCCTCCAGCCATGTTCCCCCCTAATCCCTTAATTCTAAAAACCTTTTTTTTCCAAATCTGAATCAAATTACACACACAAAATCTGTACCCAATTTGTTAAAAGAAAAATGCAAACATTACACGATTCATTCTATAATGAATATTCAATCATCAGGATGTTTGACCACATTCTTCCATTTCTTCTCTCCTTCAGTCAGATGATTGTCAGGCATATGCTTTATCATACGGGTTTTTGTTAAATTTCACTGCAAGTTAAAAAAAAAATAATAGAGATATTAAGAACTCTACAAATTTCACCACAACAGGAAGGCCCATCTACATAAAAGAAATTACATCGTCATTCTTCATCTTATTCAGAATAGTGCACTAACACAAAAACACTGACCTAATAAATGCAGTTGTGTGAGACCGTAAGACTATCTAATATTTGCCTTTTCACTCTTGAGATCAAGTGTTGGTCAAAGCAATCCTTTACTATTGAAGTTGAAGCTTCATGAACACTCCAGCATTCTGTGTCAGGTATTTAAGACTATGGCATGTCTTCATTTTGAGTGTTCATGCTGTGCCAGTTCCTAAGTCCATCCGTTCTTCACCATCATTAAAGACAGCTTTACATCAAGGGTAAAACATACCCCACTTAGAGGATGGATCTGTCTGGCAAGTTTGTATTTTTCATAACCCAAGTAATGACGATATGGATTACAGAACTTCTAATTCGAATGCATAGAATATATTTTGTACTTGCAGCAACTTGACACTAAGCAGATCTGCAAACACGTTGAAAAGGGACATTCACGAAAATCTCTACCCTCAGCCACCACGCACAAACCAATCTCTAAACTGGTCTTCATAGGGAGTTAAGCATACTACAGCCAGATAGCCTGGCAATGATCAGGTTGCTCATGTAACCATTTTAAACAGACCTACTATCGGTCTGTTAAGTCTAGCGCAGTAACCTTTTCTGGGATATATGAGCAAACATAAACGATACAATATGCATCAATCATAAAACCATATGTCCATGAATCAATTTTTTTTCCCACCATTTCCAACACACACACACCAGAAACATTACAGAATGGTTTTGGGTTGGTTTGTGTGTTTTTGTTATTGGTTGTTGTTGGCATGCGTACTAAAGCCAACTAGATTTGCACTGTGATATACTGACAAGAAAAAGCACACAGTTGCAATCACCTCCAAACCTCTACAAACCAAAGTAATGATGATAAGTGAGGACTTCCGTCAGGAAGTTGCCTCGAGGCCAGCCAAGATACTCAAAGCAGACGGGCATGACAAAGGAGGCACCAAAGGAGGGAACATAGTACCCTATGTACTTGTAAGGCAGCTCAACACATCAGATGTTGCTTGCAAGTGGGGTCTTTGGGGTCCATTCCCTGCAAAGTGGCTGAAACATAGATGATTCCTTTCTTCAAAGACTCCAGGACGATGATCAAATCAAGACCCCAAAAAACTGGCGGCCAACAGCAGCCAAACAGCAGCCCAGCCTGTAAGGAGCTGAGGCAATGGAAGCTGAGGCCATTCAGGTGTGATCATCCTACTCATGTACCACAGCCCGATAGATGCCTGTGAAGACCGCCATAAACCTGCGGGGTTATCTCCACGGGCAGTGGAACCAAACCTTGAGCTTGGGGTATGCCAAGCCCAACCCCAAACACCAAAAATGTTGAGGCCAGGGACCGACAGGGATGAGCTAAGAATAGGCAGTCCAGTATGTCAAACACTGGAATGCAGCACAAGAGGAGGATAATCGCTCCTACAAATCCCCCCCAAAGAATGTCCTGAAAGAAAACACCATCTGTTTAGGCTGTGTTTCAAACTCAAAGACAAATTCAAAATGCAACTGAGCAACTGTACAACATGGCAGTTGGCAGATACCCCCATATATATAATAGCTAAATATGCAACAGAATGGTCAAAGAGGGGAGTTTGTCAATGCTCCCTGTATCATGTATGACTACATACACAACAGAGAGTCCAACATGGGAGTTTGTAACCCTCTGCCCCCTTGATCGCCCACTGTGGCCCGAAACGCGATGCCTTTCGTATCCTTGTAAACCCCAGCTGTGGCCCGAAATCCCAACCCGATGCCTTTTGGGGCTGCCCCTAGCAGACAAATTTTTCCCACAATGTTTTGCGGCGTTAAAACAGTGACGAAAGTTCCGGTTTCCAACTTCCTTCCAGTCCAAACAGCGCGTTTTTCATGGAGTACTTCGGTCCGCAGTGATTTTTTGAAGTTGAGAGCAAGTTTGTGATCAAGATTTTCGCTTCGGCAAGATGGACGAGAAACTGTGGAGATGTTGGCGAACATTTTTGGTGGCAGTGACAGTGATGAGGGGAGCTATTTACTGACTTAGATTAGAAGAAATAGTGAAAGGAGAGGAGTCCGATGTCGATTTTGGTGGCTGATGGAGCGATCTCGGCGAAATCTTAACATTAACAAATGCCGATTACGATGGCGTTTCATGCAGTTCGGTGAGTAGTGTTGAACTTAATATAATTTTTTTTACACCATTTTATCAACAAAGATATAAGCTTTGATGCATGTGGAATTTTACTTCAAAATGTTAACTTAATTTTGGAGCAGATAAAACATATTTATGACCAAGGTTTGTATTTTTTCTGATTTTTATTTAACATCAGACATCCAATTTACGGAGTTACTTACCTTCCCTTAAGATTTTGATACTAGTAAGCACTCAGACGGTCCAAGGGAAAAGGGTTAATATAGGGACAGACTAATTCTATAGAACAAAAGAGTCCAACGTGGGAGTTTGTTATACTCCCTGTATAGCTAATATGCAACAGATGAGTGACATGGGAGTTTGTTAATACTCCCTGTACATGGGTGCTACCAGTAGATGTAAAACCTGAAGGCAGGGGGTCCAGGGGCTGTCCAGGCCCAGACAGGGTACAGGGATAGTGTCCTTGTAGGGGTGTCAGGGGGGCGCTGCCCCCCTGAAGCTGAAAGAAAAAGCACTTTAGAAGGCAAATGAAAAGCTCTCGTTGAATGTAAAGAGGACAATCTGACCTAAAATTTAAAGCTAAAATTTCATAAATAAACTAAATTTAAAAACAACTTAAATGCAATTTCCAGAGGAAAATCAAAGATTAATCTTTTCTCTATTTTTTTTTTTTTTTTCATTCAATCTGCACATTCTTTATGACTGTTAAGGGCTCTTATACATATTCTGAAGTGAAGAGGAACTAAAGATTGTCTTTTGAAGTCACTATGAGTTATACCTCTGACTTTGAAGTGCATTCTGAAGTGAAGAGGGGACTCAGATTGTCTTCTAAAGTGCACGAGTTATACTCCTACTTTGAAGTCACTGAAAACTTGAGCTACTACATGAATGTATTTTGGCTGATGGCTGCCACATATATTGATGTAAGAAGCCACAATATTTGCATATGTACTTGATATAAAAAGCCAAAATCAGCTACTTTACAGATGCAGCCTTTAAAATTAAATTTTGAAATCGCCATACAAGAGGAATCAAGCCAATGAAAAAATTTGCTGTCACTGTCCGACATCTGATGATGTCTAAATTCTTCAAACAAATGGAACAGAAAACCACCCTGGTTGCCCAAACTTCGGTAGCCCAGGCCAAATATTTCACCGATTGTATCCTTTTCCATTAGCCATTCCCCACTCCCACTGATTACTCACACCTTTCTCCCACCTCCTCTAGCCCCGAGACATCCCCTTTTTGTCAAAATATGACATTGTAACAATTGTTCCCCTGTCATGCTAATGTATCAACATCCACTTTCAAATCTAGTATGTCTTAGTGTCGAGCTGACCTGAAGGGAAATGGAGCACTTCGTACCTCAAACACTGAAGAGCGAGAACAGAGCGCGTTGAAAAACTTGGATCTGCATTCAAACGAATAGTGGAACGCTGCCTGATTTAAAAAACCCAAACTTCAAAAATTTGTTAAGTCTTCAGATTTTTAAAAAAAATGGGATTCTGGCACCAGCCGTTAATAAAAACCAGCATTCCACACATAACTGGCACAGTAGCACCAAGCCTGTAAAGACTAAATACACAGCAAAGGGTCCAACTAACATTTGTTGTAACTTCTTTGTATAAATTAAATACACTACGAAGGGTCCAACATGGGAGTTTGTCAATACTTTCCCCGTACAGCTAAAAAACACAACACAACGTTTTATACATGCTCCCTATATTACTGACTTTACAACTGAAGGAAGTGCAAGGGGCTCTTTCCCTGTCTGCTAAAACTAATATTATTAAGTAAGCAGGGATCCTACAAAACTCTATAACCCAAATCTAGCCAATCAGAGCTCATAAGCTGGTCCTAATTTGCGAGAGTTTGACAGGGGGCAGTATCTAATGCCGATAAATTCCTTGGCCTGGGAGATCAATGTCACAAGGGTAGGCAGGAGAGATGTACATTACTCGACCCTGTAAACAGTTTCAAACATGGAAATGCCGACCACAAAAAAGTGGTGTTCACCAGGGCCCCATTCGTAACTGTTCAGGATGATCGCTGGGGGTCCTATCTTGTTTGTGTGTAGACCCCAACGTAAAGAACACAGACACTTGCCTGCTCAAGTTAAACTGGTCCATACACCTTGATAATTATTCCACATCTTTTTCCCCCATTTTGATAAATATCAGACCCCTTTACCCTGAAACTGCTATTTGGGGAACTTTCAACTAAAATGAGTGTATTTTCCCACGAAGTTTATATAAACATCTTCTTAATCTTTGAAAAAAGCAGAGTACACATAAGTGTGTGCATGTATGTGCGTGTGCGTGTGTGTTGTGTGTGTGTGTGTGTGTGTGTGTGTGTGTGTGAGTCTGTCTAAATTTTAGTAAAAGTGAGGGTGGAGTGAAAGGGGGGGAGGGGTCGTTCCACCTACGTCACACGGTAGACAGAAGGATACCTGGTGATCTTCAGTATCAACAGTGGAAACAGTTTCTTCCCAAAAACAAATTATTTTCAAACCTGATTCATCAGCATACTTTGGGGCAAAATTTATGTTCTTTTCCCCAGTGTTTATTTTTTTTATTTGTTTGTTTTCTCTATTCCTTTTTGGATACTTCAGGGCCCATAGTATCCCCCCTATTGTCCCAAACCCATCAGCATGCGTTGCAGATTCAGGGACAGCCAGACACAATTTAGCACGTCAGAGTTAGCAAGTGTTATTGCCTTTGATCAAAGCACACCAAGAGAACATAAGGTTAAAAAATTGCAAGTGCAATGACCACTCAAGAACTCTGCCTCCAGATTTTTGTTTTGACCGTTTTTTTGCCTTTCTCCGTCCATCATGTTCATTGAATTTTCATTAAAAATGTGTACAAAATACCACTAAATGTATGTAAACAGGTCTGAAATTTCTATTACTGCAAAATACAACTCACGGCTGTTATCAGAATGGCTTTATCTTTGATACCAGTAATCAGCCCAAAGTCCACTTGAACTTTGCATGCTGACACCCTGTATGTGCCAACATCAACTGTCTCTATAAATTATACAACTTCATTTTTATCAGCAAGTCTTTTCCAACTTGGGGCAATAATTCCATGACTTTTAAGTTCTGGAAAACTATCCCTTTTTCATGAATTCGTGACTTTAAATCTATGATTTCACAGCCTGTATGGATCCTGTAAATTGAAAAGTTTTGACTAGAAACAAAACCTGCCTGAACATTAAAAAATGCGTTTCCATCGCCACAATGACAAAATGGTTAGCAATGCAAATTTCAGGTTGGGTGGTTGTGCTTTGATTCCCCATCTGAGACATGTATCTGTGGGATTTTGATTTTTGCCCAAACAGTTCCTCCACCAACCAAGTGAAGTTTGCTATAAGCTCAAATGGGGAAGACTGGGACCCAAAATAGTACAAATTCCTGACAAATCATCCCATTAATCGATGCTATCTCCAAGAGAGTTGCTCAGATTTCCTGACCAACACCATAGATGTCTGTATGTCTTGGCCTTGTTCAAACAGGATAATAGAGGACAACCCTCTCATGCTGTCTCTAACCAGATGGAAAATAGCCACAGCATCATTTTAATCATCCTCATCGAAATGCAGGGGTTTAAGAAAAAACGCTCACATTCAAAGGGCATGACAAACCAGGGTGTAGCTGCAGACGGATGACAGGAAAGCATGGTGTGGAAGCAATGCCACTGAAGTGGTTCAAAAGACGAGACGGCAAAAAACTGTAGTTTCCTGTAACTTTCACACACACGGCAGCTGTGTCTTGCACACAGATTTGTGTTGGTTATCCCGATCCATACTGGGGGGTGGCGTTTATGATTTTAAAAGACCCGATGGAAGGTTGTCAATGTGGCACAGGAACTGGGTAGGCCCCAAGACCAGTCTGGGGTATGACTGAGTTCATAATGACTTCACTGGAGGACTGTCCTTCTACCCCACCTTCATGTGTTGCTGTGAGGGAAAGGGGGTGAGTCAGTCATTGGGATGGCCCTGTGATTCACACTTTCCCGTTCATCTAAGAGTTTTAACAAGGGCACTGTATCATTAATGCCTTGTGTAATGAACACAGCCTGCATTCTGAATTTTCTTCCAAGTCTGAAATTACTTTTAGTTTTACTAATTGCTTATCAATCCACACTCTCAAAACCATATCAGCAGAATCTAATTAGGGAAAATAACTTTCTTTGGGGGGTTT
>CM031598.1:89942161-89949661 GCA_018398815.1 Conus ventricosus
CCCTTTTTTGCACCTTTTAAATTGTATTGTTGGCCCCAAACCCTCTGCTCCCCCCTTAGTCCCCCCTTTTGGGGGTTAAAAAATATACCACTATCAAAATAGTTGGTCTTGGCGATTAAGCTGTAAAGGCCATCTTTTATCAATTAGAGTTTTCGGAATCTCTGGATTTATCAAAGGTGAAAATTCGCTGCACAGCAATTCAATTCCCCACTCACTGTTGATTGACATTTTCTTCAGTGAATGGTGTATGATGCAAAATTCCAAATGAGCTCTACTGAAAGGGCAGAAGACAAAGGAAATTGGAAAACGCATTGGAACTCTGGATGAATGTATCAATGGTGAGACAATGGCACAAGCAGATAAGAGAAAGGATGTCCTGCAGCAGCAGTAGAGATTAAGTTATTTTTACTCTGGAACTTTGCAGCCAAATTCACAACTGTCCCTCTGAATACTGGCACATCGACCAGATGTCTGGAAGCTTGCAACAAGCACAAACTTGCCTGCTGGCAACTAAGCTTGCTATATCAAAGGAAACTATTGATTTTGTCAGAGGACTGGCGTGGTTTTGCACTTTCTGAGGCCATTTCATCAGCTTGTGAATGAACAAGTTTCTGGTTGTTTTAAACTATACCATCCATATGGATGAACTGCCTCTGTCCTTCCACTTCCCTTTCACTAGCACCGTCAACAAGAATAGAAAATCTACACATGATCGGACAGATGTTACTGTTGTTCTAGCATGTACAGTTTTCTGGAATATAAACTGCCCCTGATGGTCATTTTTTTATGAAAAACAATGCTCAAAGATCCTTTCTGAAAGAATGTAGGTTCAGGTTTACACAAGAGGGATGGATGGACACTTTCATGACGAAAGCCTGAACCCAACAGCCTGTCAGGGTCTCCTGAAGCTGGTTTAAATATATATGAAGTCTCCTGGCACCTCACTTCAGGATTCTAGGGAGAGTCCTCATGAGATTTCAAAGGATCCCACTTGCCCTATTTCTTGAATATATGTAGAATGGACAGTTTGATTCGCACAGCACATGTGACAAAAAAACATGGACGAATTCAGCTGGCAAGTTACTGCCCTGCATTGTTAGATCCCAACTTTATGTAAAGGAAAATAAAGCTGGAAGAGGAAACTGGATTTTGGATTAAACTAAAATGAAATTCCAAAACAGGTCAACCAGACTTGGTCAGATCTTCCAAACTAAAATACATGTTAGTGTCACCCACAGACTTCTGAACCGAAGTTTTGGACGCAATTTCCACTTTTTAAACAATCAGAGACGCATTGCATGGGCGTATATATGAACGGATGCCTTCTCTAGTTTTATACTAAGAAAACAAAACAAAACAAAAAACGCTCTCTGTACTCAATTCAGTGTATGCCCACATAACTGAAGACATGAGACTGGCTATCCTGGCAGTGAAAGCTGTTTGTCCAAGTAGTCCAATTTCTGGACACATCAGTGAACCACAAAAGTATTTCAAAAATATTCTGGGACAGTTGTGGAAAAAGTGGTGGGGGAAATAGAGCGTTCCACCACCAGAAACTGGTAAAATGCAGTAGGCATCTTCAGAAGAAGTCTGTCAGTGATTACAACAACTTAAAATGAAGTGAAACTGAAAGATAGTCATTTGCAATGGCTTCAAGAAGCGGGGTGTTCTTTCCTCTTGACACGACTAATGTAAAGCAGAAGAAACCAGGCCTTGATATGACCATGCGCCAACCGTGAATCCATTCTTGAATGTTCACCTCACTCTCCGACCAATTGGCAACTCAGGTTTTCCCCCAAAAAAATTTGACACCCAAAAGTTACCACCTTTTCTTTTTTTTTTCCGAAAAAAGCTGATCATTTTTTTCATCTGCTCAACCATAGCTGCGTGCCATGATTTTTTTCCTCTTGCAAACCAAATAAGAATGACTGTCACATCAACTTTGCAGCTGTCATATTTGATTTGGCCATTAAATCTATGTATATCAATGTTTTAACCTGCTCTTTCTCTCCCGTGCCTGAAGGCTTTCCCATTTTGGGTACTTCTCAACCCCTTGTCGTTTAAAATTATTTTTTTTTTTTTCCCCCAACTTTTTCAACATGGACAAAAATGTAAGACATTCTTCAACTAACATTTGCTAAAAAAAAATTCTGCGAAGCTGTAAGGTCAATCACTAAAACATGCCCATAAACCCATTCTATTCAAAGAAATACAGAAACCAATAACAAAAGACACAAAACCCACAATATAAACGCAGCAACATTTGAGGGGAATCACACAAATTAAATTACGCAACACCCTCCTTTCCAACCAACAAAATGATATTAAAGGAAAAGCCCCCAAAAAGGTGAAATGAAAAAGGAAAACCCTTTCCCCCCCTTATACCCCCTAATCCCCCCCTCCCTCAATATAAACATAAAACACAGAGCACAAAAAACCACTTGCTGACAAAGGACACCTAAACGGTTAAAACCATCCCAAATGTTAGAAGTATTATCAACTCTTTCTCTCACCCTCCAACTAGTCCAAGGTAATGAGGAGACAATATTCTTTTAATCCAAATCAGACCTGAAGCTCGGGAAGGAGAGTTGTTCCCCTAAAAAATTTTTTTTTTGCATGATACTTGCCATCTAAATTATCCTGTGTACCACAGATCTTCCCTTGAAAACCAATTTTCACTAATTCAAAGTACTCGAATGAGGGTCCATTATGATTGCCACCCCCCCCCATTTTCCTCCTAATCCCTTTTAAATTTCAAAAACCTTTTTTTTTCCCAAAATCTAAATAAAATTACACACAAAAAATTTCTGTACCCAATTTGTTAAAAAGAAAAAGCAAACATTCACGATTCATTTTTTAATAAATTTCAATCTTAAAGGATTTTTGACACATTCTTCCATTTTTCTCTCCTTCAGTCAATGATTGTCAGGATATGTTTTATCATACGGGTTTTTTTTTGAATTTCACTCCCAAATTTAAAAAAAAAAAATAAAGAGATATTAAAAACCTACAAATTTCACACAACGGGAAGGCCCTCTCAAAAAGAATTACTTCGCATTCTTCATTTTATTCAGAATGTGCACTAACAAAAAAACACTGCCCTAATAAATGCTTTTGGGGGCCCCGAAAGACATCTAATATTTCCCTTTTCCTTTGAATCAAGGTTTTGGTCAAAGCAACCTTTCTATTAAATTTTTAACTTCATGAACACTCCCATTCTGTGTCGGTATTTAAGACTATGGCATGTCTTCATTTTGAGTTCATGCTTCCAGTTCCTAAGTCCATCCTTTCTTCCCCATCATTAAAGACGCTTTACTAAAAGGGTAAAACAAACCCCCTTTAGGGGAGGGATCTGTCTGGCAAGTTTGTATTTCATAACCCAATAATGACGTAGGGTTTACAGAACTTTCTAATTCGAATTAGAATATTTTTTGTACTTGCAGCCTTGACCTAAGCAGTTTGCAAACACTTGAAAGGCTTCCCCAAAAAAATCTCTACCCTACCCACCACGCAAAAACCCAAATCTCTAAACGGGTTTTTCATAGTAGTTAAGCTACTACAGCCAGAACCTGGGAATGATCAGGTTTTCTCATTAAAACCCTTTTAAAAACCCACGGGCTGTTAAGTCTAGCGCCCTAAACCTTTTTTGGGGATATAGAAACATAAAAATCAAAAGCATCAAACATAAAACCCTATGCCCGAAACAATTTTTTTTCCCCCCTTTCCCAAAACACAACACCAGAAACATTACAGATGGTTTTGGGGGTTTGGTTTGTGGTTTTTTTTTATTGTTGTTGTTGTTTGGGTCGTACTAAAGCCAATAGATTTGCACTGTGATATACTGACAATACAAGCACACAGTTGCAATCACCCCCAAACCCTACAAACCAAAAAATGATGATAAGTGAGGATTCCGCGGGGTTCCCCCATGCCAGCCAAAAACTCAAAACGACAGCATGCAAAAGGGACAAAAGGAGGGAACATAGTACCCTATGTACTTGTAAGGCACTCAACACTCAGGTTGCTTTCAAGTGGGGGCTTTTGGGTCCCTTCCCCCAAAGTGGCTGAAACATAATGATTCCTTTCTTCAAAGACCCAGGACGTGATCAAAACAAGACCCCAAAAAACTGGGGGCCAACACAGCCAAACAGCAGCCCGCGGGGGAGGGAAGGAAGTGAGGCCCCTTTCAGGTTATCATCCCATAATGACCACAGACCCGGGGATAGATCCTGTGAAGACCGCCATCACCCGCGTGGTATCTCCACGGGCATGGACCAAAACCCTTAGCTGGGGAGCCAACCAAACCCCCCACCAACAATGGAGGGCCCGGGACGCCCCCGGTGACTAAGAATAGGGACCGTATTCTATCACTGGAATCACCAAAAGGGAGGATAACGCTCCTACTATCCCCGCCCAAAGTCCAAAAAAACACCATCTGTTTTGGCTTGTTTTAAACTCAAAGACAAAATTTACAATGCAACGGCAACGTAAACAAGGATTGGCAAAACTTTCCCTATATATATAGTAAATATCAACAGAATGGGCAAAGAGGGGGGTTTGTCAATGCTCCCTGTACGGATGACTACATAACAACAAAGGGTCCAACTGGGAGTTTGTTTAACCCCTGCCCCTTGGGCGCCCACGTGGCCCGAAAGCGATGCCTTTCGTTCCTTTAAAAAAAAAGCCCGCTTGGCCCCCAAATACACCGATGCCGTTTGGCTCCCCTAGCAACAAATTTTTCCCACAAAGTTTGCGGGGTTAACAGTGACTTCCCTTTCCAACTTCCTTCCAGTCCCAAAAAGCGCGTTTTTCATGGAGACTTTTGGTCGCAGTGATTTTTTGAAATTAACAATTTGTGTCAAGATTTTTCCCTTTGGGAAGTTGACACGAAACTGGGAGATGTTGGCGAAAATTTTTGGTGGCAGTGGGCAGTGGAGGATATTCTACTTAATTAGAAAAATATGAAAGGGGAGGAGTCCCATGTCGATTTTTTTGCTGAGGGGGCGATTCGGGGAAAATTAACATAAAATATCCGATTTCATGGGTTTTATGCAGTTCGGGGATATGTTTAACTAATATAATTTTTTTACCCTTTTTATCAACAAAAATATAAGCTTTGTGCATTTTGGGAATTTACTTCAAAAAGTTAACTTTAAATTTGGAGCAGATAAAAAATAATTTTTGACCAAGGTTTGTATTTTTTCTGATTTTTTTTTTAACATCATACATCCAATTTACGGAGTTACTTACCTTCCCTTAAGATTTTGATACTAGTAAGCACTCAGACGTCCAAGGGCAAAGGTTAATATAGGGACAGACTAATTCTATAGAACAAAAGAGTCCAACGTGGAGTTTGTTAGTACTCCCTGTATAGCTAATATGCAACAGATGAGTGACATGGAGTTGTGTTAATACTCCCTGTACATGGTGCTACCATAGATGTAAAAACCTGAAAGCAGGGGGGTCCAGGGGCTGTCCAGGCCCAGACAGGGTACAGGGATAGTGTCCTTGTAGGGTGTGTCAGGGGCGCTGCCCCCCTGAAGCTGAAAGAAAAACGCACTTTAGAAGGCAAATGAAAAGCTCTCGTTGAATGTAAAGAGGACAATCTGACCTGAAATTAAAGCTAAAATTTCATAAATAAACTAAATTTAAAACAACTAAATGCAATTTCCAGAGGAAAATCAAAGATAATCTTTTCTCTATTTTTTTTTCATTCAATCTGCACATATCTTTATGACTGTTAAGCTCTTATACATATTCTGAAGTGAAGAGGAACTAAAGATTGTCTTTTGAAGTCACTATGAGTTATACCTCTGACTTTGAAGTGCATTCTGAAGTGAAGAGTGACTCAAGATTGTCTTCTGAAGTGCTACGAGTTTATACTCCTAACTTTGAAGTCACTGAAAACTTGAGCTACTACATGAATGTATTTTTGGCTGATGGCTGCACATATACTTGATGTAAGAAGCCACAATATTTGCATATGTACTTGATATAAAAAGCCACAATACAGCTACTTTACAGATGCAGCCTTTACATTCAATTTGAAATCGCCATAACAAGAGGAATCAAGCCAATGTAAAATTTGCTGTCACTGTCTGACATCTGATGATGTCTTGATTCTTCAAACAAATGGAACAGAAAACCACCCCTGGCTTGTCCATCTTCGGTAGCCACAGGCCAAATATTTCACCGATTGTATCCTTTTCCATTAGCCATTCCCACTGCCACTGATTACTCACACCTTTCTCCACCTCCTCTAGCCCCGAGACATCGCCTTTTGTCAAAATAGACATTGTAACAATTGTTCCGCTGTCATGCTAATGTATCAACATCCACTTTCAAATCTAGTATGCTGTAGTGTCGAGCTGACCTGAAGGAGTGGAGCACTTCGTACCTCAAACACTGAAGAGCGAGAACAGAGCGCGTTGAAAAACTTGGATCTGCATTCAAACGAATAGTGGAACTGCTGCCTGATTTAAACCAATCTTCAAAAAATTTGTTAAGTCTTCAGATTTTTAAAAAAATGGCATTCTGGCACCACCGTTAATAAAATCCAGCATTCCAGCACATAACTGGCACAGTAGCACCCATGCCTGTATGACTAAATACACAGCAGAAGGTCCAACTAACATTTGTTGTAACTTCTTGTATAGTTAAATACACTACTGAAGGTCCAACATGGAGTTTGTCAATACTCCCTGTACAGCTAAATACACAACACAACGTTTTATACATGCTCCCTATATGACTGACTTTACAACTGAAGGAAGTGCAAGGGCTCTCCACTGTCTGCTAAAACTAATATTATTAAGTATAGCAGGTATCCTACAAAACTCTATAACCCAAATCTAGCCAATCAGAGCTCATAAGCTGGTCCTAATTTGCGAGAGTTTGACAGGGTGCAGTATCTAATGCCGATAAATCCTTGGCCTGGGAGAGTCAATGTCACAAGGGTAGGCAGGAGAGATGTACATTACTCTGACCCTGTAAACAGTTTCAAACATGGAAATGCCGACCACAAAAAGTGGTGTTCACCATGCCACATTCGTAACTGTTCAGGATTGATCGCTGGGATCCTATCTTGTTTGTGTGTAGACCCCCAACAGTAAGAACACAGACACTTGCCTGCTCAAGTTAAACTGGGTCCATACACCTTGATAATTTATTCCACATCTTTTTTCCCCCCATTTTGATAAATATCAGACCCGTTTACCCTGAAACTGCTATTGGTGAACTTTTCAACTAAAATGAGTGTATTTTCTACGAAGTGTAAATAAACATCTTCTAATCTTTGTAAAAAGCAGAGTACACATAAGTGTGTGCATGTATGTGCGTGTGCGTTGTGTGTGTGTGTGTGTGTGTGTGTGTGTGTGTGTGAGTCTGTCTAAATTTTAGTAAAAGTGAGGGTGGAGTGAAGGGAGGGAGGGTCGTTTCCACCTACGATCACACGTAGACAGAAGGATACCTGGTGATCTTCCAGTATCAACAGTGGAAACA
>CM031598.1:89954661-89959661 GCA_018398815.1 Conus ventricosus
AAAAAACAAAACTTGCCCTTTTATTAATAACTGCAAGACCACATGGAGATTTTGCCACTAACTCCTATTTCAAAGGACAATCCTCCAACTAGAGTCCAATCAGACATCTACAGATACAACACTGTTCTTTATCTGTGGCAAAATACATTGGTCAACAAGCACTGAAAGTGAAACCCTACAATAATGCTAACACAAACAAGTATTGCATAGCTTTCTCTCTGGCTGGCTAATTCCAGTTCTATCACTACAGGTTATTGAAATTTATGTTGGTCAAATGGTTAATGGCTGCAGTTATATGAATACCTCTATATTATTACTTTATTTTCATCCATGGTGCGCCTAAAACTAAAGGTCAAACTAAACATCATGCTGAACATTACTGTATCAATTTCTTCCTTACACATTTTTCTTCCTTGTATACCATACTGTCAAAGCACCCACCTCGTATACTCCATAGGTGTAATACAACATTGCAAATGGGATTGCTATTCCAACCATGGCATGAGTAGAAGGCATTCCATACTCCAGTTCGTATCGGCCTTCTAGGCGTATGGCTGGAGGTGACGTTGGTCTGGGCCAGCATATAAGATCCTTGGATGCCTGGCCAATGTACATAATAATATTCCAGATCAGAGAGATCCTCCTGGAAATGCAACAGTCAAAGGTCCAGAGACCAAAACTGAAGAATAGAATGTAAAATGTTTCATTGCCAAGACTAGCACCGAAACAGAACAAATAATACAACAATGGGCTTTTGATTACATACGGTAAGTTCGTATGCTTCGACGTTTTTGTACTGGCAGAATCCTCTGCTTTTGGTGTGCTACCGTTACGAACGAAGCTGCTGCTCCGGAGTGCGAGTTCATGATCTTCATCGTCATCGTACCGGCACTGGCAGGCATTCCCGTTCTGCAAGTCGGCCACTGTCACACTGCCATTTTGTACAACTCTGTGGCTCAACCCATTCTTTAGCCCCTGGAATTCCTTCACCGATGTATCTTTGATACCGAGGGCCGAGCCATTCTGGTACAGTGTGCTTCCATTTTGTACTTGATCATCGTGGGCACCACTTGCAGAATGCTGGTCGCGTGACCGACGACATTCCTCGGCTTCTTGTTTCCTTACCTCGGCGGAGTGACTTCGGTCAGAAGATTTTAATGTCCCGTTCTGTTTGCAGTTTGCCAATGTTTTAACGCCACAAATATGTTGAAATCCTGCTGTCAACTCTGGAGCGCTAAGCGCGACAATTCGTCGCCACAGTTCTGACATTCTCAATTCTGGGTTTGTCAATGCCGGTCGGCGAATCAACGCCTAACTTTCCGACCTAACAACAGCGCCACCTAATCTGCAAAGGGAGCGCAATGAAGGAGAAGAAAAAAAGAAAAGAAAAAAAAAAAGACCACCTCTCTCGTGACGCAGCTGCCCTGTATGTCACGCGAGAGTGCTACTGTACTCATATGGATTGGTAGAGGATACTTTTCCACCCTCCTCACGTGAACTTCGTGGACCATTCGCTTCACACATCCAGCATGTGAGTGGCGAGACCTTTCACTGCGGAGCCACCAAAGCTGGGCTTGTGTCACTGTTCCAACAGTTTTCAGGCGGACAAACCAGTTGACATAATCAGCTGACTCGCTATTTTTGGTAGGCCGAGGCTGAAGATACCTGCCCGCTCCGTTATGTGGTGTTCAAAGCAACACTGTGCCCTCTAGTCTTGCCTGCCCAGTGTAGTTGTTTCTTCAAGTCCACTGACGAACATGCACATAGCTTGTCCTTCACAAACAGTATCGGCCCAGACAGAACCAATACTTTTTAGGTAGACTGCCTTAGACGATCAAACGACAGAACAACGTTCATGTTTTTCGCGGCACTCCATGAACTGTTTGTCACAGGATAAAATTGATGCATTACATTTGCATTGGATTGTGGGTTTTTTCGATGTATAAAGCATGCCTAGTTTGCACAACTGCGAGCCTAGTTCTTTTGTCGGCCAAAAAAGGAAGCCTTTGTAATATTGCAATTGCTGCAGAGTAATAACAAATATCACATGCACAAGTCTTCTACTGATCCGTTACAGAAATGTTCTCAATTTTGCAAGGTAGGTTCTTTGATTCTTCTCTGCCTCTGCCCCCCCCCCCCCCCCCCCCCCACACACACACCTTCACCCCTCCCCCTCTCCATCATGTGCGGCCCACTGGACTACTGTTATGGACTGTCCCACCCCCATCCCTTCTTTGACGTCCCCTCTGTCTCCTCCCATGGTTGTATGAAAGTTCAATAACTGAACACACATTTCACTCACCTTTTCTCTCTCTCTCTCTCTCTCTCTCTCTCTCTCTCTCCTCCTCTCTCTCTCCTCTCTCTCTCTCTCTCTCTCTCTCTCTCTCTCTCTCCTCTCTCTTCTCTCTCATACATACAGACACACGCACGCACACGCATACACAAGCACACGCAAACATACTCATAACAGTGATACACTACACTACATTACACACACACACACACACACACACACACACACACACACACACACACACACACACACACACTCATAACAGTAATACACTACACTACACTACACTACACAGACGCGCGCGCGCGCGCACGCACGCACGCACGCACGCACGCACGCACGCACACACACACACACACACACACACACACACACACACACACACACACACACACACACACACACGTCTCTTTCCCACTCCATCCCCACTTCAGCGCCACCCCATCCACCCCCGGCCCTTTCCACTGTAATTGCCTCTCTCTCTCTCTCTCTCTCCCCCTCTCTCTCTCTCTCATACACATAGACACACACACGCGCGCACACATACACAAACACACACAGCTACACTACACACACGCACACATACACAAAAACACTCATACACACACAGCTACACCACACACACACACACACACACACACACACACACACACACACACACACACACACACACACACACACACACGTCCCTCTCCCACCCCACCCTCACGTCAGTCTTCCCTCCCCGCCCTTTCACCTGTGATTGCCTGCATCTCTCTCTCTCTCTCTCTCTCTCTCTCTCTCTCTCTCTCTCTCTCTCTCTCTCTCTCTCTCTCTCTCTCTCTCTCTCACACACACACACACACACACACACACACACACACACACACACACACACACACACACACACACACACACACACACTTTTCGTCCGATATGATCAACATGCTGATTATTCTTTCGGTTTATGGGCTGTGTGTGTAGACAGCCTTGAACAGAAAAGAAGAAAGTGAAACCTAAGGCAACGAGGACTGCAGTGTTAAAAATAAAGGTTACCAGTTCTGCAAGACAATGCAGACAAACAGATCACTGAACAAAATTACAGAAATAAAATGCCAGCCTACTCAATGAGGGCTTTATCATCAGGCTGCAACTTTCCGCCCCGAAGGATAACTTAAAAAAGAAACAAATCCAGAAAGAGAGGGGGTAGCTAGGCCTACCGCCAAGGACACAGACAAACAAAGTACAGGACAAAACACGATGCATTTTTCGACCTCTTTGGTCTTCTTCAGGCTGAAACAAATAACATTTTGGACAGTGAACACGAAGAACGAGAAACCACTTATCTTCTAATATTCGGCACAAAATTGAAAAAAAAAAAAATCTCACGGTCAGAGTTCACCCTCATCAATACTTTCCCGTGATTTATCTTCAAAATTACCTTTACGTGGTGTGGTGTTTACTGCAAATAAAACGGTCAGCAATCGACCTTTATGATGTGAATGAGAAAAGATCCCAAAACAAGATCGATCGTGGGGAACACGAAACGAAATGAAACAAAACTAAATCTTACTTTACCTGGGTAATGAGAAAAACAATCTGAATGCTTTCCCCCCAACAAGCCCCAGGGCAAAAGGAAAAAAAATCATTGCAAATCAAAGCAGCACGTGTTGTGTGTGACCCTTGTGTTCACTAAGTTTGCTTCACTGTATGTACTGAATTTACCGTATGGATACTTTCAGAAAAAAGAAAAAAAAAAGTAACTGCACTTTGTTTTGAATGCCATGCACATTCCACGTGCGAAATAATCTTCTGTATAAGACTTTATCAAATGTATGCGAAAGGTGAGGTAAGGTCATCACACACTAAGCAACTCTGGGTAGATTGCCAATCATAGCGCTAACAAGAACGAATTGGATAACAGCGATAAACTGATTTTGAGTAGGTTATTCAACGACCATCACAACCACCACCATTAACATCACCTCCACCCCCACCCCACCTGACTCTAATCACTACGCCATTGTGACTGGTGACTGTTTAAATATTTGTTACTTTGTTTTCGCAGTTCTTCTTCTTCTCATTACAGTCGAACAACAAATTATACATGACACCCTGACAATTTTAGGTTTTGGATAGTCATGTAGATCATGTTTACGGGCCGAAGATATTTACTCCGGAATAAGTCTTGTATGTGGGGGAAAGCTGCGAGTGAGTAGTGCATTTTCTTTTGTCGGGAAACTAGGTCTTTCTTTCTTTCTTTCTGCGTACGCAGGCTGATACTCCTGCGGACACTCCCTGTATAGCCAGGCAGTGGAGTTTTGTGTGTATGACCCTTTTTTATCCCGCCATTAAGGCAGCCATACTCCATCTTCGGGGAAGGTGCAATGTGTCACGTGTCATCCATACCAACGGCCAAACTGGCCTTCTCTTCCGAAAGTTGGTGATGGGATTTTACGTGTGTGCAAGATGTTGTGCGTGCGTTCACACACGGAACCTCGGTTTATAGTCTCATTCGAAGGACTATATGGGGAATGGAGTCAGAACCAATGTTAACTCCGAGGGAAAAATCCCCCTATACCGAAATTCGAACCCGCAACCCCAGGATCACGAGTCCAGCGCTCTACCAACTGAGCTATCCGGCCCCCCTGAAACTAGGTCTAACTTCAGGTAGCAATAAGTCTTGTATGATTTCTCAACGCTTGATACTTTATTTATGAAAACGCAC
>CM031598.1:89962161-89972161 GCA_018398815.1 Conus ventricosus
GGCTCACACACATACACTGCATGGATACATGATAAATCTTTTACTTATTGACATTTGAATGCACTGACATACCATGTACATTCATTAACAGCAGCATATCATACTTAAACAGTGGGACTTGTAAACAGCAACAACCGCTGTATATTGGTAATGACATTGTAATAACATACACGCGGAAAGCTGTTGGTAATGTGAATTATACCTAACGTCTTGCTTAACTAGTGAGAGTGTGCAAAATGTGTAAACAATTTTCTTCTGTAAGATTGTTAGCTTCGAGGCATCTAAGATCAGGCGGAAGTGAGTTTCAGAGAAGAGGACCAGAATAATGAAGACTTGTTTTGAATTGGTCAGTTCTAGGTATTCGAACTTGGATTTTGAAGAATTTCTACAAGTGATGTTAAATTCAGCTTGAATAGTTTGCGGGGTAATCCATATACAATTGTTGTTGTTGTTGTTGTTGTTGTTGTTGTTGTTTTTTGCATGAACATTCCTTTTCTGATAGCAAACTTATCCCTTTAATGATGGGGATCCCACTTGAATATAATCCTACCCTGTAAGGCTGAAGGAATTTCAGAACTGCTTTAAGGGCACGGAGAGAGAGAGAGAGAGAGAGAGAGAGAGAGAGAGAGAGAGAGAGAGAGATTTTTCTCCGCACCCTCCTTCTGCGGTCTACAAGACAGCTCTTCTTTCTTACGAAATATCAAAGCTGATGTACTGGAAATTAACAAATGATAATGCTTGTTCTCTCGTCGGCGTTCTCAGTTGTATGTGTGGTCTAACTGTTCTTGGCATTTGACGGAAAGAAGGCTTTAAACAGCCCTAGGAAGAGGAGGTAAAAGGGACGGGAGGGGAAGGGTGTTGAAAGGAAATGTTTTCCCACACCCATTGTCAGGCAGATAGCACAACAGAGATGCGTAATGATCTGGTTCGGTGGCAGAATCAAATTTTGGCCTACGCCGGCGTCAAATCCCACGATCCGAAAATGTGAAGACGTATTATCTGAAGGGCATAAATCTGCTTGCCAAGAAGTAGGCTACAATCGTCGTGAGAACAGCTTTCCTTCAGAGTAAAATTCCGGAGGCCCTTTTTTCTCGTGCAGAGCGTAGACATTCTCGTGAAAACAATTCTATTCCGGAAAAAAAAAATCCTCGCAAACCTTCCACCATACCCCCCTGAGGAAGCAGGGAGGACAGGCTTCAATAATGGAGCAGCTGCTAAAGTACTGATTAGGACAGCCGTCTGGGCAGCTGAAACAGCCTCCTCTTCAGCAAAGACAGCAAACAGTGAGACAGGTCAAGCTGTCACAAAACTACAGCATACCCTGGCCAGGAGGAGTGGCAGGAGACCGGACATTGTTCTCCACTCTTGGCGAGTCTTCAAGTTGCCCTTGCGGTACAGCCCCAATGAAAGTGGAACACTTCCTGCAGGACTGTCCCACACATGAAAAGCTAAGGGCAGAGACCTGGCCTGCCAACACACCGATGAGGGAAAAGCTTTATGGATCACTGGAGGGCCTCCGCCGTACAGCAGCCTACGTCAGTACCTCTGAGGTTCCTGTCTGAGTGAACGAAGAAGATGATCGAAGTTCTCCACTCAGAGTCATCAGGACATTTGGTTCTGATTGAACTCACTGAGCCACGTGAAAGCAGGATGAAGCTAGCTCATATCCGCAGAACTGAAAAGCATGCCAATCTAGTCAACCAGATTGAGGGAATCTGGCTTCCAAGCCAATGTCCTCACCACAGAAGTTAGAGCGAAAGGCTTTGATAGGCCCTCGGCTTACGATGTCATGAAACAGCTAGGGATTTCGATGAGAAGAGAGCCAGAATCCTACAGGTAAGACAGGGGCAGCTGAAAAGAGTTCCAGCTTGATCTGGTCCAGGAAGAACAAAAGTGGACTTCAAAAGGTTTTAATTTTCTTTTAGAACAGGTGTTCGATGCATTGTGTGTGTATACGTTTTAATTTATCAGAAATAAAGAAAGAACGAACGAACCAAACAAACAAACAAGCAAAGCAAATCATTGAGGTGCTTAACTTTCCAGATGTTGCTGGTTCGAGTCCCAGTAGCAGTCCCTTCCCTGGGTGCGGCTAGAGTGTAAGGAGTTCAGGGCCAAAACACTTGTCTGAGAGCTAGAGGGTACCTTCTCTGAAGACCTTTTGCTATCAAGCACTCTTCTGAGTTTCTTCCTGCTATAGCATAAACTGGCCGGCAAGAAACGCCTAAAAGAGGAACTTGTCCCATGTGCATGCGCGATGGTTAAAGTATCAAAAGATTTCCTTTTGCGTTTTTTTCTTCTTTTTTGTGTGTAAAAATTCAATGAACATAACTTGGTCGGTGGTCTTTTTTTTTTTTTTTTTTTTTTGGTACACGCAGATTGAGCTGCCGCCCGAATGCAAACAGCCAGTTTACCAGTTTAAAAGACATTCTGGAACTTGGAGATTGTTTGCTTGTTGTGGGGGAATCGGTGACAGAGTTCAGTTTTCTCTCTCATTTGCATACAAAGTGCACTTTGGAGCACTGCTGGGGTTTTTTTTCCCAGCACATTCTCTTTCCTTCTTCACTGCACAGCATGAGCAAGATGAGCCAGTCCTTTCTTTCTTTCTTTCTTTCTTTTTTTTGTCTTTTGTTTTTATTTATTATGACTGCTTTTATTCCATGTTTATTTACTGCCTGCCAATGATGGCGTCACCAGGGAAAAAAAAGATAATCCAGCTGATGAAAGGATTTGCCAACACATTGCTGTCAAGTCACGCTTGTCAATGTCAGGCGACTCGCCATTGACAACTCTAATTTTAAGGCCCAACAACAACAACAAAATGGGTTCAAGGTACATATGTCGTATGTGCGACTGGGCCCTAGAGGACAAATAACTCAGTATTGGGTGTTCTGATTGCAACAGTGGGCACACTTCAGGTGTTCGTGCTTGACAAAGAAACGGTGTCAATGCGGAAAGCCTGGGCAGCAGCGGTCAGTGGCATTGCCAGAAACGCCCAGCAGACATGGGTGAAGTCAGCACTGACCACGTGATCGGAGTGATGGACAAAAATGCCAGAGAAGATTGACCATCTGGAATCAGGCAACACCGGCCCCAGTCTGTATGAACAGATCGAGAAGGTGGTGAGTAGGAAACTGGCTGGAGACCTGATTGAAAAGGGAGAAATAGAAAAGAAAAAAAAAGTTTGACTTCTTCTGGAAGGACTGGCGGGAAGTGAGAATGAAACATAGACAGACAGGTACAAAGAGCATGTTGCAAAATTGAAGGGCGTACTGGACAACGCTGTCCCGTCCTGGACGAAAACAAAAACCCTCCACATGATAAAGCTGAGACGCGGGAAAGACAGACCAAGACTTATCAAATTCACAGTAAAAGATAAAGAGACTAAAGCCAGAATTCTAGCAAACTTCTACAAACTGAACAAGGACGAAACTAGTCAAGAAGACAGGCTGTACTTTAACCATAACCCTCTCCAGAGGCAAAACCACGGAGATCTAATACACATGATGAAAGACTGCATGTCATCACAGGAAGCTGACCTCACTATCAGAAATGGTAAAATGGTTAAAAAGGTGAAGGCAGCTGGTGACACGGACGGATCTGCCCCTTTACCCAAGACTGGACAAGCAGCACACTGGTTGGTGGATCTGCAGAATGCTTCGGCAGCACTCAGAATCAGGATGCAAACAGTTCTAAAGTCACTGATTTTCACTGTTCTGCTACTAGCGCAAAAGTAGATAAATGCCCTGTTATGTAAACGAATCTGAATAGTTTCCTCAACAAAAGACTGTTCTGTTAGCTCCTAATGACAAAGAGAAGGCAACCATTGTGGCGCTGACTGAAGCAACAAGTTTAATTTAGGACAGACTACAACATGCCTGGTTTTTATCATTTTTTTCTAAATGCAAAGCCAGTGCGTGGAATGGCCCCTTGTATTCGAAAGGTGTAATGCCCAGTGTGATGGCCCTAAATACTTATTACATGATGTACTGTTTCTGGAGAGTGTTTGGTGCCAGCTATCGCATGATTTCAGGAAAGAAGACCCTTCTTGGACCGACAGCGTCAAGTTAAGAGATCTACCAATGAAAACCGTCACAGCCCAATTGAATTAATATCATCTAGTAGACTTTAAAAGTTTGTCAATATTTACACCATGCGTGACTTCAGTTTCATTGATACAAACTGGCAGCTAGCCTATAGCCAGCAGTTCCGACAGAAAAGATGTGAACTTTGTGGCGGCTGCCAGAGAAGCACATCGTGTGTTAAGAAACCCACGAAAGGCGACGAAAGGGGCACAGACCTACACACGATGAGTTCACACGCAAGACTTTATTTCGGATTCAGAATATCACAGCCACAAAAGCAAAACAAAACAAAACAAAACAAATTGACGATGTCATCGTATTCGATTCATTTCTACAGACTACTGATGCCATCTTTAACATTCGATATGACTTTAGTAAAGGTGACTTGGACAGCATTTGAAAAAAATCTGTCATGTAGACTGGAGCCCAGTAGAACAACAACAATAAATTAGGCAAATTAGATAAATGAAAACAAATGAATAAAATCATTTAAATAAACAAATAAAAAAAACTAAAGCAAATAAAGAAATAAAATAAAATGAATAAATAAATAAATAAATAAAAGAAAGAGAAAACCACGGATAGGATGATGGATGACAGACTGATACAAAGTGATTGAGTCCGTTTTATGAAATGGAGTAAGTCGTCCAAGTGCGGATGTCTGGAGGGGAGAGGAAGGAAGGGAGGGGAGGGGTGTCAAACCTTGACGTCACTCTAACGCCATGCTTCCGGCAAAAGACCTGAGCGAGAGACACCTGACAGGTCCACCGACAGGACTGCTCTCCTCCCACCTCTATCCTCTCTCTCTCTCCTGGCTCTTTTCGCCTTGGTCCACCAATGGTCAGGTATTCAGGTAGTAACTGCCCACCGATGAAGTAAGCCTCAACGGACAGGCCAAGCCTCTTTCCTTTCTTTCTTTCTTTTGTTTGTTTGTTTCTCTCCCTTTCTCCCTCTGTGTGTGTGTGTGTTGTGTGTGTGTGTGTGTGTGTGTGTGTGTGTGTGTGTGTGTGTGTGTGTGTGTGTGTGTGTGTGTGCGTGCGTGCCTGCGTGTATGCCCGTGTGTGCAGCTCTTCGTCTAGATGACGATCTTTTCTTTTTTACTTTAAGACTTCTCCCACATCGTGCAACGCAAGAGGCAGTCAGAGTGCTCCAGCAAGCCAGGTCAGAAGTCACTATCAGTGCGTCTCTCCATCGCCTGTTCCCTTCTGAAGACCCCTGCCCATCGTCTGGCGCCTGGTCATCTTGGAGCGTCCCCTCAGCCTCTCTGTCCCTGAGGATTCCTTTGAAGAAGACCGTCGGCAAGCCTGTTGAGTGGAAGTCTTGCTACATGCGTCAACCAGCTCATACGACGCTTGCATGTGACTGAGCAGGATACTGGCTGTTGTTTGGTTGCAGTTCTGACTTCCTTGATTTGTCATGAAGTCGCTCCATCTGACGCGATCTGTGCGGTGACCGAAACGCCAGCGCGGGGAATTGTTCATCACACTCGCTCTTTCCGGCGTTATTAAACAACAACGCCAATTCAGACATCGGGAGTGCGGACGTGTTCTCTACGGGTTTTTTTTTTTCAGCTAGTGAATAGTTTTTAACCTGTCTCTTAGAGAGAGAGAGAGAGAGAGAGAGAGAGAGAGAGAGCACTCCACAGCTGGCGTATGTGTGTAGTTTGTTACATTGTTGAGGGAATACCAAAATGAACATAGTCGGCATGTCTTTTTTTTTTTAAAGGAAGAAAAAAAAAAAGGAAAAGAAAGAAGCAAAAAAGGAAAAATACAGAAAGAAAGAAAATCAGACACAGCTTCTTTCATGTTTTTCTCACACAGACTCCGAGTGAAAAAAAAAAATGAAAAAAAGAAGAAGACTGGACAAGAAATAGAAGCGAAAGATTTTCTAACTCCACCACTCTCTCTTCACTGTCAATAGACATGTAAGCACAACCGGCCTAACTGTGTCATTTCCGTCACTTCCGAAGCAAGTTTCCGGCTGTTACGTGTCAGTTTGACAGACCCGAAACTAGAGCAAAGTTATGAGAGTGTTGTAGACTCAAAAACAACGTACTCGTGATTTTCTTCGAAAAAAAAAAGAAAAACAAAACCCAGTGATATTATTAAAGGGTTAAAAAAAAAAAAAAAAAAAAAAAAAAAAGCTAGTCCTTATCAGTGTTTTCTTGAGAAATTAGTAATTAAGTAATTATCACTTGTCTTGATGAGGATGATTTCACCTTTTTTCTGGTTTTCTTTTTCTTTCTTTCTTTTTTTTTAGGAGGGTATGGCCACAAGGAAGATTTAGGGGCCTTGCTAAAACAGTTATCCAAGGAACTGATGATGAGGGGAGAGAGGGAGGGGAGGACAGAAGAAACAAATAAACAAAAGAGAGAAAAAAAACATGGGACTGACACAACAAAGCAACATGAACAGGGAAACCACTTGCAGAGACCCAAGCTTCGGCACACGAGTGACAGAGCTGGACAATCTGCTCAGCAGAGGGCTAGGTCAATCACAAGAGAAGGTGGCGGGTGATGGGGGAAAGGAGAGAGAGAGAGAGAGGGGAGGTCCAAAGGCCGGGATATAGTTGAATTTCTTCCTCAGTAGGGAAAGGAGGGCAAATTGCGCGAAGTGTTATTTATGCCAGTCGGTGGGGAAGGGTGGGGGGAGGACGCAGGGGGGAGAAGAAAGATCCGAGAGCACCCCCACCCCCCACCCCTTCGTCCGGGGCAGTTACGTGCATTTCCTCATTGTGATGGCCCATTGACTTCCAGGTGTTAAAGAGAAGAAGACTCTCCTTACAGGAGAAGTTCGGTGGTGACAGGTATGACGTCAGAAATCTCCGTCATGTAAGCCGCAGGCTGCGTAACGACGAGCTCTTATCGTGTCCTGTTCCAAACTGAAATCCGGGCTGAGGGTGTTGGTTATGTAGGGTAACACCTCTCTCTCTCTCTCTCTCTCTCTCTCTCTCTTCTCTCACACACACACTCAGCCTCTCTCTCTCTCATACATATACAGTCAATACAGATCTCTCTCACATACAGTCTCTCTCTCACTCTCTCTCTGTCATACAGTCTCTCTCTCTCTCCATCCCCTCCCTTCCCCCTCTCTCTCACACAGTCTCCCCTCCACCCCCTCTCTCATACACACACACACACACACACACACACACACACATATTATATATATATTATATATATATATATATATATATATATATATATATATATATATATATATATATATATATATATATATATGTGTGTGTGTGTGTGTGTGTGTGTGTGTGCTCGGTACTTATCTTTGGAATTTATTAGTTTGTTATATATATATATATATATATATATATATATACATATACATATACATATATATATATATATATATATATATATATATATATATATATATATATACATACACACTCTCTCTCTTTCTCTCTGCCTCAATCACATGTTGTATCTGTTTAGTAGGTCAGATAAGGAAGCAACATGGTCCATCATAGTAGTGGGATTCTTGTCAGTTAGGCCAACAGTCTTACTGAACAATCGATGCTCTTAAGTCTGAACTTTGAGCCCTCAGATAAAACTGCTGTGTGCCTGAGTTGAACAAAGTCAACACGAAGTTATATGGAGACAGTAATATCGGCTGATTACTTAAAACCCGGCCGATATTTTCATTTCACATATCATTCATCTGCTATGCCGAAAATTTACTGTTGTTTTACAGCTTAGCTTGCCATGTTACTTTCAATGTTTATTTTTATCTTCCCTGGGACTGTCTCCGTCTTCTATTGTATTACGTCAAAAACAAGAGAGAGAGAGAGAGAGAGAGAGAGAGAGAGAGAGAGAGAATGTTGCTTATGGCCCAGCCGACCACAAGGGGCATACCAGGGCTGTCAACGCGTTGAAGTCGACTCCCGAGTCTTTTTTTTATTTATTTTTTAATCCACGCAACTAAGTGAAAACACACCTAAAAACACGCCGGAAATTTTCGTTAAAATCTTTCTTCCGTAAAATCTTAGATTAGATGAAAAATGTTGATCTCTTACAGAAATTTTTGGAAAAAAATCACATAGGAGCGGTACATCTCTGAACAAGGTTTACATGGAATCTGCCGTGAAGCTGTTTATCTGACAACATGCAAGTCCCTACTTCTAAAAGAACACGTTTCATTGTGAGTGGTGCATGATTTGGAATGCACCACGGAGCTTCTGCGTCTTCTAAAATTTAAGAATGGATATAAAAGTAGTAGCCTGTGTGCAAACAGCACAAGACTGTTTCTTCTTTACAGCCGGCCCTGGAATATTGCAAAACCCCTTTCAGGTTTGGGCGAATTTGGAACAGTTCTGCAAGTTCCATTTCACTTGCCAGAGGTCTTTGACGTGAACCTGAGCTTTGGGTTTCGGAGCTGTGTGGGTATAGATAATCTACTCAACTCTTTCTTTGTGGCGTTCTTGGAAAGTTGATCAACCACCTCACTGCATGAAAATAACAGCTGACTAACTGGACTCTGACCATATTCTAGGCCGCACGGGATCCACGCCAGCATTCTTTCACTCTTACTTACTGTCAGCATTGTCACCGGGAAATGTATTCCACTCAGGTTCATCAAATCAGCTGATTCTGCTGGAACTCACTGTGCCATATGAAAACAGAAAGGAACAAGCTCACGTCTTCCTACACGACTGAGAAATATGCCAGACTAGCCAACGGTTTGAGGGTATCTGGCTTCCAAGCCAGAAGTCATGGCTATTGAGGTTGAAGCGAGGGAGGTTGAGGCTCAACAGCCTGCGATTTCACGAAACAGCTCGGGGTTTCTGGTGAGAAGAGGACCAGAACCTTGAAGGCAATGATAGAGGCAGATGGAAAAAGTTTCAGCTGGTTCTGGTCGGGGAGGAACTAAAGTGAACTTTACAAGGCTTAAATTTCCCATTCTACAACAGGTGTCCCATGGCAATGTAGGCAAGACATATGCCTAGCTGCCAGTCTTCTGAAGCCCAAATTCTGGAACCAGGGGATGAAGTGGATAGTGTGGGCTGAAGACAGGACAGTGTGGCTTTTGACTGAAGCATTTCTACCCCCATTATCTTTCAGCTGAGAAAAGAAGGGGTTAAGAAAGGAAAATGCATTTTTTTTATACTTATGATAGCCAACATCCACATAACGTGATCTGGGATTTATTCTGCAATTTTTTTTTTTATCATCGCTATTCAAAAATGACCCTCTTGACCCGACATTTTTAAACAACATTTTGAAATTCTGGAACGTTTCCATTAAACTTCGGCATTTGGAGTATAACATCTAAATTAAAGAAATCCCGGGAGCGTTGGCAGCTATGCATGTCTTCAGTCGATCCCTGTCTCTTTTACTTTCTAATGATAATATTATGTCAGGGTCTGCGGTTCGTCCAGAGTTTGAAATGTCTTTGCAATTGGGCCACTGAGCCACTCTCATACAGAGAAGCCTTTCAGAGAGGCGAGAATTCTTGCTTGCTTGCGAGTGTCAGCGTTTCATCATACACTTCAGCGGCGATCGGGAGTGGCAGAAAAGCGAGAGTTCGCTGGACTGCCTGAGAGCTCTCTCGAATGCGAGGAAAAATGGCTGACATTTGTAACATCCTGTGATTAGACCATGAAACGCTGTAACATTCTCTGCCTGATTCATGAAAACGATCAAAACGCAGACCTTTCAACAGCAAGATAGCTTAAGAAGAAGTCACATTGCTTATTTGATATTTTTTCTTTTTTTGTGTTTTGTTTTTTATTTGTTTGTTGCCCGTTTTTAATCCTCTCGCCTCTCACATCCCTCGCCGCTAGCAAGCAACCTCGCGAGTCCTCGCATCTAAGCAACTCGTCTCGGCTGTTGCACAGACTCTTCGGCTGCGGCAGATAAGTGGGTGTAAAGGTTAACGTCACTGCAGATAGGAAGTCAGTGT
>CM031598.1:89977161-90067161 GCA_018398815.1 Conus ventricosus
ACACACACATATATATATATATATATATATATATATATATATATATATATATATATATCTTATATATCTATTATATAAAGCTCAGTTTGTCTGTCTGTCTGTTCGCTTATACACGGCCACAGTTTTAGGCCGATCGCCACCAAATTTGGTATCAAGTATCCTTGGTGTCCTACAAACATACAAACAGCAACGTTGGGTCGGTGATCACGTGACGCATTGCGTCGTGACGCAATTTGCGTCCACAGACGCAAAACTGGATATCGGAACACTACACGACAGACAAATTCGTCGGGGCGAGACGGGATCAAAGCGCGTAAGCGCTAGTGTGTATATATATATATATATCAGAAGGCCATTTATTCAAATGTATGCAGAATGGACAACTAGTGTCCACTTTAGACAATGTGTCCTTCCTCTGCGTACGCAGGCTGATACTCCTGCGGACACTCCCTATATGGACAGACAAGTATTAATCCCATCTACCCAACAAAGGGAGTGGAATTTTGTGTGTATGATCGTTTTTCATCCCACCATTAAGGCAGCCATACTCCATCTTCGGGAAAGGTGCATGCTATGTGTAACGTGTCATCCATACCAACGGCCAAACTGGCCTTCTCTTCCGAAAGTTGGTGATGGGATTTTACGTGTGTGCAAGATTTTATGCCCTGCGTTCACACACGGAACCTCGGTTTATAGTCTCATTCGAAGGACTGTATGGGAAATGGAGTCAGAACTAATGTTAACCTCGAGGAAGAAATCCCCCTGTACCGAAACGGCCTGGCGGAGATTCGAACCCGCAACTCTTGGATTACGAGTCCGGCGCTCTAGCAACTGAACTATTCCGGCCCCCAGACAATGTGTCCAAAGTTACTCAGCTGGTCGCCCCATTACAATTAAAAAAAAAGAGCTGGCATGTCAGGTAATACACGGGTGACCAGAAAGACGGTTTACAAGTTTCCAGAACAAGCACAGAAGAGAAGTAAACAAAGCTTGGGGGAAAAATGAAACAACACTAAACAACCGAAGACAAAAATTTTAATAACCACACCAAGAAAAACACACACCCGAAGGTGCAGAGGAGGACTCAGAGAAGTACTGTCCTCAACTGCCGAACTAACCAGCTGGGAGCCCACCAGCGAAAAACGCCACCATCAAGCTACTGCCATGTACATCCCGCAGACTCACTCATTGCTGTTCCGCTGACAGGTGAAGACAGCACAACTCCAGATACGGCCAAGCTTTTGCCATGAGGTCTTACGTGCCCTCTGAAGAGAATCCGGGTTACAGTCAACAACAGGCAGAGTCAAAGACACTATCTGAAAAGAGACTAAAAGCACAGAACTTTTCAAATGGAAGGGAAACATTCTGCACTTAATGAGTTCTCGACGTCCTGCGAAACTGATGGCCGCTCCACATTCTATGGACTGCGACAAGTCTGCACCATCACCACCACCACCACCACCATCACCACCCTCCTCTTTGCCACCGTATTTTCACTTCCTAGGGGTATTACCCCACCCATGCTAACCAAGACACAAGTTAACACATAAAACAGGTTGCTGAATGACACTTACTTAGTGCCCATCACGAATCAGACAAGTGAATTTTTGGCAAATACGTCTTCTTAGTCAAACGTCACGCAAACAGTCGTTAACACACACACACACACACACACACACACACACACACACACACACACACACACACACACACACACACACCATGATTGTTGTTAGTATTATTGTTGTTGTAATTATTATCATTATCGTTATCATTAGCCTATCATTATTACTTCTACTATTATCTTTATTATTATTGCTATTGTTATTATGATTAAGAGTACTACTGCAGCAACTATCCTCGGTTAGAGACTTTTTAACATGCGCGCTGGTGACCTACTCGTTTTTGAGTGAACCAGTATTTTAGGAAGAAGAAGAAGACACACACGTTTTCTTAGTCAAACGTCACGCGCACACACACACACACACACACACACACACACACACACACACACACACACACACACACACACACACACACACACACACACGCACACACACACACACACACACGCCCACACACACACACACACACACACACACACACACACACACACACACAGAGAGAGAGAGAGAGAGAGAGAGAGAGAGAGAGAGAGAGAGAGGAGAATACTCTCCGCACAGCCATGGTAAGGGCAATGCCTTGTTTTGTGCGGTTATTTGTTTTTGCTAGGTTGCCAGATCAGCCCGTCTTCTTCTTCTTCTTCTTCTTATCGTATTAATAATATTAATAATTATTATCATTATTATTATTGTTGTTATTAATATTGTTATTCTTGTTACTAGTATTATCATTATTATTATTGTTGTTGTAATTATTATCATTATCGTTATCATTAGCCTATCATTATTACTTCTACTATTATCTTTATTATTATTACTATTGTTATTATGATTAAGAGTACTAATGCAGCGACTATCCTCGGTTAGAGACCAAGCTCTAAGCCCTTTACAGTCCACACTCTAGTCTACATAATGGGCCATCTACCTGGGTAGAGCCCATTGAAGAGCTGCCTGCTGACGCTACATTCAGTCGTTTTTACGTGTCATTCAGTCGATTATCAGTCACTCAGTTTTTCATTCATTCTTTCATTCTTTTCTGTGTATGCCAGGCATAGGCTATACGTGTCATCATACCCACGACCAAACTGGCCTTTCTCGTCTGAAAGCTGGTGATGAGATTTTACATGTGTGCAAGATGTAATGCTTGCATTTGCAACACAAAGCGATGGTTTGTAGTCTCATTCGGAGGACTTTCGAGGAAATGGAGTCAGAACCAATGTTAACTCCGAGGGACAAACCATTTATGTCTAAACGGCCCAGCGGAGATTCGAACCCGCAACTTCATGATTGCGGATCTGGCATTCTACCAACGGAGGTATTCCGGCACCACAAGTCAATTGCGGTTTTAAAACTCTGTGTCAGTGTCCACCCAGCGGTAAATGGGTTCATGATTCAGTTCAGGGAAGATTAAGGCGGCGGAAGGAAAGGGACTGCTCCACCTTCTGTCACGCCATGCCCCAAAACACTGTGAACATCTGGCAGTTTACCTCCCTTTAGGCTATGAGACTTTAACCGGAACTAACCTTTGTATTCTGACTTATTTTCAGTTACACGGCTGCATTCTGTTCCACTCTCACCACCACCACCACCACCACCACCACCAACCACTACCACCCCCCCCCCCCCCCCCCCCCGTGCAACCGCCGACTCAAATTAAATCCTTGACAAATTTTTCCAATGGCGTGTTTTTCTCATTTGTTTCAGTTGCTTGGCGGTGGCGTTTCTGCGGTCCTGAAATACAGGCTGGTACACCCATGGAAACACTCCCGTGGAGGTTCTGTCATGTCACGTCCAGTGGTCAATACCGTATGACATCTGCCAGGGAGCAATCATATGTTCCTTCACGTGTTCATGGAATGCCCTGTGTGTGTCTGCATTCTATGTGAACACAGCGCAGGCTTCCAAGGGTGGTGCAGGATTGCTCCCAGCTGGTTTGTTTGGCAGTTGGGGACAGTTCTCTGGGTCCTACCCGCCCCTTCGGGTGTCTGTTTCTCTTTTCTTCTCATGTTTCAGTTTCGTGTATACCGTTGCTTGAGGTGTACCGACAATATGAAGTTCAGTATCTCTCAGTGTGAATTTAAGTGTATTCAGGATTATGTCGACACATTCCATGGCATTCACACACACACACACACACACACACACACACACACACACACACACACACACACACAGAGAGAGAGAGAGAGAGAGAGAGAGAGAGTACATATGTTTTTTTTTCTTAATAACAAATCTGAAACAACTGTTCTTAGGTTTACAAAAATGTTGTTCGCTTCTGTACGTCACCGTTATATCTCTGCTTCCTATGTCATTATTTATCTATTTATCTATCTATCTATATCTTACAAAATCATCTATTTATTTATCTATTAAATTATCAAAACCAGTGACCTTCGACAGTGTCCAGTTTTCACAGCCACCTTCGTATACGTAACACATGCAGTAAATAACATTTCATTCATGAAACACCATGTGTCACAGTCAAAAATAAACAACCAAAGTCGTGGTCCAGGTTGTTCGGACATAAGCTCAAACTCAAATATTCTGAGCGCTAGGCAGACGGCCCACGTGTCGGGTCCAGCCAATTAAGCATAGCTGAGAGGCCCCACAGAGACGGTCTGTCCAGCCAGACGGACTAAGTAGCTGACCGACGCCTCGATGTCTGGTCAAACGAGTCTCGACGCCCGGATCGGACTCATCCAGCCAACTTGGGCACAGCGAGGAGGCTAATCCTAATCCTCCACGGAGACGGTCTGGTCCACCCAGACAGACTAAGTAGCTGACCGACGCCTCGATGTCTGGTCAGACGAGTCTCGACGCCTGGATCAGACTCATCCGGCCAATTTGTGGGACCAGTGCCCACAATTAGATCGACGTAGCAGGAAAGGGGGAGGGGGAAGGTAGTGCGTGGTGGGGGTGAAATCAAGCTAATCAATTAAATGACCAATTGACCACCACAGAGAGTAAGGCGTGTAGGCGTGACTGTCATGATTTGAATATCCAATGGAATTAGAGGGAGATAACTTCGGGTACGAGGCGGTAAAAATACTGACCAATGGTACTCACCCTTGGACACGTAGGTAGGGGATAAAGTAATGCGTGAGTGAGAGAGGGGGGAGAACGAAGACAGAGAGAGAGAGGAAGAGGTTCTGGATGTAGGTCTGCTGGAGAGAGAAGCAGAGAGATGAGGGGAGGAGAGAGGAGAACCAAGTTGAGAGATTAGCATGAGATAGTCTGCAGAGGAAGGACTAAGGAGAGATGTGGAGAGAGAGAGTTGCTAACTAATGAAGAGGAAAAGAAAGAAAAGAAAAAGAAAAGAAAAGCAACCATGTCCATTTGATAGAGCAGACTAGAAGAGAGAGAGAGAGTGCAATGCGTTAATGCAGGAAGGAAGAAAGGAGAACAGATCGATGTTGATAGTCACTGTTCCATCTGAACCGGGGGTTCGACCTCATACCTGGCAGCGTCACTTCGTCAAGCAGAACCACAGACCAACGCCAGTTCCAGCAGTCTAACCTGACCAGGTGCCAGCAGACCAAACCCAGTGCCAGCAGTTGTGTCGTGCTTGTGAAAGTGACAGTGAAAAGAAAAAAAAGAGAAAAGAAAAGACAGTGATTCGTGAATAGTTAAGATCACCTGGCCAGGTAAAGTAGAAATCTGTTTATACCCGGGTTAGTTAATGCTGATTTAGATAAAGGATTTTGTGAAGTTCAGGAAAGAGAGAATGTTTTATTTTGGTTGATTCCATATGCATTGATGTTTCGTTCTATGATCATGTGTAGTAAAGTTATAGACTTTACTAGTGGTTTGATGTGACGAATGCATGATATATGAATGAGATTGTAAGCAAGCTGTGAGTGTGTTTGGGCTGTGCGCTAGTCCTTCCTCCACTGACATCACCCGAGGTTGACACCATGCATGTGGTAGACACACCAAAACGAGCCCGTGTCCTAAAACAAAGGACAAAGGGGGAAAAAGTTGACGACTGAACTGCGACTGTCACCTACGAAAAATAATCATGTCGGCTATCTATCATCAAGATAGACAACTGTGAAGGAACATGTTAAACCAGGACATTCCTACCACGAGAGAGAGAGGAGAGAGAGAGAGAGAGAGAGAGAGAGAGATTATTCGGTGAAGGTTGTTGTCCTATTTAACGGATGACAATTAATCCAGACCTCTCTATCCGTCTGTCTTTGTGTCTGTCTGTGTGTCTCTCTCTCTCTCTCGTTCTCTCTCTCTCTCTCTCTCTCTCTCTCTCTCTCTCTCTCTCTCGTGTGTGTGTGTGTGTGTGTGTGTGTGTGTGTGTGTGTGTGTGTGTGTGTGTGTGTGTGTGTGTGTGACAGACAGACAGGACAGATTGACAGACAGACAGAGACAGAGAGATGAGGGTGAAGGGTGCAGACAAAGAACAGGAAAGGCGAGGGGGGAGAGACAAAGGAATCTCAAGACTGTATTCGAAGAATCAACAACCACCCTCCCATCCCTCTTCATTATGCTATTGTATTATTACAATCATGCTAGACTAATATAACTTATCACAACACTCAAGCACTGGTCCAAAGGAACACCATTTCAACGACCACTTGATCAATTGCTACCACAGGGCTACAATTATAAGGTGTTGGTGCAGTTAGGGGGCTAATGTATGCCTTCCACGACACAAAAGGTCGACACCGTCTTATTATACAGTGGATTCTGCCAAGAAGGGCAACTAGGCCAGATTAAGACTAACTACGATCCTCTCGTTTCGATTACATATACATGTGAATGATTCACCTTCCTGGCGTGACTTTCTTCCGTTCAAAATCCCGTTTGACTCACATGTGGGAACAATGTGAATCTGTGTAATAATTTGGGGAGTGTGTGTGTGTGTGTGTGTGTGTGTGTGTGTGTGTGTGTGTGTGTGTGTTCGTAGTAAATTTTAACATTGGCTTATTCTTGACAACAAGAGTATGACAAAATGGGCGAAACCAGAAATATTGTGTGTGTGTGTGTGTGTGTGTGTGTGTGCGTGTGTGTGTGTGTGTGTGTGTGTGTTCATGGCAAACTTTACCATTGGCATTTTCTTGGCAACAACAAGCGCTGGTATGACAAAAGTTGGCGAAACGAGAAATATCGGCAAGACATTTTTAGCCACCCCTTGCATGGATATGTCACAGGGAGACAATGGCCATACATCTGCCATCAACATTTTCTGCAATAGTTTCAATGTGACAACGGCCATACATCTGCCATCAACATTTTCTGCAACAGTTTCAATGTGACAACGGCCATAAACCTGCCATCAGCATTTTCTGCAATAGTTTCAATGTAACCTGCCATCAACATTTTCTGCAACAGTTTCAATGTAACATGCCATTAACATTTTCTGCAGTAGTTTTAATGTAGCCTGTCATTAACATTTTCTGGAATAGTTTCAATGTGACAACGACCATGAACCTGCCATCAGCATTTTCTGCAATAGCTTCCATGTAACCTGCCATCAGCATTTTCTGCAATAGTTTCCATGTAACCTGCCATCAGCATTTTCTGCAATAGTTTCAATGTAACCTGCCATCAACATTTTCTGCAATAGTTTCAATGTAACCTGCCATCATGATCAACATTTTATGCAACAGTTTGAATGTGACAACGGCCAGAAACCTGCCATCAACATTTTCTACAATAGTTTCAATGTTATCCAATTGACGTTCCTTTGAAAAAAACAACTGTGATCATTTGCGATTACTGTTTTATACACTGATACAAAAAAGTTGAATTATATATATTTGAGAATATAATGTTCTATCCAGATGATACATTTTTATACAGTTTCTACCACGGTTGACAACACACACAAATATTTTTTGGTGAATGAATGAATGAATGAATGAGCAAGTGATGCATCTCTGAAGCAACAAACATTATTTTTGTTTCAACAATAGATCTCTACAAAAAAAATCCTTCAGGAATGTATCATAAAGTTTGCTTGGTGCCAAAATGATTCCAACTGGTACAAATCATGGGAGTCAAGAATGTACCACATCATTTACAATGGAGTGACAAGTACTTTACGTTAAATAATGCGTTCATACATGACTTCAGTTTTTGATAATGAATGTTTGGAATATGCCAGTGACTTACTGTCAAGAAGAGATGAATTGATATTGAAGTTTTTGACTGAACTAGACAACCACCATGAACTTTTCACCCCCACTGCCAGAATGAAGAAGACCGGCTGCCAGTGTTTGATGTGTAATTGTAGCAGAGAAAATAGAGCAGGAGATCGTTCACTTCACCGCTGCTGATGTTCTTCACCCCTACAGGTAACAGCTGAAGCACACTCTATCCACGCCAGGCACAGTAAGACAGAGGGGTGGTATGTGCCCATCACTTTTCTGGTTGGTGGTATCGACTGGCTTGTCAGTCAAGCAGCTCTCCAGTTGTTTTTTTTTACTTATGTGTGTGTGTGTGTGTGTGTGTGCGTGTGTGTGTGCATGTGTGTAGGTGTGCGTGTGTGTGTGTGTAGGTGTGCGTGTGTGAGTGTGTGTGATAGAGAGTTGCGTGTTATGGAGTGCAAGCGTGTGTGTGTGCATGTGCATATGCGCGCGCGCACACGCGCGTGTGTGTGTGTGTGTGTGTGTGTGTGTGTGTGTATGTGTGTGTGTGTGTGTGTGTGAGGAACCTTTACAATGTAAAGGCTGGTCTTTACCAAAAGTATGAATATGATAGTGGGGTGCCTGCTACTTTTTCTCTCATTTTTTGGTCTTTTGTTGTGTTTTTTGATTTTTTGGATCGCCACAGAAATATGACATGGCATCAACAAATTTATCATCCCACAACAAAATTCAGTTGGAATCAATTCTGAATGCCACTGGATTATTTTTTTTTTTTCCATTTGCCTTTCATTTTCCTGCGGTATTTGTCACATGAGAGTCAAACACACACTGCCCTTTCTTGATTTATATGTTCGTTTTTTAAAGATTTCTGGAGGAAGCTGAAACGTTTTTTCCCCTGGTTGTCAACAGTTCTGTGCCTTACATAATTGTAAACATAATAATAAGCATTTTTCTTCCGCTTTCAAGTACATCCTATGATATGGTTCAAGTCCTGTCGTACTGTTAACAGCCAAGCTGACTATGGAAACCACATCTTGGCGGCAAGAAGGTTACCACAGCAAGTAAAATGCTGAGGCTAAAGCTGAAAAGCCAGTCAGGTCATCAACCAAAAAGAATGATTTACTACTCCATCACAACCATGTCTATGTCAAATCAAGTGAAAAATGTTCATTTCCTTTGAAAACGTTACAAACCACACCAGGCAGAACATCTTGGAACAAAGTTTTCATGGAACAGCATGGAAAATGTAAATGCTTTTGTTGTTGTACATCCCAACACTCAGTCAAAATGCTCAATAATGCTGAGTGATTCATTGCATGCTACGCACAATGGAACCTCCTTTAGCAGTGAGTAAAACTGAAGTGACCACAATACAGCATGCATGAGATGAGGTTCCAGTGCTATTCCTTGAGATGAGACAATCAGCTGTGATGCAGCAAGCAGCATGTATTCAGAGCAACTAAAAGAATCCATTGCAAGGAGGGAGTTGTACTGGCCAAATTCTGTAGCAAGATCTGCTTTGATTGCTAAACGAACAAAAACAGCAAAGACAGAAAAAGAGAAGGCAGAAAAAGAGAAAACAACGTGTATGGCTACGTCCTTTGAAGTGAAAAAGTTGTACAATGAATGAATCATGTCACCGACTACAGCAGCTGAAGTGAAAGACGGGGAAGTCGCATATTTATTCTTATTCTAGGTATATCAATGTTAGTAAGTAATGTTGCCAAGCATACACATGTACAAGGAGAAAGAGGTCTCTTCTAATATCACGTAATGTGGAAAGACGTAAAACAGAACAACAAAGAGACCTCTTCAATTGAAGTTGAAAGCTGTAAATAGGTGTTGTATTCAATTTGTCACTGTGTAGACAAGTGTGACCTCCTGACTTGTGTGAAAGACGCTGTTGCAGACTTCCAGTGTGTGAACAAATTCTTTGGTTACTTTGATTATCTAGCATTTTGTAGTCTCCTCTTCCTGTTGGTGGCATAACTCCCGCACATTTCATTTCAACTTCCGAACACACAGTCACATTCAGCATCATCCTGTCGCAACCCCAATACAGGCAACAGGGAGCAATCAACATCATGTCATCATGAGGCAATTAACCAAAGGAAGCAGTGCACTGCCACCAAGTCACTTCAATGGTTTTGGTGGCATCTGTTATCAGTCAACATTCTGTGGACTTCACCTACTATGTCCCATATTGACATCACTAATTGCTCAGACATAGCGCCAGCGTAAGTGAATTTCCCCTCTGGAGAGAGTGCTACCACATTTGTCCAATGACAGTAATACTGGCGTCTAGGACTCGAAGTCACAACAGGTGTAGACATGGAAAGGAAACTGAAACGGAGGTCATCACAAGGGCATAAAGGTCACAGAAACTGTGACTTTTTTTTTTTTTTCAAAGAATGATATATAAACATGAAGATAATGATGATGATGGTGTTGCTGAAGACTACCATTTAAGTATGAGACTACATGACAAGTCTGTAACTTACACTTCCATTCGTAATGTGTTCACGTCTCCCCAAAGTTCCATGATCCGTGAACGGTGTTTGCCAGATGTTTCAGGTCAGAAAACGGCTGGCCTGAACTCAGAACTTCTGCCATCATTTTCATTGTGGTGAGCATCAGGCATAGAAGAGCATGCACCTTGACTTAAGAACGATAAATAACTGACCTTACCTGGGGAAAGGATGTCTGGGGTATTTTGGTAAGGAAAACTATCACACTAAAATTCAGATTACCTATGGTGTAATGTGTTCTCTTTCCTCTATGTATGAGATATGATTGTGTATATTTTATATCGATCAGTCACCGCTGCATATGCTGCTTATGCATCTCACAATCAGTTTTGATCCTTTAGAAAATCAATGATTCATTCTGAGCACAAAAGTTTAAACAGCAGGGTTGCAATTTCCCTGAACATACATACACACACAGAGGGAAAGAGAGAGAAAGAGAGAGAGAGAGAGAGAGAGAGAGAGAGAGAGAGAGAGAGAGAGAGAGAGAGAGAGAGAGACTGAGTGAGTGAGCGAGAGACAGAGAGAGAGAGAGAGAGAGACAGACAGACAGAAAGACAGACAGACAAACAATCACCCAGCCAGGATTGAGAATTATTCCTCTAACTTCTCAAGGGTTGCTGATGAAGGTGCTCATCAATACTGATAACATTCCTGTGGCATGGAGGAGCAGACAGAACAGATCAGGGAACACTTTCTTTTTTCGTCACTTTCACATGATACACCATTTTATTCAAGCGAATCACAACACATTTTTCTAATCGCAGCATAAAGTACAGTTAACATTCACAAATCCATGTACCCCAGTCTACATTCATTATGTCTTAGCAATAAGGCAGTGACACTCAACTAAAATGGAGTCTGCTTAATTTGATTTTTAATTAACAAGAGATATTTACTTGTATTAACACAGTCAAGTTGCGGTGTATCATAAATCATAGAAAAATCAACAATTGTATACATACAATTACATACATATATTTTAGTATAAAATAAACATCACTGGACAGAACAAAAACAGAAGACTAGATTTAATCTGACCTAATAGCAGTAGAGTGGATAGTTTTCTTAATATACGATTTGAAAAAAGTATTTTTGTCGAAAGAATACTGTAAACATTTTCAGCAGCAAGTACAAGTGCCCATGTCCAAATACTGTTTCCACCACAATTCAAAGAGTTAATCAATACTATTGCTGAACAAATTAAGTCTAAGAAAGAAATATGCCACAGTTGGAACATGGATAATATGGCACATAAGCATAAGAAATCTGAGGATCTGAGACGATAAAAAATGCAACCACTTGATATCCCTTTTTTTTTTCTTTTTCAATCAATAGTTCGTAGTTTCATAAGCCAATTTAAAAAGAAAACAATATAAGATTCCCATGTATGTCTTTTCATCTACAGGCAATTCCAAAATAACAGTCAGAGAAACTGCACATGTCCATGACTGAATGAGCAATCTGTATGGTTGTCATGTCACTCCAAGCTGCAGGAAATGAATATTACACACAATATAGTTTGACAGGTAATACAAACAGTATCACATCAGCTCTAAATATTTGAGATTGAGAAGCATTTGCTTTTCCTAATGTTTTGCATTAATGACATTGCTGTTTGTTCAACAACCTCAACTAGCTAAACGGTTTGCTCTTATAGTGCCTGCACACATGGCAACTTTTGAGGTGTGAAGTCCTGATCCTGCATTGCTCAATATTGGTCAAATCTGTCAACAACACTGACAGCACAGTGTTGACAAATTAGAACTGTGATGCATTTGGAGTATCTTCCCTGTTTATACTGTCTGCAACTTTCAAATCAGAATCAATTTGTGGGATCAAAAGCAGATAACCATTACAGTTTGTGGCTTACTTCTCTTCAGAAACAGTGAGATTTCTTTTTTTCTCTACAGGCATCACATGGCAGAGGGTAGACAGTACAGAGATACCTGCTCTTCCAGTACCTACCATAAAAAAGATTTCTTCCAACACAAATTACTTTCAAAACTGATTCATCAGCATACTTTGGCACAAATTCTGGCTTTCTTGCCATTTTTTTTTTTCTTTTTTGGTAATATTTCAGAACCTGTTGCCCCCGCTATTGTCCCTACATCGTACAGACACAAGTTCATACCCATGAACTAGTGCGAGTTTTTGTTCTTTGGTGACAGCGTAGGGATGCAATGGTTACACAATGCAAGTTCAGCTACTGCTCAAGAACTCCATCTCAAGATTTTTTTAATTGACAGGGTTTTTACCCCATTTTGTCATTTTCATTGTATTTTCACCAAACAGGCATACAATATATGGCAAAATTGTATAGGTAAACAGGTATGTGAAATGCATGCACTGCGCAAAATCAACTGGAAAGAAGAATGTAGTTAAAGTGGTTTTGTTGAGTGTGTGCACATGTCACAACAAGGGCTGACCCAGCAACCCCCATGAATGATAGTGGCAGATGCATGTTAGACAGATTGACTATGAACGTCAAAGGCACAGGTATCTACATCAGTATTAAAACAACATTGTCTTTGTTGTTTTGTCTGACCACCAGCAAACTTTTCTTCAAAAGAAACCCGGCCATGACTGAAATGTCTTCACTGGACTCTATGGCATCTGTGCCCTCTGGACAGACTGCCATGCACCAAGAAAGGTCAGAAATGCCGACAATTTTACAATATGTTTCGATATATAAATTTGGTAGAGATATTACTAACAAGCCCTAATAATGGGCAGCTCTGATTTACCTTTGCACTCTTACCAGGTTGTCAATGTTGATGCGAAGCAGATGCATTTTTTCATTTGTTTCTTTCTTTCTTTGATTGTTAAAGTTCATTTATGAGTTTCTGCATCCCTGTACATTATAAACAAAAAGAATGAGAATGAGCAAGTATGGAAGAAACAAAAAAGTACCAGCCGTTCTATGATGGAGCTGTAGGAACATGTGAAAAAAACAAAAAGCGTTTTGCATAGATGTTTTGAAAGATGCCTGAAATCAGGGTTATGGCACAGAATCAAAAGACTGGTTTCAAGTAGGCGATGCCAGTTATGGAAAGAAAAAAAAAAAACGCACAGAATTCCACAATGTCTTCAACGAAATCCTACCCTATCACTCAGCTCCAAACTTGGTCTTCAACATTTCTTTCACCAGGTCACAGGTGGCGTGCATGGAGGTTTTGAGTTTCTCATCAGGCTCATGATAGAGCATCACCACGTAGTAGAAGAACTCATACACCAGCATGCATTCATCCCTGAACAGTCCTTTGGGAACGATGTGATGGTACTCCTCAAAGAATCGATCGTCAAATTTTGCCTCGACATGGGACAGGAGCAGGTCCAACTGGCTGTGAGCGTACAGCACAGAGGGATCAAACAACACTGCAACAACAACAGAACAACATTGTGGTCGTCCACATAACAGACATCTTTAGGGTAGTAGGTGCACAGAGGGTCAAGAATCACAACACACCACTTTGTTTCTAACAAGCAAGAGGAAATGTCCCTGCTGCTGAATGAATGAATCTTTCCCTGTATTAAAAAAATACTGCTATAACTGAATGAATGAATCTTTCCCCGTAATGAAAAAATACTGCCATAACTGAATGAATTAATCTTTCCCTGTATTGAAAAAAATACTGCCATAACTGAATGAATGAATCTTTCTCTCTATTGGAAAAAATACTACCATAACTGAATGAATGACTCTTTCCCTGCATTGAAAAAATACTACAATAATTGCATAAATTAGTCTTTCCCTCTATTGTAAAAAATACTACCATAACTGAATGAATTACTCTTTCCCACAAACACACACACAAACACACACAGAGGCATTACTATCTTCATCACCATCTCTACCCCATAACTATGAACAGATCTGGCCTTACTCTGTTATTACACAATCCTAAATCAAGCGTAAAATTATACAACTGGAGCAGAAATAACACTTGAATTTTATTCAGATAAAAGAAATTCAATCATACCATTCTGATCCCTGTCCCTTTTCAACACCCTTCCATATAAAACAAAAATCCATCTGGCCATAACAACAACAAAAATGTTGTTATAAGAGAAGATGGTAAATTCTGTACAATAAATATGGGTTCTCTAAATCAACTTTCTACTACAATTTATTTCAGGCTGCATTAGGTTTCAATAAGAAAAAAAAAAGTTTCACAGGAAAGCTCAGAAGGTCTGAACTTCATCAATCTTTTTGTGAAAAAAAAAGTTACCTTAAGCTTTGACACACAAACTGTGACATGATCAAAACCAATCAAGGAAATATGACAGGCAGCATGGGTTGCTGTGAAAAACTGAAATGCAAAGTGTTCTTTGAAAAATCCATCCATCCACTGAAGTGTGAAGAGTTCTTAAAAAATCCATCCATCCATTGAAGTGCAAAGTGTTCTTTAAAAAGTCTGTCCATCCGCATCCATGTCCATGTATGTCCGTCCATCCATTCATCCATCCATCCAATCATATGACTAACTGATCTCTCTATGACTTAACAAACATGCAAAACAGTAGCACATGTCTCTTAAACTGCTTTTTGTTTCTTAACTGAAGCATCTCTAGCATCACACATGGGAACTGATCATAATCTTCCCCAAAATTAAGATCAAACACATCCTTTGAAATGTGATTTTCAACTGGATCCAAAGATAAAGAAATGTAACAAACATCTTGAATATTTTTTTGCGATTACAATATTCATGTTCATGTTACTGCTACTATATTTTTGTTATGACCTGCTAGCTTTGTTCCGATATAAATAACAGCTCAAGCAAGAAGAGTTTACAGTTTTGTTAATAATAAAAATTACACATGTGTGTTTGCCTGTATCTGTGTATTACTTTGCAAGCAGAAGTAACCTTCAATGTTTATCATCTACAGAGTATATTTCTCTCCTTCATTTAAACACAAAACAGACTATGTCAATGCAAGTATCGAGCAGAGAAAATACCCTTACAACTAGATAATTGTTAGAGGACCAACTTTCTTTCCTAAATTGTTTCACAAAACTTCACAAAAATAAACACACAATTTCAGCTGGCACAAATCTTTCTTCCTTGCATACACACCGGGTCCATTTTGCGTTTGTCCAAAGTTGGCCTGGCAAAGGTCTCCATGGTTGATGGCTGGAGCGATGGGCACCTTGTCAAACACCTTGTGCAGATGGTGCTGCAGCCAGGCCCATTTTTCTTGCAGAGTTGTGTCCCTGTACTGAACAAAAAAAACATGGTTGGAAAATGGCTGGCTCATTGATCTATGGTCCTGTTCATCTTATCTAATGGTTTTTGATTCTCAGAATATTTCAACTTCATTGTATCTTCACTAGATCCACGTTCATCAATAGATATGATCAACAGAACCTACAAAAGGATAAAAATGTAAAAATGCATGAAAAAGGGAGGGTGATAAGAGGCCTCATTATGATTTGATATTATTAACTCACTGATGACAGTTCTACAGTGTCTGTGAAAGAACTAATCTTTGTGTGGCTGTTCATTACTGAATCAGAATGACCAATGTGTGAGTAATTCCAAGGAGAATCCATCACAGATGAATCCGTAAAAACAAACCAACCAACCCACATTCTGATGAATCGATAGAATTCCAAAGCAACGCAGAAAAATCCTGGCACAGGAACTAACATTTCAAATTCCATGGGTAGAAAAGAAACAATACGTTTCAGAAAAGCCATGAGATGCCACTGGGGCACAGGGGTAAGTCATATGACAACAGAGTTGATACATGAATCATGTATATTCCATCTCTTCTTGTATTTACCCAAACATACCCAGAACCACATCTCTCAAAGACAGGCGTTTAATTCTGAAGCTCACTCTTGATGGGTTCAAGACACATCCCTGCTAGAATGTTCATCTCACTGGAAGGTGGGTAGCCACCCTGGCTGGGGATTTCATTTCTTGTCTTTTTAGTGAACCCTGTCCCCAAACTGAATAATCATTCACAGTGGGTTCAGATAAGCCTGAGAGAATGTACATATGTAAGTGTGTGCCCACATGTCAGCTTATATATAGAAAAGTAAAGTGTATCATGTGCATCACATTTTTCTGATTGCATAATTACATCTGTGTCTATCAAGTTCCCGAAACATCTTAAAAGAAAAATGAATTTTTTTTTTCAAAGCCACATTAAGAAATAAACGTGACATTTCAATAAAAATAAACAATTGTGTCACCAAAAATTGTGAGCTACTCACTTTTTCCACAACCCCTGAAACAAGTGGTTGCAGAATGTCACCTATGAACAGCTCCTGTTACAGAAAAAAGGACTGAAATACTGAAATAAACATTGCAAACATACATGAATCAAAAAGACTGCTGTTTTGAAGAACAGGTGAATAGGATGTGTAGTGGAGGGATGGGTGGGTGACTGGATGGCTGCGTGAGGGAGCTGAAATGGCAGAGTGAATGATAATATGGCACAAATTGAGACAATGAATATTAGTTACAAGATTCTTTGTTTAACACGGTAAAAGCAATGACTGAGTTAACCTTTTTTTTTATACTTGCTGTTACTACTTTATTATCTTTTTTGTTATTACTATTATTACTACAATTAAGAGTACTTACACAGCACTTACTTTCTGCTAGAGACCAAGCTCTAAGCACTTTACAATCAACACTCTTGTTTGCATGATGGGTTGCCTACGCTGGTAGAGCCAACTGAAGAGCTGCCTGCCAGGCGCTACAATCTGTCGTTTCCCACATCACTCAGTCAAATATCAGTCAATCTGTTTTTCGCTCATTCTTTTATTCTTTTAGTACCTGCAATGTGTATACATGTCATCCATACTGATGGCCAAAAGTGGCCTCCTCTTCTGCAAGTTGGTGATGGGATTTTTCATGTGTGCAAGATGCTCTGCATGCGTGCATACATGGAACCTTAGTTTATAGTCTCATTCAGAGGACGTTTTTCTTTTATGCGAGTCAGAGCGAGTGTTAAGTCCGAGAGAAAAAATTTCCCTGTACCGAAACAGCCTTTAAAGATTCAAACCCACATTCCAGGATGCCCTGGATTATGAGTCTGGTGCTCTACCAACTAAACTGATCTGGCCCCTGAAGTAAAATATATATTCTATGATGCATGTTGTAATTCATAGTTTATGTACCTGTGTGCATGCATGGGCATGAAGGAGAGAGAGAGAGAGACAGACAGACAGACAGAAAGACAGACAAACAGATATACTGAAGTCTGAGAGAAAACAATTCTTTCACAGGAAGTATAACAACATAATACTATTTAAAACCTCATTTTTGGAGGTTGTCCCATTTCTCAAGGCATAACCAGCCTCCACCTAGTGCAGTCACCATTAGATCACATGGGAGTATCAATGTTTGATCATCACGATTTAAAGAGATCTCCATTGCCACAGAGTCATGATGGTGGTGTTCAGTAAAGTCTCTCTTACCAAATACAGGACACTACAACGCACAGTAAGGTCACTGTTGTTGACAACTACTGCTGTTTAGCATTAGGAACATAGAGTGAGGGTTACCATCCAGCATACAAAACATACTTGCTGCAATTGAATATGTTCATGAGAAGCTGAAACTGTGATCTATACAAAGACCGTGGAACAAGAGCCACAGACTGGGTCCAGGTTTCTTTATTTGATCATGATCAATGACTGTGAGGATGATGATGGAATCCATCTTTGGTTTGAGATTATAGATAGAGCAGCACTCGAACCTCTCTACATCTCTCAGTGTCAAAAAGCTCTCAGAAAAATAGAAATCTATCGGATGTATGTGGTAAACACACACACACCGAGTCATGGACTATGTCTGGATGAGTGCCTGTGTGAGGATAAGGCAAACTGGTGAGCAAAGGGAGAGAATACAGATAGAAATCTCACTGTGCACCACTCACTCCAAAACAACAAGTTGCGATGCAAAATTTAACAGCACAATGTCCACATAAAAGCGAAATAATAACCCTTTTAGACAGACCTCTCACACACACATAAGCAAAGAATGGTCTGAAAAGAGTTGCCATTCAGGGGAGCAAATATCCCAAAAGGCATTATATCTTCAAGTCCAAAGGGAATTCAAATGGAAACACTTGTGACAAGCTACACAATGACTACTAAAAGTTCTTGCCTAATGCATAGAGAAGCTCTTATTTACACTCCTCAAATTAATGAAGATCTCAAACATTTTTCATCAAAAGATTTTCCAAGGTAAAAAAACAAAATTACCAAAACAAAGGCAAACAGTTTATGCCCCAAAGCTCCTCAATTATTCCTGAGACTCGCCCTCTCAAGAAGGGTCATAACAGTTCAGGTAATATAGAGGGAAAACTGCTGAAATCTTCGGCAGGATTCTTTCACACTCACAGAATAGCTTCTTGATTCACAAACTGCCTCTGTCTGTCAAAGTCAACTTCACAATAGAAAAATTGGAGAGCCTCCCACTCAAAGTACAAACTCTAAGAGGCCACCATCCTGGCCTAAGAATACAGTTACAGAAGTTCTATTTTTCAGTCATACAGAAGAAGATAGTCTTCACTTGACAGTCTTAAGGAAAACACCGCAGGTCCCTTTCCAGCTTGAGCTTTCAAGCCTGATTCGTTCCCCTGGTTCACTCAGCACTCTCTCGTTCACACATACGCCTAACACAGCGTGAAGGTAAATCATGCACTCTACTGGCCGCTCCAAGTCAGATGGCTGGAACATAGAGAGAACTTGGGGATATGGGGTTAATGGAGGTCCTCCCTTGTACAGAAGAGGAATCAAGTGCCATGTCTGGAGGGTCCAGCCACACGGCAGGGTAAAAAAGTAGGGCTTCGCCTGACTGGGAAGAGGTGACAGTCGGGGAGCATGGGTACAGTCCCAGGGGAAACACTGCAGGTCCTTTTCAAGCTTGAGGTTTGAAGTCTGATTTGCACCCCCAGCTCACTCAGCACTCTCTCCCGTTCACACATACACCTAACATAGCATGAAGGTAAATCATGCACTGGCCGCTCCCAGTCAGCTGGCTGGGACACAGAGGGAACTTGAGTGTAGGGGGGGGGGGGGGGGGGGGGGGGGGGGGGGGGGGGGGGGGGGGGGGGGGGGGGGAGGAAGATGTTAATGAAGTCCTCCCACAGTACAGAAGAGGAACCAAGTGCCACGTCTAGCACGTCCAGCCACATGGCAGGGTAAAATAAATGGGCCTTGGCTCACCGGACTGGCAAGAGGTGACAGCTGGGGAGTACAGATAACTGGGCTTCATGCAGCACACACACAACTGCCACAGAGCTGAGAGTTGTCGATTGGGGTGTGTGTCCCAGTGAACCCTGTCACGGGCCAAAAGGGTCACAGCCTTAAGGGAGAAGGTTTCTAAATAACCCAAAAGGAAAGACAACAGATGCCTGACAAACTTTAACTGCAGCTAGTGTTCTGGGCCAAAATGAAGCATGTTCCACCCACGACAACAAAATGTAGCTCAGCCTGCTTGGTCAACTGACCAACATAAATGAAATGTCAAAAAACATCCAAAGAGATGCACTGCTTGTGTACTGCTACTCTCTTACACTCTTCTTCAGTCGCTGTCAATGTAATTTATATCATCAAAATGACGATGAAAAAGCAATCTTTAAACATGTAACCCCCCCCCCCCCCCCCATTCCATAAGTGGGTCAGGAAATGAAGTCATTCTATGAGAACCATTTGAGGTGGAGTAACATGAAAAACTTAACACACAACGCCTTGGCTTAAGGCTGTGTCAGACCAATTGACATAGGCCAGAACACCAAGGCTACATCAAAATGTTGTTATGCTCTGCATAGTTATGTGGGGATTGTCTTCAGTCGTGACAAGCTCCTAGCATAACATTATCAGTCTCCCAAATCCCCCGAAGTCGGAGTGTGGCTGCCCATGTGGCGGGGTAATCAAAAACGGTCACACACGTAATGTTCTCATCCCCAGCTGATGCATTTGTGCCATAGTGTTCAAATACTTCGGCTGTTCGGATGATCCCTGGAGTCTTTTAGCCAGGGTACGACAACAACAACAACAACAACTTAACACACATCTGATCATTACATTTACGCCAGACCTTTAGAAATTTAGTGAGAGGGTAAGTGGACAGACAGACGCGGTGGTGGACAGTGACACCTGCCAAGAATTTCTCCACCCTTGCTTAGGACTGAAGGTGCCGATGAAATATTCGTGTTCACCGCCAAATTTGTCCACCCCCTGGTTCATATCACCTTTCTGATGCACCGAAGTCTCAGCGGCCGCTGCCTTTTGCAGCAGTCCGCTGTTGTAACTGTGTAACCTGCAACACAAAACACAGCCTGTTAACAGCAGCTACTGCAGTTTATTCATTTTATATAGCACTAAAACACAAGCTGCAGGAAGCTCCAAGAGCTTGACCATATTGAAAATGAGCACAACAAAAACACCAAACATACACACAGTAAGTAAGGCAAAGATATAACCATCACAAAAGTACAATTTGAGTAACATACAAATCAATGTATTTCTGACATATTCTCACCATCTCCCCACATTATCCACCCCTCTTCTGTATAGCCACTATTGATACTTTACCCATTATCATCATATCATTACTATTTTTCTATCATCATCATTGCTCTTGTACTTAACATTATTATCATCATCATTACTGTTATCATTATAGCATTTTCACTCACATTGTATCCTTCCCAGCAGCCTCGTTTTCATTTCACATCCATTTTGTACCAAAATTGAGGAGACAAGTGATTACTCATTCTTTGTTTTCATTGTCTTGAATGTTGTTTCTCTTGCCTGAAGAAGACCAAAGAGGTTGAAACATATTCTGTTGTGTGTCTCTTTTGTTCGGCAGAACAGTAATATAACTCAAGTTTGAAAATATCAGCTAGGTTTTCTCTTGTCACATTGCAAAGTCGCTATTTTCAAATCACAGATTTTGTCAATATAACTATCCTGGTGTCCAAAGCTTTAAAATTAAGTGTACATAAAATTGATGTGGTGTTGAGTGTTGTTTTGGACTCTTTTATCATGATATCATATTCAGTGCCATTCAATATAACATATGATTCAAAACTTTCTTTTTTACATTTTTTCCCCATAATCAAGAAAAAAAGTGGGGAGTGGGAGGGGGAAGGGGAGACTTTCAGAAAATTTGCGACTGACTTTCTATGCAACCTTCCAATCAGGTCAAGGTCAAAATAGAAGCACTGCCCACCAAAATCACATGATCACAAACTCCATTCACAAACAAAGAGTTCTTATAAAATTCTGCAGACTGTTGTTGCTGCTAGCACTGAAATAGGTATTGATCAAAAACAGAATTTTGTTATAATAATAATAATAATAATAATAATAATTGGGATTTATATAGCGCCTTCCACGGCACAAGGCGCTTTACAAAGGCAGAAAAAATGCAATTGCTAAATGTAAAGAAAATGCATTGAAAAAAACGGCTCAGAAATGAAAAACAAAGGCTCTCTCTCATTCTCTCCCACGCGTACACATACTCACACGCACAGACACACAATACACAACAGCCGCAACAAGCACAAACTACTAAGCAATCCACAAAATAACAAAAGTCAATCAACTATCTGGTAATGACTGTCTTCTTAGTATTGTTTGAAAAGGTAGGTTTTCAGGGAGGTTTTGAAGGAAGAAAAGGTTTGAGAATGTCTTAAGTCATAGGGGAGTTTATTCCAGAGTTTGGGAGCTGCGTATGAGAAAGCTCGTTCGCCATGCTGTTTACGATGGGGGCGGTAACTGGGAAAGCGGAAGGTCCTAGTGTCGGTGGAGGAGCGGAGCGTACGTGATGGGACATATACTTGAAGGAGATCGGATAGATAGGCAGGGGCATCGCCAGTGAAAATCTTGAAGCAGAGACAACAACATTTGTATTTAATTCTTTCTTCAACGGGGAGCCAGTGCAACTTTTTCAGGAGAGGGCTGCAGGGTTGGGTCCTAGGAGATTTGCAAATGAGACGGGCTGCAGAGTTCTGTACACATTGGAGGGGTTGGATGACAGTTGAGGGACAGCCAAGGAGAACACAGTTGCAGTAATCTAGCCTTGAAAGGATGTATGATGAAACGAGAGTTTTTGTGGCGTCTTCAGTGAGATAGGGTCAAATAGCAGCAATTTGTTTAAGTTCCATGTAGGCTAACTGACAAGTTTTTGTGACATGCTGTTTCATCGAGAGGTCACTATCAAGGAGAACACCAAGAGACCTCAAATATCAAACAACCATTAAAGGTCAAAAGGTTAAAGTCACACAGCCTAATGGCAACAGGGTTTGTGAACTATTTAGAGTTTCACCATATCTAGGGCATGGCATTATGAAGATGGAGCTTTTCTCTCTCCTTCTGCTGCCTTCACCTTCTGTGACCTGAATCTGTGAGCGAACCAGTGAATGCCTGGCAGAGGGAGAGGGGTTTCATGCTCTACAAATCTTATTGAACTAGTGGTCAGAGCTCAAGACGATCAGCTCTGCAGGCAAACGCTCTAACCATTTGACTATGGGCCTCACTCAACCAAGCATCACCACTGGTGTGCTGTTGTGGTGAATTAACAGAAATACAATACAATAATGAAAAGCTGCACTCAAGAATAGTTACAATTCTTCATGAATGGACACTGCAGAGTGAAATTCACATATTTGTGGAAACTCCTTGTTGGTCAAATAAAATAAAGGTACCACCAGCAAAGCTAAGAACAGTCAAAGGAAAGAACCAACAACAAAAAAACTGTGTAAAGGAGTCCCAGGAATGAGAGTGGTTGCCATTTGTTGGACTAGCAGCACAGAATGTAACAAATCAGTTCTATGGGAAGAAATGCAACTGACATGCTTCAAACTGTGATGAATGCCCATTTGGCATGACCTGTCTGAGTTGACAATCCCGTGACAAATGTTGCCACAGCAGCGAACTGCAACTGACTATGATTTGTTGACATGAACAGGTACTAGCAAAGACGACAGTCAACCACAAGGGCTGATAATTTTCACCCACTCTGTTCTCTCATTCATTCAAGACAAGCCGCCACCTCCCCTTTCCTTCCTCACTTCCCTTTCCCCTGTCTCTCACCCCCATCTCCCACTCTCAGTTCTCCCCTCCTCCCTTTCATCTACCCCTGTCTCCCCCCCCCCTTCCCCCCTCAACCTCTCATTTGCCTCAGACCCACTAAGAATCCCTTAAAGAAAAAGAAAATCATTTTTTTAAAAACTGTCTGAACCAGCTATTGTGCCACACCTATATGAAAGCCAACAGTGACATGTTTAACTCTTGGAATCCTGCCATCACTTTGCTTCAACAAATGGCTGCAATAAAATTAAGCTTTCTACCACAAATTTGATTGTATTCTTGATCTCCCAGTATGGCATACTGGCAATTTTCCATTGGCATATTGGCAATAGGTCACCATGCTACGTTTGGTGAAGATCAAATGAAAACTGTGAATTTGCTTAACTGAAAACAAAGACAATAGACTGTAAAAACAGATGGGATACAGACAGCTTGGACACGAAAATACAGACAGAATGCACTTTATATATAAGAAGAAAATATTTGATCATATGAAACTTCGTATTTTGTTATGTAGTTCTATGCCGGTTGTGGGTGAGTGCACCATTTTTTGTGTGATTTTTTTTTCTACAGTGCTTTTTAACTCAAGCAAGTTTGTTAGTCGGGCCAATGGAGAAGACAGCCAGTTTACGATCATGGAATGTAATTTAGTAACAGTGCTTCAAACAAATGAACTTCTATCTGATGTGCTAGTTAGTCAGGAAGCTGATTTAGTAATATAACCCACAGCACAGCTGACTACATCTAGGCAGCCTGGCATTACAGTGTACATCAGGCATGCAGACCATCACTCAACTAGCAGGGACTTAAGACTGGCTGGCAGGTACTGAGTTAAAGGGAAGCAGAGCTGGTGTGAGATTGGCACACAATTTTCTTTTCACTGCTATAAAAGCAAACCATTACAAATGTACCAAGACTTGCCTGTAGGAAAGGTACATAAAGAGACCAAGATGGCACTGACTTGCCTATCTGCTGACCAAATTCTGCCCAGTAATCTTTCAGCGGTGTCAAATCTGGTATGTACTCCAACACATGCGCAGCCCCTGGCATGTTTTTGCAGGAAAACACCTGCACGAAGTGTCACAAAATCTGTCATTGTCAAGTTCAACAATCAATCACAACATGAATGACTCATACATTTTTTTAAAGTAAAATATCTTCGGTCACTAAATATTAGGTAGCGATGTGGTGCTTGGTGTGGTGTTGTGGCTGTAGTAATATGTGTGTGTGTGTGTGTGTAAACATGTGTGTGTGTTTATTGAGTATGTATGCGTGTGTCTCTGGATATTTATGCATGTGTATGCCTGCCTGCCTGCTTGTGTCCACACACGTGCGCCTGTGTGTGTGTGTGTGTGTGTGTGTGTGTGTGTGTGTGTGTGTGTGTGTGTGTGTGTGTGTGTGTGTGTGCACTGTGAAAATCTTTTTGATACACAATATAAGGTGCAAAGTAAAAGTTCATTAATACAAAACAGACATGTGAATTTTCAACAAATGCTTTCATCAGACAATGACAAATAACTGACATACAAATGCACAAAACAACAACATCCCCAAAGGCTGTCAGCAGCAGAATGGCAAAGTAGAAAATCAGAAATGAGGACACTTCAGAACAGAACAGGTGCAATGGATAAAAGAACAGGTGGTTGGAGGACAGCCAGGGGAGGGGTGAACAGGGAGTCAGGGGAGGGATGGGGGTAGTGGTGGAGGACTAGGGTGGAGGAGAGGGAGAGGGGTACAAAATAAGGCAAGCAAGAAGCAAGCTGAATTTCTTCAACCACTATCAATGCATGGCAAAGTGTTGATGGATGATAATGACAGCAGAGTGGATGAGGCAAACAATACAGTGAATGAACTAAACAAACATTGAAAGGAAGCAGCAGAAGAGGTCAGTCACCTAGAGCCGCTCACCAAGATTTGACCCCAGGACAGGCTGCCCCCCCCCCCCCCCCACCCCACACTGTCACACTGAGGGATGAAGATAAACACGTACAAACTTACATAAAAAGAAACGAGAAGAAGTCAGAAGAAGCTGATCTGAAAACAGCTGCAAGCTCCCCTTTATAAAGGAATCATATAAATTAAAAAGTGACATACTCAGCCGGATGCATCCCTCTTTGCACACATACAACACTTAATGTGTGTATTTGGATAACGCTTCAGAAGAGGAGTCATGTTCACTAGTGCACGAAAGAAAAAAAGTAAAGAAAAAAGAAGCTCAGCCATGTGTGAACACCTCCCTTTCACATCAATGCTTTGCATATGTTTGAGTCCATTCTAGCATAACACACACTCTAAGAACTGAGCTTGAATGGATCAACCTTCCAAACGGAAGACCGTCTCTCAGTCTCTCCTTTTTCATATCTCTGTTGCTATCTCTCTCTCTCTTCCCCAAACCCCTTCCATTTCTTCTTTCTTTCAATAAAGGAGAGTTTTGCAACTGTTTCTAGGTCAACTGCTTCTGCCCTTTTTTTTTTTTTTTTACCCTCTGAGATGTTGCTCCCCACACCCCTCGGTGCTAGGGTAAGGGAGCCTACCCTAAGGTCAGACCTTGTTTGGCCATTAGAGGTGACTGACTCTTTCTTCCCCATCTTCTCCACATTCCTTAAGTTGCATTAGTGTATGTTTTAATTTCATCCATACTGCTGTCACACACCTAACACTTTGCTGTGCATAACTGGTTGGTTGGTTCATCTCTTTTTAGCCTATTATCTCCCTTGATGGTTTTAGACTTTAAATGTATTTAGCGAGTGTATCCATGATGATCAGTGGAACAAACCATAGCCCAAACCAAAGCAGAGCAACACAAATAGAAATGGGTATGAGGAGGGAGCAGGGATGTAGGATGGGGTGGGATAGGGAACAGGTAAGTGGGGGCGAGTGCTAGGAAAAGATAGGCAAGAAACAACCAACTGGACTCTATATACTGAACTGTGCCCTACTCTTAGTTGAAGAGGTTCAGCCCACTTCTTGCCCCCCATCCCCCTCCTCCCCATAACACCTAACCATCCTGTCTGTTTCCTAACTGAGTGTAAAATAAGTATTACATCACATCTTGTTTTGTACGTTTGTTTGCATTTTACATTTTGGCTTATATTCAGTATCCGTTCTACAGGTGATCAGCAATCAGTAAAATAAGCAAACATGAAAAAAGGTTGAAATTCCCTAAGCCTACAGGCTGTAGGGGCAAAGAACCGTCAGATATTCACCATGTCTAGAGCATGCCATAATGGAAAGCGGAACCCATCCCTCTCCTTATACGACGGTAACCTTCCCCGAGTTGAATCAGGTACCCATTTACTGCTGGGTGGACGTACAGGGTTTTCATGTCTGAAAAGATCTGACCTCACGAGTGGTTTGCATTCATGATTGTCAGCTCTACGTTACAATCCTACAGTTACGTGACCCATGTAACCCCTAGGTATTGTTTTCTGATCTTTACGCAGTATCTGACGACTGATAAAGCAGCAGAGTAATCAGCTTGACGTTTGTGGCTGAAGATGAAGAGATTTTCCATGCACAACCTCATGCTTGTTGAAGGTTTAATGTTTGGTTGTACTCCCCCAACAGCAGCGGGCGTATGGCTGTGGGGCTCTGATGCCAGGTCACCCGGTGCAATTCACAGGATGATTCTGTGTGTGTGTTACCATTTTTTGATGACCTCATCCAACATGATGCCATAGCTTGTCATTGAAAGATTTAATGTGTTGGCTGGGGGCAATCCCCACATCACACTGTTTTACATACTACATACATTTTTTAATGACTAAAATCTAACCTCACCTCCCCACCGTCTCCTTCATCACTCTGAGATTTCTTATGGAAAAAAATATATATGTACAGAGAGAGAGAGAGAGAGAGAGAGAGAGAGAGAGAGAGAGAGAGAGAGAGAGAGAGAGAGAGAGAGAGAGAGAGACAGACAGACACACAGAAAGACAGAGAGACAGAGAGAGAACTCAGAAAACTTTTATTCTATCAAGGACTGAGATTTTAGGTAAAACCTATTCTTCCAATCTGTCCTTTCTAAGTTAAAGTATGCAATGAGATTCAAAGAAAAGAAAAGAAAAGAAAAAAGATATAGGCACACAGGATTATGAAGTACATGATTCACACACATGCGTGCATATGTATGGAAAGGCTTTACAAAAGCATGCATAAGATGCAGAAAACAACAACAAAATGGGGGGGGGGGGGGGAGGGGAGGGGGAGATGGGGCATGAGACTGGAGAGGAAGGGGGCAGGTGTAGTGTGGGGCAGTGTTGGGAAAGGAAGAGGAAGAAAAAAGGTGGAGAGATAAACAGTGACTATATGCCGATGTTTGCTGTGTGTTTGTGATTGTTGGTGGAGTTTGCAACCAGACAAGGATGATGATGGTGATGGCATTGGCATGAAACAAAATCCAGTATTCTTAAAGAAGCAATTTTCCTCTCTGAGTAAGGGTAGTTAGAGGTAACATAATTAGTGAGGTAACAACGTACACATCTGTACCTGCTGCTGATTTAAGTGATTGCTGTAAGACACTTCTATGAGTCAGTGTAATCTATGTCAAAGAGCCTGCGAAATATTTTGATGGTCTTTTTTGAAGGTATAGGTTTGGCGGAAGAGAGTTCGAAACAGATGAACCTGAAAATGCAAAATTGGTTAAGAACATATTGATCCGAGTATGTGGCAGAATCTAATTGTTAGATCCATATCGACACACGGACTTAGTGAGTAAATCTCTGAGATATTGTGGGCCCATATGCTTGTGTACTTTAGACATAAGTACAGCTTTGTTTAAATCTAGATGTGTTTGCAGCGGCAGTATGTTTAATTCAGCCTGTTTTTCAGAGGTTGATAAGGAAGAATCTGGCAGACTTATCTTTGCAGCTCTTCTGTATATTGAATCTAGTTTTCCACGGTGAATTTTTTGTGAGGGAGAGAGAGAGAGAGAGACAGACAGAGAGAGAAAGAGAGAATGAAAAATTAATATCAAAAGCAGGAGAAAGAAGATCATTTTAATGAAAGATAAACAACATTTTGGACCATTCAGACTTCCCTTTTCCAATTTTGGCGTGCTAGTGTCACCCCAGCTTGTGTCCACAGATGCCTTGGAAGACATAAGTGGTAACGACCATTTAAAAAAAACAAATCAGGTTAGATAGGTTTGCCACTGTGAAACAGTTCCTCAGTCTGCGCAAAGATTTCAAAATCTGTCCCTACTCACTCACTACACATGCGAGGTTCTGAAGAAGCTGAAGTCACCTGACCTGGAATGATTTGGGGACTGTAACACATGAAGTATTATCCAAAAGCTGAAGACTGAGACCCTCTGTTTCAAACATCCGCTTGCTCTGAAACAAACACACAAAAAGATTTAATTATTGCAGCTTTTTTCACAAGATTTCATGTACCAGCATTTTTCTATTCATCTCACACAGTGTCTCGTTCAACTCTGCCTAATTTCATTCATTTGTTCTTCACCTCCACATTAAACACAAACACTAGATGGGTATACTTATACACACAAAGAAGTATCAAAAGCTTTTGCTTCAAATCAGGCTTGCACTATCATTTTGTTTTTATCACTATGCAGCAGTAATAAAAAAAGAATTATATGTAAATCAGTATTAACGCAATATAATTCTCTATAAATTCAGAAAATACAAAAGATTTGCAATAACTTTTTTTAAGGAAAAAAAAGGAAAGAAACAATGAAAAAATTTAATACAAAACGAAGTCCACAGTATGTTAGCCGATGTCTTTACCTGCACACTAACAATACCGAGATCCTAAAATGTGTACAGCTGTATCAGAAATGGCTGGTGCATGAACTCAAGAATACTGAATACAGAAACGAAAACTTGACATCTGCATCCTAGAAAAAAAAAAGAAGCAAAAACTGTGTGTTCTTTCAGACGACTTTTTTTCATTTGCAAAACCCTACATAGGGTCACAGGTGTGCGTGCATGCGTGTGTGTACGTGCATGTGCGCGCACACATGTGTGTGTGAGTGTGTGGGAGAGAGAGAGAGACAGAGAGAGAGAGAAGAATGGATGAACGAATGAAACGTTTACTGAGGGAAAGGAATAAGCACAATGTCACCGACTTTTTCCATCCAGCCTTCAGTTTAAGGAAAAATATCTAAATATATGAAACAAAACATTCCAATTAAGGAACTGCATATCAACACATATGATATATATCAAGTGGAAGAGATTGTGGAAGGGTGGGAGGGAGGAAGAGATGAAGAATGACCGATGGAGACTGACCGAAGAGAGATAGGGTGGGGGTGGGAGAAATAGTAGTCTCTGACAGACAGACACAGACACAGAGAGGGGGCAAAAGAGAGAGAGAGAGAGTGAGAGAGAGAGAGAGAGAGAGAGAGAGAGAGAGGAGAGAGAGAGAGAGAGAGAGAGAGAGAGAGAGAGCAATCTCAATTCTTCAACCAAAAGGGAAAGCTTACACTACAGTATTTCCCCAACATCTGGCCTCCCTTGCCAAACTTTAAAAAAGAAAATAAATTTATTAAAAAAAACCCACCAGTATTGACCACTAGTCACTAGAAACAAAGTGTCTGTACTCTAACCCTCGTCGGGCTTTAAAAAAATGAATTGGATTATTTTGTTTGAAATAATGTTCATTGGTAGCACGTCTCTACAAAATGCCCATTTTGCGCCGGATTTCTGAAGTGATCGCTCGTTCAGTTTGAAAAGCGTTGCGCAGTCTTGTAATTTGTTTCCGTTACTTGGCGGACTTACTGATCATTTTCTTAAAATTTAAGATCTAGGCCTATGTCAGTAAAATATATCCTGAGCATATGCATGCATTAAGCAACCAATGTTTAAGAAATAAGATGATTGGGACACAAAAAGCTGTGAGGCTATCAAAGTCCCAAGTGAAGTGAACTGAACTGAACTGAATGGTCAAAATGTTTTCTTGTTTGCCCCCCTTACCACTTCCCCTGGATTATATTTGACGAAGTATTTCTCGTCTGCTCTCTTTGAGCAGAAAAGAGCTGCCCTGTTTACGATTCCACCTGATACTTCATTTGTGAAAGATAATGTGTCATCATTTAAATGTTCTTGTAGTTCAGGTTCTAAATCCTGGAATTCTGCCATGTCTCTTTACGGGTGTTCTTGCGCTTTCTTGACTAACATAGGCCTAGTAACAACATAGCCTTCTCCCAGAATACTGTGCGCGCATAGGCCTACTAAAACTATTTTCCTATTCACGAGAGTTGAGAGCATAGGCACTTGACCTTAGTTTAGCAAATGTACTTTGTTCATCGGGTCATCGTCGTTCCATTTGCCTGTTTGTCAGTTTTTCTCAGATTTTTTTTTTTAATGATTGGTTGTTTTTTTCATTGTTTATTTGTTTTATGTTTCATTTTTCATTGTTGTAAAATCTGGTCTAAAACACTTACTTGAGGGATTTCTTCTGCCAAGCTGTCCCCATGAGTTTCTTTCTACCGACACATGGCTAGACCTCTGGAACAGTCTAGAGGACGTTGGGGATAACACATGAACCCAGGACATGTTCCACTGTTTGTTTGCTCTGACTGAGCGGACACATAGGGTCACGGGAACTGATTTCACCCACTGCACTGAATCTGAGTGCAGGAGGATCCATTGCAGATCTGAGGATGAGGCTGATCCTGCAAGGTGCCAGGTGCCACACTTCATTCCAACTGAGACTTCTTTGGAGTGCGTTGTTCCACGTACTTCACTGCCTCTGTTGGACATTCTTCTTTCCGCTCAGTTCCTGTATTACCATGTCTGTCTTTGCTTCCCCTTTTGCCTTTGACCAAGTTCACTTACTCCTACAGTTTATGTTGAGAAATGCTGGAGCAGGTTCACTTACTCCTACAGTTTATGTTGAGAAATGCTGGAACAGGTAAACCAGAGTCCCTACCTAATCATTATGCTGCTATCCAACCTGAAGTGGTCAACACATGGCTCCGATATAAGAAAGAGGGCTGGCGCTACTCTTGGTTTCCTGTGGAGGGACCTATGTAACAACACCCAGGAAGGTCTTCGCCTGGCATACCCAGCTCTGATCCATCTTCTCTGGAGTACTGATCTACAGTATGGAACCCCTACCTGAAGAAGAATGAAGATTGGTTGGAGCGTATTCAGCGGCAAACAGCTTGCTTCATTAAACGGAATTGTAAATCCAAGAAGTGGGCTGTATCAACTACGTGCTCCACAAACAGAGACTTTGAAAGACCCCAGGAAGCAGCTGAAACTTCTGCCTCTACAAGATTGTCAGAGGCAAGGTCCCATCACAGGCTTTCATGAGACAAGTTCATAATGCTCCCAGACAAGACCTGTAGAATAATTCGGAGGCATTTTCTATCCACTCCCAACATCTGCTCAATCTGCATGGCTCATGTTTCATCCAAGATGACCTCCATCACCAACACAAACAGTACTGGAGGAATTGCACAGCCGCTTGCTATGCCAGCTTCCAGATTGATCCATGTCTATTGCATATTTCTTGACCGATAACTTTATTGAGAAGCCATGAAAGCACTTTTTCAGCATTTCTCAGATGTTCTTTGCAACATAATAGACCTCGAGGGCCAGATTAATCATCCTCTGTGGAACTGATCCATATGCATTTGCCAAATTGAGCCACATCACGTTGAGGTCCCATTTCTTTGCATTAGCTCTTGGATTGCTTCCAAATCATATAGACATATCATACCCAGCCAGACACTTCTGGTATGCCTCCTTTCTGAACTGACAAAGTTAAGTACTCATTTTCTGTCAGGTTACAAGTCAGCCTGGCGGCCAGAGATGAAGATTTTCTCTAGCGCGGCAGGCCGTACCAAGCTCTAAATTTCAAGTAGTGCTTCGTCGCTCAGAAGGTCAGACCAAAGAATGTACGCCCTACGGAGGGCAAACTATCATTGGTCAGACTATGTTTTTCTTAGATGCTGACCAAGACTTTCTTTGTCCACTCTTTAAGTGTCACTGATTTTGACTGCTCAAATAGTAGTTATGAAGCAATCTTAGGTTTTCTCCATTATGCTCCTTCTCCTCTTTGCTGATTTCACTTTGCTGAGGGCACTGTGTTGTGCTTTCAGATCTTCCCAGAGCTTCTTCATCCCTTTTTTTCTCAACTTCCAAGGCAGTCTTCATTTGTCTCTTGAAATTCCATCTTCTCATTCTCAGCATGAACAGGTATATTAATGCTGCTGTTTAAAGAGAGATAGAATACCTCTCTCATTGTATCAAGTTTAGAAATATAATTATTAGTAAGACAAATCCTAGAAGATGGAAATATGGTATGCCCCATAACATATGTAAAGTTAAAAGAAAACGTGCAGAGAAAATGCACCAAAGCAGATGAACAAATAACTTACAAGGAGAGGTTGGGAATCGCAGCTTCCAAACCTTGTGTGTTGGAGATTATGTGAGATAACTTGATTGAGACTTACAAAATTTTGCTTGGAGATTGTGATGAAAGCCATGAACAAAATCTGTTCACCTTAAATGACAGTACACATACTGAGGGAACCCATTAACACGGGCAAAAAACATTCACTAAATCTGATCCATTTCCCCCCCGCTCTTTTCACTAACAGTTAAAAACATGTGGAACAATCTGCCTCATCATACTACCACCGCAGGAAAACTAAATTATTTTGAATTCTCATTGGATAGCCCCTGGAGGGACTATAATTTTCAGACAACTGAATTTCTCTATTGGGAACCAGCCGTTACATTAGCAATTGTGCATTTTTAAACAATGACATCCCCCTTTCCCCCAAATCAATATTTGATCTCAAAATACTCGGGCAAAAGGCTGATAAGTCCTATATGTTGAATCATTGATATGAGCAGACCAGTGTGAACAGAAGTAGTTGATTGAATTACGAGTTATTTTCACATCTCTCTCTCTCTCTCTCTCTGTCTCTCTTTCTGTCTGTCTGTCTGTCTGCCTCTCTCTCTGTGCAAAGACTTGTCAATGTAAAGCAAGGAACAACAAGAAGAAAAAGAAGGAATGCAGGGAGGTGGGGGTGGAACATAGTATTTATTCTTCATGGACCATTTGCAATGTCACTCCTACAGCATGAACAGGTACACGAGTTGATGTAAGTGCACTGGTGGGTGCATGAATTACACATGCATGGGCAGGTGCATGCATAGGTGCAAGTGCATGAGCGGTGCATGGACTGAATTAAGTACATGGATGGTTCATGGATTAGTGCATGTGCATAGATTGTGCATGTGCATGCACTGGTGCAAATACATGGGTGGGTGCACACACTTGTATAAGTATATGGATAGGTGTATGTGTCGGTGCAAGATCATAGGTGGGTGCACAGATTGGTTCAAGAGCATGGGTGGGTGCATGGATTGATGTAAGTACACCGTGCACGGATGGTAGTAAGAGCATGGGCGGGTGTACAAACTGGTGCAAGTTCATGGGTAGGTGCATGGATTGGTGTCAGTGCATGGGTGGGGGCATGGATTAGTGCAAGTCCACATGCATGGATGGGTTAAGTGAATGTGTGGTCACGTGGACTGGTGCAAGTTCACGGGTAGGTACATGGATTGGTGTAATGCATGGGTGGGTGAATGCATTTGTGCAGGTGCATGGTGCATGGACTAGTGCAAGATCATGGGTAGGTGCTTAGATTGATGCAAGTGCTTGTGCATTGATGGGTGTAATTGCATGGGTGGGAACATGGACTGGTGCAAATTCATGGGTGGGTGCATGTATTGGCGCAAGTGCATGGGTGTTTGTGTTCATGGATTGGTGGGTGTGTTTAGGTGAGAGCATTAATGGGTGAAAGTGCACGGGTGGCTGCGAGTGTGTGGATGAGTACGTAGATTAGCGCAAGTGGATAGATGGGTCCATGGATTGGTGTAAAACCTTTGTGGGTGCAAGTTGATGATGGGTGGGTGCAAGTGCATGGGTTGGTGAGTGCATTGGTACAAGCACATGGGTGGTGGCATGGATTAGTGCAAGTGCTTGAGTTGGTGCATGGATGGGAGCAAATGCAGTGGGTTGGCAAGGGTCAGGGCCCAAATACAGAAGAAATAGGTCAGGCTCTACCATCCATAATGCTGAGCTCTATAGGTTCATTTAGCTTAAGGATTTCAACATTTAACCTTAGTGGGTGTTTGGACTGGTGCCAGTGCTTGATAGATGTATGGAGTGACGGTGAGGAAAGACCTACTGACCACAGGGAAAGTCCTGTTGACAGCGGGAAAGACTGTGGGCCCCCAATTCTCTCCAGAGGGCAACTCACAACAATAGCTTGGCCGCATCTGGAGTTGTACTGTCTTCACCTGTCAACGGAACAGCAACGAGTGAGGCTCTGGCGTTTTTTGCTGGTGGGTGCTGCAGTCATATGCAGAAATATGGCCTGGTACACCCATGGGAACACTCCTGTGGAGGTCCCGTCATGTCATATCCAGTGGCCATGACACAATGGCATCTGCCAGGGAACAGTTATGTCCCTTGATGTCTTAATAGAATGCCCTGTGCATGCTTGAACTCTATCTGAACAGGCTTCCAAAGGTGGTGCAGGATTGCTCCCGGCTGGTTTGTTCAATAATGAGGGCAGTATTTCTCTGGGTCCCCTCCGCACCTTCAGGTGTATCTTGTTCTTCTTCCTTCTTCTGAGCTGTATAAGCTCATTAGGCCGAAGGACTTCAATCTTTAACTTTGGTGGGGACATAGACTGATGCAAGTGCTGGGTAGATGCACAGACTGGTATGCATGCACATGTGGGCATTTGAACGGGGAAAGTGTGCGCGTAAGTGTAAGAACTGAAGCCTATGTATGGGTTGGATGCATGGGATGTTGGCAACTCATAGGTAAGCCGACCACGCAGGGCCTTTTCAGAGCTGTAAAACTCATACGGTAGAAAGATCACGTCTTGATTAAAAAGAAAATAGTCACTTCCTGGAGAAAGGTCATAACCTTAAAAAAAAAATTATACGCTGAAAAAGATTTACAAAAAGGGAGAAAATTAATGACAGAAATTTAAAAGTCACAAATATCTATCTAATCATCTATCAAATTTTACAACCGCCTTTTTTTTTCTTTTTGTAAAAAGATACTGCAAAATAGGCAACAGGTATCCACCTAGGACAGTGCACGCAAATTACAGCAAACAAGCTGGCATGTCACAAATTGTGATCAGGAAAAAAAAATGAAAAAAAGAGTTTCCTGAACATGGACATGAGCATAGCTCACAGACGCATGTAAAACAGTGGATGACAATAAAGAAGGAAAGGCAAACATAAAGAAGAAAAAAAAACAGCAGATGTTGTTGTTGTCGTACCCTGGCTAAAAGACTCCAGGGATCATCCAAACAGCCGAAGCACTTGAACACTATGGTACAAATGCATCAGTTGGGGATGAGAACATTACGTGTGTGACCGTTTTGATTACCCCGCCACGTGGGCAGCCACACTCCGACTTCGGGGGATTTTGGAGACTGATAATGTTATGCTAGGAGCTTGTCACAACTGAAGACAATCCCCGCATAACTATGCAGAGCATAACAACATTTTGATGTAGCCTTGGTGTTCTAGCCTATGTCAATTGGCCTGACACAGCTTTAAGCCAAGGCAGGAAACAGCAGATGAGAGTGACAGAAAAGGAGAAGTATGCGTCGGCACAAGTGCATCAACTGATACAAGTGCAAGATGAGCTGTTACATGGAATGGTGCGAGTGCATGCCAGGGCTGTAAAACTCATAGGGTACAAGTGTACAAGGGTACAAGGGTTTGCTCTTTCACTGAGATGAATGAGTCTTGACTGCAGCACCCACCAGCAAAAAACGCCAGGGTGCAAGTGGCAGCATTGACATTGCAGGTGCATGGACTGGTATTGGCGATGACATTCTTGATGTGAGTAGACGTAGGTGGTAGACTGATATCAGCTGACAAACATGCATCTGTGAAGTGTTGTGGTGTTGATGGATGGGTGCACCACACAGGATTGAATTTAAGATATATGTGGATGAATTTCCAGGTAAGATGGAGAATATCTTTTTTAAAAGAAAAGAAAAAAAGAGAACAAGTGTAGGTATGAAGGCTAGGATTACTCAGTGAGGACGGAACAGACCCAGCCATGATGCAGTGGGTGGGCGGCTCAGCAGATGAGCAGATGAGGTTTGCTCTTTCACTGAGACTACTTTTGTTCTGCTCATTCCAACTGCTGTCATACTCAGTCATCCACACCCAGGCCCTTTCTGTAGAATGAAACAGTGGGTTTTTTTTGGGTTTTTTTGCTGTCCCAATCTCTGCGCCACCTCAGAGGCAGTGCACACACGCCGCTCATTCCGACACCCCGTCCACAGCCACAGCCAGGTCGGCCCTGCCGCAGCCCCGACACTGGCAACCCACAGGGAACAGTCAATGTCAAGTCGTCAAGAGGCAACCCACCGGAGGAGACACTGCACTGCTGCCGAGTCACTTCGGTGGTGTTCAGTGGCGCCTGTTCTGATCTAACATATGCAGGACACCACCTACTAAGCCCCCTACTGACGACAATAATTGCTTAGTCGCGGAGCCGGCGTGAGAGAGCTCTCCTCCGGAGGGCGCACCACATCCGTCCAATGACAGCCCCCATGGACTCGCCGATACCGTTAACCCCGACTGAACCAAACCAAGGCCACAGACGTGGAGAGGACATCAAAACTGAGGTCACCATGAGAGCAGGGCATGAAGGGCCACAGAATTTGAGACATTTTTTTTAATGCTGATCGATGAGAATGAGGATGATTAAGATGATGCTACGGATTTCCATTTCGGTCTGAGACTACATGACAGGGCTGTACTCTACGCTTCCTTTCATAATATATCCCGGTGTCAACCAGGCCCAAGAGATACAGGCACCTGCAGTGTTGGTCAGGAAATTTGAGCAACACTCTCAAAATGCATCCATTAAGTGGATGAAACTCGACTGTGTGGTCCCAGTCTTCCCAACTGAGCCCGCAGCAAACTCAACTCTGGGTAGGAGCCGGTCGGGGCAGAAAAACCCACATGACCCTAATGGGATTCGAGCCCACGACCTCCCAGCCGAGAGTCCGCGACGCTAACCACTTCGCCACGGCGGCTGGTGAATGAAACGGTGTTGGTAACTCCCAGGAAACACCCCCCCCCCCTCCCCACCAGAGGAGACACTGCCCTATAACTAAGTCAGTGGTTCTAAGTGGTGCCTGGTGTGATCCAGCTTATGCAGGTCAACCTTCTGAGCTCCCTACTGAAAATACTGCATAGTCACTGAGTCAGGCTGAGTGAGTGTACCTTCCAACAGATAGGGGTGGAGATGAACGAGTCTTGAAAAACAAAATCTTGCCACCATCATCCATCTTGATTGGAATTCTGTGTGTGGGGATGCTATGGCACAATGGCCTGATTTTGCAAGCACAGGATCTACATGCATGCGTAGGAAGAAGTTTGTTGACACTTGCATATTTTTCAACATGTTTTCCAGTGTTTGTCTATCAGTGCTGGGGTCTTCTGTAGGAGCACATAGTGTCACACACACACACACACACACACACACACACACACACACACACACACACACACACACACACAGAGGCACACAGGCAGACTTAGATAGACACAGACACTGACAGACAAACAGAGGAAGATAGAGATACAGAAAGACAGACAGACAGACAGGAAGAGCAATAGGGGTACAAGGGCACAGAAAATATCTCGCATAAACAAAACAAAAAAAACATCTGATCAAGCAAAGATCTGAAATTCATGTTCTACCAGTATACTTTTGTTTTCACATTCTGTATTAAACACACAGTCTTTTCTTTTCAAATTCAGAAAGCTTGTGCACTCGTGGAAGAGACTGAAACCATGTACAGTTCTGTAGGTCAGAATCCATCCAGCAACAAACTTCCTGTCATGTTAGCTCATTAAGAAATATCAGCGTATTCCCTCTATTATTTATTTTATAACATAATCATTTAAGTATGTTGTTTAAAAAAAAGAACTGAAGGAACAATATCAAAGCACCGTTACAATCTACCTCATCAGCATATGTCTCTGTTCACATATCTTTGAAACACTAAACTGCGGTGTAGAAGTGTTCATACTTTCTTTACATCTGGCAAGATAATTAACATGAATCACATATTGCTCAATGTGAAGTAAGCTCATTCTTTGTTATCTTGTCTTTTAATAGAATGAATGTCCTAATCAATAGTAATGTCTTCATTTTTATGTCTTTTTTTAACTGCAGTTTACAATTTGAAATGAAAAAGTTGTATCTTACAGAACCTGTAGGTAATTTATTGTTCGCTACCTTTTCTTCTCATTTTGAGATCTTCCACTGATGGAATGTTCAGAGTTTTCCATGTGGTAAAATACATCAGGATAAACTATGTTGTTGCTGTTGTCATACCCTGGCTAAAAGACTCCAGGGATCATCCAAACAGCTGAAGTACTTGAACACTATGGTACAAATGCATCAGCTGGGGATGAGAACATTACGTGTGTGACCGTTTTTGATTACCCCGCCACATGGGCAGCCACACTCCGACTTCGGGGGATTTTGGAGACTGATAATATTATGCTAGGAGCTTGTCACAACTGAAGACAATCCCCGCATAACTATGCAGAGCATAACAACATTCTGATGTGGCCTTGGTGTTCTAGCCCATGTCAATTGGCCTGACACAGCCTTAAACCAAGGCAAAGGATAGACTATGAAGAGCAGTAAAATCTCAACAGACTCTGCCAAGGCAGAATCATGAGTCAGTCTGTACATGCTCCGCTAAAAAACATCAGATTTTCAATGAGGTTATCAGAAGCTGGTGAGAACAAATTCTGCAAAGTTACAGTGGAAAATTTTTCAGCAATGTATGAAGGTACACACGACTATCCCGTCAGGCCCAATCAAACTTTTATCTCAAGTCCATATTCCTTCCCATACCTGGTCTTTTTCTTTTCTTTCTTTCCTCCCCCCCCCCCCCCCCCCAAGTACACAATAGTCACAGGTGACTGCAGGCATAAATCAAAACAAACTTAGAAGAAATATTACTATTCCGCCAGACAAAAGGAGCAAACAAATTACAAGACAAAACACGACGCGTTTCGACCTCTTCGGTCTTCTTCAGGCAAGATGTACAACATTCAGGACAATGAAAACAAAGAAGGAGCAGTCCCTTATCTCCATCTTCTCAAATTGGGAATGGTCACATTTAAGTTTTTAAGCACCCAAAAATTAATCATCACAGTCATATGCCTGTAGGCTGAAGGGGTGTTGTGATGTAAGCTCGGACTGTCAAGGATCTCTACCATCCTCTGTTTAAGCCAAGCACAAGAAGTGCACTGAGGTCATGGTCACCAGTCCAGACCTGTACTTGGTCCACCTATGACAGGTCTGTCTCTCTCTGCCATATCCACTCTCCAAAGCAACCTGTACAATGGTTCTGTACATGGAATCAGAGAAAGATACACACACGTGTGAGACAGGTTTTTGGTACCTGACAACTGCCAGACGTTCTCGTCTACCAGCATATGCATAAACTATGTATGTGTGCAGTTTCATGACATTTGGGAGATACCTGTGATTGTCATGCTGTGAACTTTGAAACCATGTAACCGCAGTATTAGCGGATGAGATGAAAAAGTAAATGATATTTTTCAAATGTGTGTTCTTGTGTGAGACAGTGATATTATCACCAGTGTTCTTAGTCAGCTGTGAAAAATAACAATGAAAAAATATACATAAAAAAAAAAATCACCAAAATCTGAAGCCACCTGATTTCAGTGATGTTTGCATGCTATTTTGATTATTTTTATTTTCATGATATCTGTATATCACTTGTTCTCAACTACACTAACTGAATTGTATGTATGAGGTTTCCAATATTTCTATTCACAGGTGTGCCTAAATACCTTGAAGCTGACCTTACCCTTCTTTTGAGATTCCTCTATCAAAATCACAGACACAATGTATACTGAACCTAAAAACTGCAGTACAAAGGTTCACCTCATATGGTCTAAACATGGACTATACCGAGTTGTAACAATCTGCAAGGGTGCAAGGGGTTTAAGGGATGGAGAAAGCCATAAACAAGAAAGCATCACAACCAGTGGACCATTTTCTTTTGTCACCAACATTATCAATAGAAATTTCATACATGCATCTTGTTTATAATGCAGTGGCATACATATAAGAAACAGACACCATAAACTGGACACATCAGTCGTGCCTTAAAATCATTACACTTTTGCACAAAAACCTTCTTAAATGTAAAGACTCCCACATCACCAGGGCACAGAATCAGTTGTGTAACTGCAAGTACAATGCTATCTGCAGCTCCTAAGGATAACTGGATATATGAGTAAATACCTATAAGGTTAAAAAGCTGATGGACAATGCTTCAATGTGGCAAATATGAGCAAATATGGTTCATGCATAAATGCGCAGATGAGGGCATACATTAATGATAACTCTCCCTCTGCTACCCCTACCTTCCACACTCACTGGCTTTTCCTCCCTCATCTCTTAACAATACATTAGCTGTCCACGTAGCATTAGCTACAGTACTAGTACTGCCTTCTTGGTAATGTCACTGAAAAACTGGCCTCTGTATATATTGTTAACAACAGCAGCAATATTAAAGTGACAAAAAAAACAAAAAACCTAACCAACTAACACACACCTCTCTCTTAATAAGTGGAAAAAATCTACTCACTGACTTTGTACAATGCGCGCCCGCGCACACACACACACACACACAGAGGCAGGCAAACAATTGAGGTAAAGTAAAAGATATAAGATCGTTTTAAAATATTTACCCGGAGGAAAAAAAATGTTAAAAAAGTAAAAGATATGATTGTTTTAAATATTACCTGGAGGAAAAAACTCAAAAACTGTTTGATGCCCACGTGTCTCATCACAACCGAGTGGTGAATTTTTTATCACAGCAGATGAGAGTGTCATGATAGTGAAAATACACATTTAAAACAAGTTTCACCAGTCAGTTCACAATTACACCTACAAACAGAACTCAAACCATTCCACCATGAGATGATACACACAGAAACCATGTATGAGTGTGGCTTTTGCCAACATATTCTCCACCAACAAGAAGATATGTTTCTGATGAGATAATACAATGTACATGTATCACAAAACTGCTAATGCCAATATTTTGTATTTACAGGGGAATCGAAGTAAAAATTTCTTTCCCTTTATAACAGTGCAGGACAGAGATATTACTGAAATAATGATATGTGATCGCTTCTCTTGATAATTTATTATCATTACAAAATGATAAACACAAGTTCTTGGAAGGCAATGCCTGGAAAATGTAGGTGTTAATCCTGTTACCAGAACAGCACAAATGATTACACTGAATCAGCGTGTGGCACATTTCATAACAATAAAGATACTAAGAAGTCCTCTGTCATCATAAGTCCTCTATGCAGCTCACAAGTCACACTATCAAAATAAAGGCACAAACATGTGTCCACTATATAAATCACACATATAGAAAAATTGACAGACAGAGAGACAGACAGACAGACACATACACAGAGAGACATGCCTACCCTAAAAATTATTCCATCAGGAATTGATGATGCAAAATTTTCAAGAATGTTCAGGAACACACTATATTGTCAGTAGTATAGTGCCACGCAGATCTACATGTATGCATGTTCACACACTCACATTATCATGGACACCATGACTGATTGCAAATGTGTACTTGTGTATCAGATCTTAACCAAAATTTCCCCTTTGTGTCCTTGTAAACATATCTGAAAAAGCTTTATAAAGTAAGGTATCCGCCAAACAGGAACAAACAAATCACAAGACAAAACATGACGTGTTCCGACCTCTTAGGTCTTCTTCAGACAAGATAAACAACACTCAGGACAACAAAAATGAAGAAAGAGCAATCACTTAATCATCAAATCTGGCACAAGATGGGTGTTGAATCCTTGAGAACTTGTAAACATAGTTCTCGTTCATCATATTATTTTCTGAGGGTCTGGCAGCATTAATTATGTTTCTTTTTTTTTTTCATGGCTGGTTGTGCTATCTTCTTCATCATCAGTCTCACATATTCTGATTTGCTTGCTAAAACTACTATATTTCAGGGCTTTCTCTTAACTTCAGCTCAGGTCAGTCTCTTCCATAGCCTGTTTGAACTTAAGTGCGTGCACACACTGCTTGAATTACAAGTTTCCTTCTGTCTGGTTTGACCAACTGTGAAAAAAAGGTCCACTTGTTTATTTGTTTGTTACTTCCCCTCCAGTAACTGGCCATCAACAGCTGTAATGTCTGGAAGAGTCTTTTATTTTCATGTTTTTCAGTGACAAATATAGCTAAAGCAGATAAAGGAACATAAACTATTGATGACTAATGTCTCATTTTTAGATAATTCCAGGCAGATATTTTTTACCTGTCTATTTGAAAACCGAGTCCCACCATGCTGGCGTATAACATCATAGTCATGGCAGTTGAGTATGAAGTCCAAAATGAGAGTGGCATCTGAACTTAATGCAAAAAACAAAGCAAACAGGAAAGAACTAGCTGACATAGCTATTTCAAAAGAGAATCTAGTCTGTGAAATAAAAAACAAGACGCAAAGCATATAAACGTACTCCAGTTTATCTTGAATACGCAGCATGTTCATGTCAAGAGCATGTTTACTATGAAAATACCCATGATCTACCAGTCAGTTATTAGATCTAAAGCTATTTTAAAATACGTCAAAGGGGGAGAGGGGGGGCGGGGGAGCTGAAAAACGTCACAATCAAACATGCGTCATAATGTATTTTGTCACCGAGTCATAAAGAAGAAAAACCGTGTTGAGCCGTTAGTAATAGCTATTCTGGTAAAATAAAACATCGGGCATCATCCGTGACCCATAATGAACATATCTACAAATTTTCAGAAAGATCAGCCAAGAAGTTTTGTCTGGAGCGAGTGGAACACATTTTGACCACGGACAGACACACAGACAGACAGCATTTCTTCATTCCCATTGTAAAGTATTCCCTGCTCTATAAGAACTGGGAGTACAAAAAATCACTGTTTAAACTGATACTAACAGTAAGAAGTCATCAGCCTTTTCTTACTTTCAGTTTCAGTTTCTCCAAAAGTTGTTTGCCATCCCAGCTTTTTCAAAAACAAATAAAGCTTCCGTTACAAAACATGGGAGGTTCAGCATGCAAAGGACCATAACTTCTAACAGCATGAGGCGTTAGGAAGAATGTAGTGGTGTGCTTGCTTGTATTCCTTCATTTGCTTGTGGCTATCAACAGTATAACGCAGAAGATTCCCCTAACCTCACCCTTTTACGGGAAAATATGAGTACAAAAATGAACATTACGACCATTTTTACAAACCAATCTCAACAGCTGGTGAGTCTGAATAAAACATATGATACAATGTAAATGTCCAATAAATAAAAAAAAAGCTCTAAAATAAGTCTTCTATCAAAAATAAACCCTTGTGTTTGTCAAAGCACAATTTTTGCTGTCAACGTACAATCAAACACAAATGTTCATCAAACCACAGCCCAAAAATAAAAGCCGTGCCTCAGTTGATATTCATAATGGATCAAGTTCCAATTTGCTTCTGCTGCCAACTACTTTGTTTGGAACATGACCATTGTCAAACTATCTCAGTATGATGAAAGTAATAGTACAGTACTGGATATAAACCCATTTGCATATGAGTGATTATCACAGTATTTCAAAACACAAGAAACAAACAACTTACAAGAATAATACATAGTAAACGCAATATCTTAAAACATTCTAAAACAGTTTTACAATTGCATATGTATTACATCAAGTCAAATCTGTACAGCCTTACAAGGTCATTATTGCTTTACATTAAAAAAAAAACAACACACCATCAAATACGCCCAAGATCAGTTTATCACAACAGAAAATTTCAAGTCATAAACACAAATTTCATTGCATTTTCATTATTTCCCGTCTGGGCAAATCTCAGAAAGTATTATGCTCAACAAAACATTATAAAAATCTTGCATCATAAGTTGTAATTCCATTTGTGTCCAACACAAACAATTATCACACGTCAGTCTGATCTTTATCATCTGGCCTGAAAATGACCTCATGCAGACATTGTGCATTCGCATCACAGTGGTCTACCTTTCACACAAAATTCAAGCATAGCCATCAACCTTCTGGAATCACAATTCAAGGACCAGGAGATGATGGGAGCAAGCGGAGTGAACAGGGGACAATTCAGCTTGTAACTGAAAGCATTTCTAACCCCCTAGTGCTTCAACTGACAAAAGTGGCATTCAAAAAGAAAATGCACATTCTGCACATATAACTGCTAACACCCACATACCATCATTTGGGTTTTATTCTGTTAAAAAAAACAACTCCCAAAGCACCTTATTTTAAAACTTTTCCACAAAAGATGTAGGATTTCAGAAAGAATTTCTATATTTGGGAAATTCCTTAAAAAATACGGAGGGTTGGCAGCTATGCTCAAGACTGTCATGTTCAAATCATGTTCATACCTCACAATTCCAAATAATCCACAGACATAACGTTTCAGCAGTGTCATCTATACCCGCATGTTTTCTATAGCTAACAATGCAGCAGACGGATACATGGTTTGATTAACTGGCTCATGATACAGACCTGAGCATTCGTTGATATTCATGATGTGATTTTCAGTTTGAGCTATTGAGCTGAACTGCTTAACACCTTTGTTGAGCAGCTTATCCCAGAGGATTCTACGCCCCCTGTCACCTGAGGATCAGTTTAATGAGCTGAGGATAAGGATGTTACAGTGTTCCTTAACACGCCGCTCCTGGTTCTGGAATAAAAGCACTAATATCTTTACCAATCAGGCATGTTACCATCCTTTTGAAAGTTGATTGAAAATACTTGATGGAGTGAGGTGGGAAGGTTTGTTACCTTCAAAAGAATGCTAACAAGAAAGAAAAGCAAGAGATACAAAGTACTCTTTCTTTTTTCTCTTTTCAGCATTCTTTAGAAGGTAGCCTCCCCCCCCCCCCCCCCCCCCCCCCCCCACACATTCCCATCCTGAAAAGTAAGAAAAGAAAAAAAAAAAGAATGACCCATTCAACAGCCAGTTGTTTGCAGGTAAAACCACAGAGGCATGAAATGCTGACCTCAAAGCAATTCAGTCCAAGGGTGTATTTCATATGATGCGTTCAATTGCAATCATGATATCCATCTAAACTGTACATTGCATGCAAACAATTATACATGCAAATCCAAAACAATTGAAAGAATTACATTGTAGGAAAGTCAAACTTCTAGGCCATTGTTATACTCCACAAGAAAACCACTGCTGTTCTGAAATTCAAAAGACACATTAGTGACACATAACATGCAGCAATTTGATATTGTGACCGCATTAACACTGCTTGCTTTTGATGTAAATTTTTGCGCTCTTTTTGTCTTTTTTTTTCAAATCATTGCTGGTTTCTACAATTTTCATTTTTGGTTCTTGAGTAAAACAGGACATTATGTTCATTCTGTCTTATTTCAAAATCAGTGGCCCTGAAAAATAATGTCAAGCGGCGATGATGCCTCCTGATAGAGATCACTCCCCTCCACCCCATCTCCACCCCTTCCCCTCCTGCCTCCCTTTCTCATGTCTCTCCTCCTCCCCGCCCCTTTCTCATGTTCTCCCTCTCCCCGCCCCTTTCTCATGTTCTCCCTCTCCCCGCCCCTTTCTCATGTTCTCCCTCTCCCCGCCCCTTTCTCATGTTCTCCCTCTCCCCGCCCCTTTCTCATGTTCTCCCTCTCCCCGCCCCTTTCTCATGTTCTCCCTCTCCCCACCCCTTTCTTATGTTCTCCCTCTCTCCCCGCCCCTTTCTCATGTTCTCCCTCTCCCCGCCCCTTTCTCATGTTCTCCCCTCTCCCCGCCCCTTTCTTATGTTCTCCCTCTCCCCACCCCTTTCTTATGTTCTCCCTCTCCCCGCCCCTTTCTTATGTTCTCCCTCTCCCCGCCCCTTTCTTATGTTCTCCCTCTCCCCGCCCCTTTCTTATGTTCTCCCTCTCCCCGCCCCTTTCTTATGTTCTCCCTCTCCCCGCCCCTTTCTTATGTTCTCTCCCTCTCCCCGCCCCTTTCTTATGTTCTCCCTCTCCCCGCCCCTTTCTCATGTTCTCCCTCTCCCCGCCCCTTTCTTATGTTCTCCCTCTCCCCGCCCCTTTCTCATGTTCTCCCTCTCCCTGCCCCTTTCTCATGTTCTCCCTCTCCCCGCCCCTTTCCCAAAATGCTGCCAGGTCTTCCTTTTTCCCTATTCATTGTTCTGCCTGTTTTGATGCAACAGTTGTAAAATAATGTTTTTATAAGCCACAATCTCTCTCTCACACACACACACACGCACACATACACACACACACACACGCACAGCACACACACACACACACACACACACACACACACACACACACACACACACACACACACACACACACACACACACACACACACACACACGTGCGCACACCGATGTGGAGCTACACTGACCAAACAGATATGGTGACCAAGGCCACAACTGGGAGCCCCAAATGGAAACGATGCATCAGCAGCTAGCATGTGGATGCAACCAATGGGCACACTGTGCAGTTTTCACTAACACTCGTCTTCTTCTCTCCACAGCTCAGATCTACCTTTTCGTCTTTTCACTTCAACTGTCGCCGCACAGCACAGAACATCAGGGGTCAGTGGGAGAGAGACGTGTTTAAAGACAAATGTTTCAGAAAATCAGAGCAGAAAATCTCCATACAAACACTAGGGAGAGTCAAAAAAAAAAAAAAAAAAAAAAACACTAGGGAGAGTCAGCGATCCATTTGAAAATACAGTGAGGAGGAACTGTGCTCCATAAACATGAGCTGTTTGTATAATAGCAGCCTGCTTCATCACCACACTAGGCACTTTACACATTTGAGCTGGGAACACTACTTGAACAGTACAACTGATATTCCAGTGATCTCGTATAGACACATATTAAAAAAATTGATAAAAATAAATGAAAATAAAGAGTCAATCACATAAGCACAATTGAGATTATCATAATAAAAAAGCACCAAGCGTCTGTCACATTAACATTCAATGAAAACAAATAAGCTGCTCAGGTAGCGGCAGCCAATGAAACAAAGCATTACTACTGTCTGTTTTTACTTGAGGGATCCTTCACATGAATTGAAAAAAAAAATTTATTGATTGACATTCCTGTAATTCTGCACCCAAACATGTTCATGCTTCTTACGTGGAACCACTTGATAATCTCTAGGAATCGACAAAAAACCTGGTCATTATCAAAGACAGAGGGAATCTTTATTTGGAGGTAGTAATGAGAAACGATGAAAATGGGTCAAGAAAAAAATGTCATTAGAGAGAGAAAATCTTCATTTAGAGGTAAATTTAGACATGACAAGACAAAAACGGTCTTCACAGGAAGAAAATCTTCAGTTGAAGGTAAACTGAGTAACGACAAATGACAAAAACCGTCTAGAAAACCAAGCCTGTGAAATGCGGGAACCAGCAGTCACGTCGGTTTCATGCAGCACTGGTGACTTGTGCTTCCGTATTGTACTCCTCGGTGTCAGGAAGAGAGTCCAGCGCTGCCTTTGCCTGCAAAAGAGACAGGCATGCAGGTCAGTGTCAAGTCACTCTGCAATGAGAAGGGCATGTGGGAGAGGGTTGGTCACAGATGAAGCGCCCTTTGGGTCTGCATCATGAATCCAGTCCACCTTGAATGAGTTTGACCGCAGGCCACACGACATCTTTCCACTACATTTCATCAGAATCGGTTCTGTAGTTTTTGTGTAACCTTGTTGGACCTTCCGGTTGATCTGATCCTCATCAAAAGATCTGCACCCATATTCCATCCACTGGTTCATGGGACCTAAGCCATCTTCTCACCAGGTTTCAGGGAATCAGGTCACATCCTGACATCGTCACTGCTGACAGACCAGCAAACCAACAGAGGCCAGAGAACAGAACCTCCATGGAGAGGGCAATACAACACACCCCTCACAAACACAGATTTTCCTTTCCTTTTGGTGTCTCATTTAACATGCCCCCACCCCACCCCCCCTCCCCCTTCCACCTCCCGTGGCGTTACTCCTGCTCATTCTGGCAGCCTGAACACAGCTACATCTGTGACCCTTCTGTTGCAGCAGAACTCAACAGAGAGCAGTCAATGTCAGATCATTATGAAGCATGGTATGTTGTTGTTGTTGTCGTACCCTGGCTAAAAGACTCCAGGGATCATCCGAACAGCCGAAGCATTTGAACACTATGGCACAAACGCATCAGCTGGGGATGAGAACATTACGTGTGTGACCGTTTTTGATTACCCGCCACATGGGCAGCCACACTCCGACTTCGGGGGATTTGGGAGACTGTGTTATGCTAGGAGCTTGTCACGACTGAAGACAATCCCCACATAACTATGCAGAGCATAACAACATTTTGATGTAGCCTTGGTGTTCTGGCCTATGTCAATTGGTCTGACACAGCCTTAAGCCAAGGCGTTGAAGCATGGTATGAGACTGCCAGGTACTGTGCCCAAGTTCCTGGTAGTTTGGTAGGTGTTCGTATATGACAAGAGTATGTTGCTGGAAAACGTAAATTACTTCAGTAAGCTGTTGAAAAGACGAGGATTTTTAAGTCTTGTTTATAACCATGTCGTGCCTTGGTCCACCTCATCACAGAAACTAAGCAGCTTCAATACGACAAATGTCACTGAATGAAGTGAACAAATACAATAAGGCGACTGGCGTATCACCTGAAGAATGGTCAGCTGTTTCTGAGCACAGACTGGTCAGCAGCTTCGTACGTGGACGCATATCTCAAGACTTTTGGTGTTTGTTTGGTTCTTTTTGTATTGACGTAGGACCAGCACGTGTCAGTGTGGAATATGAGGTAAAGGCAAAGCCTGGCCTACGATAGACAGGAAACCTATGGCAAGACCTGGTGACAAGAAATGAACATAGCAAAAATGAAGATCAATATTTCTACAGATAGTGATATCTTCTAAATAGATCATCACACACACAAAAAGAAAGTGAGAAAGGGTGCAAGAGGAAAGGACATAGAAAGAAGTGGGGGGGGGGGGGGGGGGGGGGGAGAGAGAGAGGGTAGAGAAGATTTTTAGGGTGGGTGAAAAATAGAAGTCAGAACTAAAAAATCTTATTCAGGAACTCCAAACAAACAGATGCAAATGAAAGAAAATAATGAAATGAATAGATGAAAATGACAATCATTTCAACAAAATTCGCTTTAGAACCATTAGATGATCAACTGTTGTTTTAACAAAGAGCAAAAACAACAACTAATCAAAATATCAGTGAGTGTGCATAAATGTATGTGTGCATGTGCATGTGTGTGTGTGTGTGTGTGTGTGTGTACACCTGCACAGAGAGAAAAAGTGACTAAAAGAGGAACAGAAAGGGACAGAGACCAAACCAAAAGAGGTACAGAACACATAAACATCCTGGAAGAAGACAAGACACATGAAAGCCTGAATCAGAAGACAAGGGATGACGGTTTAGCGGGTTGACATTTTGCAGAGAGCCCAAATGAGTCCAATCAGTATTGAGAAAAGCTTGAGGAACTACAGTATACTTAAGATCTTCTCATTGTCACACAAAATATGGGAGGTCACCCATAGGAAGTCAGGGAGGATAACTCTGGCTGGTCAAAACTTTATCTTTTTAATCCAACCATACACAAACTGGGTGACACCAGTATAGTCGAGTAAGCGAAAGAAAAACATACAGAACAGAGAAATATGTACAGGGACTACAACCCACGTAACAGCATGGTCTCTCTCTCTCTCTCTCCCCTCTCTCTCTCTTTCTCTCTCTCTGTGCCCCTCACCTCTTTTTTCTCGCTCTGGTTCAGGGATTTTGCAGTCACAAGAAGGAGAAGTTCCCGGGCAGGACCTACATCATCCCGGGCGATCAGCACCTTGGCCACATCCAGTCGAGTCCTCGGTGGTCGAACACTGTCGGCCTGAAACTTTCCGCCACTGTCCTTGAAGTGGTCCAGGAAGGTGTCGAGGAAGGGCAACGCTTCAGCAAAACGTTCAAGGCTGACGCAAAGACGAATAAACAGCTGGAAGGCTTTCTGTAAATATTATGGACAGAAGAAACAAAATAAACATCATGTTTCGCTTGCCTGAAACATTTTCTTTTTTCAGTGGAAAGTTGAAGAGGGGCCATAGAAAGTGGTGTTCTTTGTGATAAGATTGGAGCAGGCCCCACTGAGCACCACTAAAGTGACTCAGTAGCTGTGCTGTGCCTGGTGTGGCAGATGGTCTTATCTCAATCTGATAGTGTGATACCTCCTTACTGACTGCTTGTGTTGGGTCAGCCATAGAATAAGTATGGGTGTGGCTGTGTGCCAAGGAGCAGGAATGAACTGTGTAAGAGTAAAACCATGGGAGGGAACTGAGAATAGGGAAGCAAAAAAAAAAAATGTAATTATTCAAAATTAGAACAGAACAGGTGAAGAGCAGGAACAACAGCAGGACCATCATGTGTAGATCCTTTTGGAGTCGTTCAGAGTCAGCCAACCTCAGAGATGTGAGAGGGGCTGGGAAGGGGGGGGGGGGGGGGGGGGGGGGGGGGGGGGAGGGAGAAAGCTCAATATTCAACATGGATCATCTGATCCGTCACTAAAAACATCACCCACCTAACCTGACTCAAACTTGTACTGACATTCTTGCATTTATTTCTAATTTTAACATTGTTTGTGTCCCGTAAAATCTTCACGATGGTTCGTGTTTCCCCACATACAATGAAATAAGGCACAACTCTATCGGTCAAAGCTGTCCAGCCCAAATCAAGCTTACAAAACAAAAAGCCAAGGGAATGCACTGTGCATGACAGTGATGGCTCAGGGTCAGTGTTTGAGAGCATCCCCTGTGCACACCATGATGTATATCATTTCCAGACTGGTTTCACATTCTGGAAGCCTAATTTCATACCCAACATCAAAAAGAGACAAACAAAAAAACCAAAAAACAAAAAAAAACGCAGAAGAAATGAATACAATGCCTGTCCAAACATAAAGACAGTTTGCAACAAGAAATGACTGACTGTTTATTCATACTTTCTTTCCACTGTTTTGAATGTCGCTTGTCCTGCTTGAACAAGACCCCACAGGTGGAAGCACTCAGTGACTGTTTTGTAATTTGTTTGATCCTTCATTGGGCGACTCAGTACTTCCATCTTTGCTTTTATGTTTCATCAGTTTCTGCCTGCAGCCATCAGTTTCTGCCTGCAGCCATCAGTTTCTGCCTGCAGCCATCAGTTTCTGCCTGCAGCCATCAGTTTCTGCCTGCAGCCATCAGTTTCTGCCTGCAGCCATCAGTTTCTGCCTGCAGCCATCCCACTTTGAAACCAACGGTCCAAACATCTACCACACCACCTGTATTCCTGAGGTGGACTGTGATATCCGCACCTTTGTTTGAAGGTTATTCATAGGTAGCAGCCTGCTAACAAACATGAAACATGTAAATGTACACCAACAGTAGTGTCATGTCTTCTGGCACAGACATTTCTTCATACAAGACTTGGCTGCCAAAATCTTCATGGCGGTGCCTGGTTTCAACCTTTAATGTACGTCACCTAAAATTTTGTGTACCCTATGTCATTGGACCTCAGGGCCAATGCTTTTTGTACTGAAATAAATCCATGCCCTAAATCACAGTTCTCCAGGAACCCATGCTTTTCTGAAGGACTGAAGCCTTGCCATGCGTTTTGGGTCTCCAGGGACCACACTGTTACTGAAGGTGTAAGCCTTGCTTTGTTTTTGTTTTTTCTGTTTTCTCCTTTGTTGACAAAAACAAAGAATTTTTTTGGTACAGATTAGGAGCCATGTATTATTGACAAAGTCACAAATGTTTTGGGAGACAGCTTGAAAACTGACTCGGTTATCATCTGAAAATAATGACTGTTGGTCGGTTACTACCCAGACATACAGCGAAGGTCACACACACACACACCCAGCATACATCTCTGGCCATGCCCACCTTGTCCGTGGGCTTCTCTTCGACCAGGGCCTTCAGACACTGGAACCAGAACTCCTCCTTGGCCTGCTCCTGGGCCACAGTGGTGACCTTGCTGACGATGCTCTCAAAGTTGCTGTCGGTGCAGTGGGTGAGCACGTGGTGCAGCAAAGCCCTCACCCCTTCCCTGTCCTCCTTGGGCAGCAGGAACACCTCCATCTTCAGCTCCACGACGGTGTCGTACATGGAGTGCGTTGGGAACCTGCCAACAATGCCAATGCTAGCCTGAACTGATGTGCCATCATTTCCGGTTTTTCACATTTGTCCTTTATGTTTTCTAGCAATAACACTCGGGACAAAATTGAGAGAAATTTTGTTTTTTACCCTGTGACTGTCAAATGTTAGCAACATAAATAAACTATGTTCACTTCTTGGTAAGAACTCCCAGATTAACCATTGGTGAAATTTTTGAGTAAGCAACTATTTCAAATTGGACTATTCAGGCAGCTACATCCCATCAACTTGATGATGTCTAAACGCGACTACAGTGTGCATTTGTTTTGTTTTTGTCATCCATCCCACCGGCACATGAAGGCCTCCTCTTCTCAGAAAGGTAACATGGGATTTTACATACGCTTGGGACTTTGTATGCTGAGTTCACACATGGGACCTGGGTTTAATGCCTCATCAGATGGACTAACATTGTGAGACTGAGGGCAGGACACTCCAGACTCAAATACCACATGTTCACAAAATTCCAGTGACAGTGGAACACTTTCCGCAGGAGTGTCCCACAAATAAAAAGCTAAGTGCAGAGATCTGACACATCAACAAGGAAGAAGCTCCATGGATCTCAGGAGGGCCTTTGTCGCACTGCAGCCTTCGTCAGTGCCTCTGGGGTTCCTGTCTGAGTGTACAAAGAAGAGCATCTAGGAAAGGAATGGAGACTGCAGATGCTAACTCCACTGAGACAATCTCTTCCAATCTGGCTGCGCTGATTGCGAATCGAACCCTGACATTGGAACAAGAGTCTGATATCTTACCCACTGTCCCAATGTGGCCCCAAACAATATCTCTCAGCTACAGATTCCACAGCAAAGCAAACTGTGGCTTTGAACACTGCCCATCACTAATTGTGCTCACCTTTGGAAAAATCTGACCTTACCTTTATTCACCTTTGGAAAAATCTACCTCACCTTTATTCATCTTTGGAAAATCTGACCTTACCTTTATTCACCATTGGAAAAATCTGACCTTATCTTAATTCACCTTCGGAAAAATCTGACCTTACCTCTTTCACCTTTGGAGAAAAAAAAATCACTCCACAATTATCCATTGTGGGAAAAATCCAGATCAACTTTTCACTAGCCATTAGGGGAACAAAAAGGACTCTATACAGAGAGGTCCATGGTCAAACGGTCTAAGTTAGAGGCCAGAATAGCTCAGGGGTAGAGTGCCGGACTTGTAATCTTGGTGATCCTGGGGTTGCGGGTTTGAATCTCTGCCAGGCCGTTTCGGTACAGGGGGATTTTTCCCTTGGAGTTAACATTGGTTCCGACTCCATTTCCCATACAGTCCTTTGAATGAGACTGTTCCATGTGTGAACGCACGCATAACATCTTGCACATATGTAAAATCTCATCATCAACTTTCGGAAGAGATGGTCAGTTTGGCCATTGGTATAGGTGACACGTTACACATAGCATGCACCTTCCCAAGGTTGGAGTATGGCTGCCTTAATGGTGGCCTGCGTACCCAAAAAAACAACAACAAAAAACAACAAAAAACGGTCTAAGTATTTGGTTGTGGTGCCACTGTCATGAGTTTGAGCCACTAGTGAGGTCAGATTCTTATGGCTTCAAGATCCTCTCAGTCTACCTAGCTGTAAATGGGAACCTGAATCAAGTCAGGGAAGATTAAGGTGGCCGAAGGAGATGATGGACTCTGACCTTTATAGTACCATGCCCCACACACGGTGAGCTCTAAATGTTCCCTGCCCTTGGAACCATCAGTCTACAGGGCTTTCAATTTTCAACTTATTTTGTCTTTTCTTATCGCAAGAAAAAAAAACTAGTCCCATTTTGACTCAGCAGGAACTGCTAGATTTGAATCTTTTGACCCTAAGGCTGAGATACGCCATATTCAACTTATGCTGACTCTCTGATGAAAAAAAAGAAAGAAAAAAAAAAGAATCCAACAACTAAAGGATGATGCCACTCACTTGTCAAGACAGGCGTCCAGAGTGTACTTGTAGGGCCGATCTGGCCGTTTGTCGGCTGGCCGCTCAAGGTCAATACCCATCAGCTGGCCGTAGTTCTGAGGGTGAGCTTTGGAACTGTCAATCAAGGCGATGGTGATCTCCTCAGCTTTGTCCAACAGGTCCGGTTTGTTCTCCAGAATGTATCCCACCATTTTACGATGCATCCCACCCAGGCACTCATCCATCCACCCATTCTCGTTCAGGATGTCGACTGCAGTTAACACATGATTTTTTCATACTATTATTTTTCTTTTTCAAAAAAGAAGTGCTGACAGCTAAATGATGCTGGTACTAGAACATGGTCAAACTGTTCTTCTTTGCCTCTTCCTTTCTAATCATTCTCATGAATAAAAAACAAACTATATACCCAGAACTCTTTCTCTCTTCTCCTTTAACTTCATAAAACTCATTTGGGCACAAAAATAAACAGCAATGCTGATAATGAAAATGGTGATAATGATATGATTAAAATTAATGAATAAAATTTGCTTAACATCAACTGTTTTTACAATGTAGATCAAACACATATAAGGGATAAAACTATCCCATCAAAAGCCAAATGCAGAAGTACCCATACTGTCCACTTGTAAGAGTTTACAGGTACACTAGAAAAAAAAAAAGTGGTTGCAGAATGCTAAACTGCCTTTTCTTTTTCTTTTTCTTTATTGAAAACAGCTTATTGCATTCTTTCAATTTAATTTTTTTTTAATTTACATTAAAATCTGAAGGATAATTAAGTTCTATTCAAAACATTTTATGTCTGTCAGTTCATAAACTTTTAGCCAGTATGTATTTGCTACCAAAATATAGCAACATGGACATCCAGAAGAGCAGGTGGGACAGCCAAGCCCTCCACCACAGAAAGACATTCACCAGGGAATGTAACTGTTGGTATCAATTGGTATGGAGTTAACTTGTGGCTGTGATCTCTCCAAACTGATTCTGAACTTCTTTTTGCCAGCATGGCTGATCAAACTGACAGTGCGGTAGTTCTGGCAGTGTTGGACACTTCCTGTCCTGGGAGGCGTGAAAATTAGCATTGGAGTCTATGGCGTGGGCTACTCGCAGTAAACCTAATGACATTTAGGATGCGAGCTACTGCCTTGTTTCAAGAGTACCGCAGGGATGTTCTCAATGCCTGCAACCTAACCACATCATGGTGATGCCACTGCTGTGGCAACTTCTTCACGGTGCTTTTGAAGGTCGTCTTTGTTTGATGAATCCTGTGGTCTCAGCACGCTTGGATCTCCTTTGCCCTGTCTGTGGTGGAGCTGATAACAATTTTAGTGCTTTTCTTTACGATGTCTTTGTTTTCTGTGTCAGATAGTTGCAGTCTTTGTCCTGAAGAATGCTGACTTTGCTTCTGTTTGCTTCTGACACACACACGCGCACATATTCCTCAAGATGTCTTTGGTTTGGGGTATCAGTAAGTGTTGCTCGTCCCAAGCTTGTGTAAAAAAATGACTTAGATACAAAGTACATACCATGCCATACTACTGACGCTGACTTTCCTCAAACAGTTGCCAACATGCTCACTTAAAATTTGTGGTGGCTTAAACTCACTCTCATCTCAACCTGTTGGCATAATCACTCTCATCAAAGTGGTCACCATCATTCACTATACATGCCTACAAATTCACCAGCAAAACTACTTCAGTAAAAGCTGAAGCAAAATCCCACTGAGCTCCAACAGACCATCCTTGACTCGTAAATCAGACTCCACGCACTTGCCGCATTCACTGGATGTGTTTTGCACCAGTACATGTCCTATGATGTTTGGCGGAGGGAGAAACCATGCAAAGAAAGCCCCCCTGGTTTTATGAGGCACACTATCAGCTGAAACCCCTGATATTTTTTTATGTGGAGGAGATCTTATTTTTTGAGTTTGCAGCTTCTGTTCGGCACTAAGTTTCAGTGTTGTTATAAAGTGTCTTGGTAGTGCCTAACAATTTATTATTGGTTTCACCTTGACTCTCTCAATCAATCCAGTCATGTAAAGAGATCAATGAAAATTCAAAACACATTTAATTTCCTACATTCACAAGTGAAATTTTACACAATCTAACCTAAATTTAGACTATACACTGCACATCATTTACAAATTTTAAGACACTTCAAGTCCATGTATTCATAATTTTTCACAGATACTAATATGCTGGCCTGTTCTCCATCGAAGCTGACCACTAGCGTCCTATGACAATCGCTGATATTGTGACCTGACATCGAGTATGGGTGTTGTCTGTAGACTTGTGCAGTGATGGTTCAAAGCTCTGATGGCTTGAAGTTTTGATGGCTTGAAGTTTTGACTGATTGAAGCTTTGACGGCTTGAAGCTTTGATGGCTTGAAGTTTTGACTGATTGAAGCTTTGATGGCTTGAAATTTTGACCAATCGAAGCTTTGATGGCTTGAAATTTTGACCAATCGAAGCTTTGATGGCTTGAAATTTTGACCAATCGAAGCTTTGATGGCTTGAAGTTTTGACCCCTTGAAGCCTTGACGGCTTGTAGTTTTGACCGCTTGAAGCTTTGACGGTTTGAAGTTTTGACCGCATGAAGCTTTGATGGTTTGAAGTTTTGACCGCTTGAAGCTTTGATGGTTTGAAGTTTTGATCCTATTTATAGTTTTGACAGTGATCAGAGAAAGATGTCATATTTTGCGTTAAACACTATGACGCTCTCTGTCTGGTCTGGTCCTGGAAAGTATGGTCACTGGCTCTCTGGAGGGCTCTCTTCGGAGATGTATTTCCTCTCTGCCAGTAGGGACGGATCCTCCTGGCCGTTCCTGGCTGTGGTGAAATCTCGGCGTGGGTAACGGCGCTGTAGTGAACTGGACGCCCAGTCACATCCTCAGTCTTGGATCTTGGACTGACTTGCTACACCACACAGCTGACTGCTCCTGGATGGACTCCACCAGAGAGTACTAGATTCCAGGAGGTCGTGTGCTGACAGGGAGACTCCGGTTTGTTCAGTAACCTTGAAACTCCAGAAACGGCTCAGAACATTGCTCCTACAAATGCCATGTCAAACTCTGTTCCGACCGTTTCCCAGTTTCTAAGCACACCCACACAGTTGTGTATCCAGTAACCAATGGGAGAGCTGAAGGGGACTGGCTGAGCCTGGCCTCTCCAATGATCACTCTTGGAACACATCAACGTCAACCCTGGTTCTGAACGAAGTCTACACGTAAGCGCCATATGTCGTTCATTCAGAACTGTGTTCCTTGGTCTTTAATGGAATGCTAAAAGGATACTACATTAATGTGTGGGTTAGACTCAAATATATAAAATGAGGCTTGGTGTCTGACAGCTTCAAAACACCTAATATTTCTGCCTATGCCTACCCCCTTTCACAGAATGCACAAATTTAATCTGGTCTTATAATCCTGATCATCAACAGATAGACATTTGACAGCTTTGTCTCTGATTTACAACTTTACAATGTGACCTTTGGGATATATTTTTGACACAATTCCTTATCAATTCTGACCTTGTCACCTGATTTCAGCTGTGAGGTCTTATGCAGAGTTTTAGGTACAGATTTTGTTTCGTGCCCATCAAAACTGGTTGTGCCCTACATTCTGAGGCATATTATTCATAGTCAAAAAAAAATTTTTCTTAGTAATCAAAGGGTGTTCTTTTATTCCAAAACTTATTGTAGTTTGAAAATTAAGACATCAGCACCGACGTGCAATATTCAAACAGCGTCATTTTATTCATGTGAAAACAAAACAAACATTGTTTTATTTGGATAATTCTGGTAATAGCAGCATCAGTCTCTTCTACACATTTGTTTCAGCGTGTCTGTTTCTCCAGATCTATTTTGAGAAATCCAAGAGATAGCAGCACTGGCACAGTTATGTAAGTTTTGAGCTACTCCTGTCTTTAAACCTACATCTTGCCTTAATCTTTAAAAAAAAAATCATAGAAAAAATTATTTCTGTTATCTCTTCATTGTAATACAGACAAAATTGTTTCTGTTATTTCTTCATTGTAAAAATATGAAAATGAACACAAATGATGTTGAGACCCATTTAACAATGGAGTTTTAAAAACAACTATAGGAACATTGTTGGTGACATCATTTTCAAAAAAAAAAAGAAGATTTCCAAAAGATACACATGACTAGAAAAGCATGTGCATGTACATTTTGTTCCTAACCTCACTTCCTTCCTTCCTTTCTCTCTCTTCTCTTCTCTCTCTCTCTCTCTCTCTCTCTCTCTCTCTCTCTCTCTCTCTCTCTCTCTCTCTCTCTCTCACACACACACACACACACACACACACACACACACACACACACACACACACACACACACAGAGAACTGGGTTCACTGAGAGTTCAGATGCTACAACTGTACACCTGCAAGTCTGGGACCAAGAGGCAGCATTCCGATACCACAGCAGGTGATGACAGAGGCCTCTGGGCATACTCACAGATTTCCAGGTACAATGGCAGCACCTCCTCATACTTGTCTTGCTTCAGTATGTTGGCAAACAAATTCTCCCGACACCGTCGATACTCCTTCTTAGTCACTGCTAACTCATTGGCCTGAAACAGTGACAGATGCCAGGTTTGACGGGTATGAATATCAACAAAAACGATCACAAGAAAACTGATAGTGGGAAAATCAACAGCGCAGTGCTTCACTGGGAACCAAAAAAAAAAAAAAAAAGAGAGAAAAAAAAGGGTTAATCATAGGAAATTTGGAACAATTGTTTGTGAAATTGAGAATGTGTGTGTGCCTGCGTATGAGTGTGTGTGTCCATGGGTGTTTGAACATGTCCATATGTGCATGCGTGCATGTGTGTGTGTGTGTGAGTACATGTATTTGCCTGTGTGTGTATGTGTGCATGTGTATGTGAGTATGCTTTTGTGCATGCATGTGTTTGATAAGTGTATGTACATGCACACATGTATGTGTGTACAAGTATGTGTTTTATTTGTGTGCAGGAATAAGAGAGAGAGAGAGAGAGAGAGAGAGAGAGAGAGAGAGAGAGAGAGAGAGAGAGAGAGAGAGAGAGAGAGAGAGAGAGAGAGAGAGAGAGAGAGAGAGAGAGAGAGGCAGAGAGAGAGAGAGAGAGAGAGAGGCACAGAGAGAGAGAGAGAGTGATGGAGAGCAGGTGCAAAAGACGGACCTGTAGCCAAGCAGAGTTATAAAACAAAAAAAAGTACACATCAACGCAATATTAATATTTCACTCTCAGATCGGTCTTCCCAGGAAACCTGCCCACCTGATAAACCCCAATGGCTTTGCGAGTCCACTGCTCAGCTTTGGCATAGTTCTTGCGGTGCATCTCCAGGGTGCCGAGGTTCATGAAGGCCGTGGCCATGACGAGGTGGTCCCAACCCACAGCGTTGGCTTTGATCTCCAGAGACCTGCACAGACAATACAGGCACCTTTCTCCCTTCGGCTGTCTTTAATCCGCTATTTTGCCCAGTTCCTTTGGAAACTTTCTGAACGGTTTCCACTGTTGTTATACTGGTTTGCACACTCATTTCTTTGACTCTTCTGCATACATGCTGTCTCCCCTTCCATTTCCAGAAAAGAGTAGAACACTGTGTGCCAGTGGGATGGATTATGCGAAAATAAAAAACATGGACACCAGTGAAAAAAAGGGAGTCAAACTCTCTAAAGTGTGAGTGGCAAGATGATTAAAAAGAAACGGCCAAATGCACAATCCTCTCCACCTGTGTAATACACACATTCTCCTGAGATTGGTTTGTGAAGATGTATACATTCTTACACAGGCCAAGCTATGGATGTTCAGTTGGGAAATACAGAGAAACACAACAGACTATTATATGCCACTTGCCATGTGAAAACCTACAGTTCATTCTCAAATTGAGTATTTAGGAAGCTTTGAGTGTTAGGATGTTCCAATTGAGGACAATGACTGTTGTAAAGTGATTCCATTCTATAAATTCACAAAACATACCATTCAGCTGTGTCAAGTGTAACTCTTGGGGACAGAGACACATGAATGTCTATCTGGTCAATACAACAGTGGAAAATTCTGCCCCCCCCCCAAACTCCACTGAATCATTAAAAATAACTCAGAAAGACATGTAAACTGTGCAGGTGTGTCTTCAATCATTTCAAACCTCAGAGCTTGGGAGATGGCGCAGAAGTTATCAATGGATTCTGGATTTTGAAAATGAAGGCGAGAGACCAGAAAAGCCAGCAATAAATACTTACAACGTGAATTTGAATGTACAGCGCACTACACTTTATATAAATTTTGGTGCAGTCTAGACTTACACTGTTCGTTTGGTTATTTTTTATTTTTTAAACCAAAGTTTCAAATGTTCCGTTTAAGTTTGTTGGATGCTCTAAAATTTTACATGGTAATTGTGGAAATGTATGTAAGAACATTTAGCACGACTGTGGCCATGGAGGTGACAATGCTCTAAAAAATTAACTTGGCAATTGTGGAAATGCATGTCAGAATATTTAGCATGACTGTAGCGATGGAGGTGAGAATGCTCTAAAAATTAATTTGGTAATTGTGGAAATGTATGTAAGAACATTCAGCACGACTGTGGCGATGGAGATGAGAATGGTCTAAAAATTACTTTGGTAATTGTGGAAATGTATGTAAGAACATTCAGCATGACTGTGGCGATGGAGGTGAGAAATGTATGTAAGAACATTTAGCACGACTATAGCGATGGAGGTGAGAAATGTATGTAAAAACATTTAGCACAACTGTAGCGATGGAGGTGAGAAATGTATGTCAGAACATTTAGCACAACTGCAGCGATGGAGGTGAGAATGCTCTAAAAATCAACTTGGTAATTGTGGGAATGTATGTCAGAACATTCAGCACGACTGGAGCGATGGAGGTGAGAAAAGAGCCTTCTTTCCACTCTTACCCAAATGTACTGTGTGCCATTATCCTACTTCAGGTGAGGCTTCACAAGAAATGTAATCTGAAATTCTTTTCACTAAAGATAGAAAAGAAAGATCTCTAACACCTCACTAACAAAGAAAGTACTTTCAAAGAAATTGCAACTAGCATGGAAAAGATCACCTGAATGACACAGCATTTAGACAGTTCACAAAAAAAAGGGGGAAAAAAATCAAGCTGAACTAAACGGAAATGATCTCACAACCTTCAATGTGAAGTCTAACACTCGGCTAGCTGACAAGTATAAGTCTTCCTTTAAGGAGAGGTTCCCAGTCTTATTTCAGTCTTTTTTTTTCCTTTTTCTTTTTTGTCTGTCTTTTTTACCTTTTGTTTGTGAACGTCACTCTAAACCAGTCTCTTGAGTTCATTTCTTGACACCTGACAAGAGAGAACACCTTGGTAATTGAGAACAAAATTGAGCGCGCATCCAGTTGTGGGGAGTTGAACAACCTCAACTTTTCAGGCCAGAAATTTGCACAGATCATCCACTCAGAGCAAAGGGAAGGTTGTCACGCCCTGTAGCTCACCATCTCCTCTCACCACAATTTTTCTTTTGTTTTTGCTGCTTTTCTTCAAAGACAGCTGCGGCCATGACAAAGAATTAATCCTAGCTTTCTGATTCTGTCTCCGACATGATTCTACTTCACTGAAAAATACTGAAGTGTAGTGATATAGTGATGAATGAGTTCCACATGACCTGTCAATCTGCATACTGGTTTTCTGCAAATTTACCTGGCACGAAAACAAAATGGCCAAATGGGAGAAAGAATTGAGTTCAAGAATAAAAGCTGTATTCACATGAAGTTGTGTCCCTTGGTCTCCTAATAAGAACCAAAATTACACAGAATTTTCACTGTTCAGGGCTCTTATGAATTCTTTAAAGTCTCTCTCTGTCTCCACATCCCAAGTTTTATGAGTAACGTTACCCCCCCCCCCCCCCCCTTCCACCCTTCCCCTCCTTTCCCAGGTCTTTGAGTGCCAAATCACCAAAATGATGGAACAGGATGAGAAGGTGTATATGTGGATTTCCATTGAATAATCTTGGCAAAAGTTGTTAGATGGGTTGGGATATTGGATGGAAGTATGCACTAACTGATATTAGAACATTTCTTGTTCTAGCTGCAAAACAATGAGCATTCATTTTCATCTTTCAATTTGTTTTTCTGTTGCAGAAAATAATGTCTGTGTCAGTGATGTGATGTATACATTTTACTCTGAAGTGACCTGCACTGAAGTTTGTACTGAGCCAGAATTTTTACTACATCACAGAATGTTAATAATAAAATTGAGCTTATTTAGCGCTCTTTGATGAGAGAAAAAGACTCATCCTCAGAGCGCTTCACAATACCCCGGAAAAATAAAAGTTTCCATAAACATTGCACAATATTGAGAAAAAGGCATCAAAACAATAGGTCACAAAGCAAGCACTAAAACAGATGCACAAGCCACATCCCCCCACCCACCCCCATTCTATTCTCCCCCTACCTCCCCCCTCCCCCTCCCACCGCCACCCGACACACACCACACACATGACATTTTATGAACAACGCTCGACAAGAATCTGGGAATAGAAGAAAAGAACCAACCCCCATCCCCATCCCCACACACCCACCTGCCTCCAATTTCATGAACACTGCACGGGGTACAATTTAAAACATGCAGAAGGGAGCACACACACACACACACACACACACACACACACACAAAGGGCAAACTCAACACAAAGCAACAAAAACCCACATGCATAAATGCACACACACGAACGCACACACGCAAAAGCACATAAGCTTTAAGGCATGGAAGCGCGCGTGCACATACAAGAGGCGAAGGGATGGAGAATGCATGGGAAACATGCATTAACTCGTAAGCTATATAGAAAGACAAAAGGACTTCTGAAAGAGATGCGTTTTGAGACCAGATTTGAACGCAGAGAGAGTCTGTGAAGAGCGGAGCTGGGAGGGGAGGGAGTTCCAGACAAGGGGGGCTTGATAACTGAAAGAACGTTAGCCAAAGGATTTCAGTTTCATGCGGGGAAGCTTGAGAAGTTTGTCACTGCTAGAGCGGAGAGTGCGAGAGGGTTGATAAGTGACAGGTGTGTTGGAAAGATAAGCAGGCAATGTTTCATCAAAGTGTCGGAAGGCAAGCGTTGCGAGTTTATACTGAATGCGTGCATGAATGGGAAGGCAATGTAGTCTAACTAACAGAGGTGTAGTGTGGGTTCTTTTGGACTTTTGGAAAACAAGTCTGGCTGCGTTGTTTTGTATACGTTGAAGTCGGTTTATATCGACAGTGGGAAGACCGGCAAGAATGCTGTTGCAGTAATCGAATTTTGACATGATGAGGGAACAGGTAAGTTGGGCAGTCCCTTTCTGTGTAAGATATGAGCGAACTGACGAGATCTTTCTCAAAGCCAAATAGGCCAAACGACACAGGTGACCGACATGGACATTCATGGACAGCGTACTATCCAAATGGACACCCAGATCCCTCACACTGTTTTCAAAGGGAATTTTGTTGGTTCCAGCTTGAATAGATTTTTCAGAAATGCGATCCAAAACAGAACGAGGTGCTGCCAACAGAGCCTCAGTTTTTTTTCATCATTTAGCTTGAGCTTATTTTTAAGCATCCATGATTTAACAGATTGGAAACACAGTTCAAATTCCGATACCAAAAGTTGGAATGTGGCAGGCTCAGCAGCGATACAAAACATTTCATTTTGTCAGCACACCTCCTCTCTGATGGTGCATTGCATAAGTTTACTTCCTCTGTGAGTTTTTATCAATTTCACAGAATCTGTTGAGCACAAAGGCACAACATGGAAAGCTATGATGAAAAGCAATTATCTGATCATGTGAACTGCCTGGTCTGCATTATCTGACTCACTTCAAATAGGCTTCCTCAGCCTTGTTGAGGTTTTTCATGCGCCTGTGAACAAGGCCGAGGTTGGTGTACACATTGCCAACATCCATACTCAGCTGTCCAAACAGCCCTTCTTCGTATGTCTGAAATAAGATTAAAACATGCATGCATGTAAATGTGTGCACAAACATGCACACACACACACACACACACACACACACACACACACACACACACACACACACACACAAACACACACACACACACACACACACACACACACACACACACACAAACACACCATAATCAAAAAGGCATTTCATTTTATATGCCTACCATTGCACTGTGCCTTCTTTCTCTATAACCAAATAGATACTGAATTTATTTTTCATGCCCATCAGCTCATCTTCATGCAATACATCATTCAATTCAAATAAGAACCCGATTTCAGTCCACAGAAAGGAATTCACCACAAAAAAGCAGAATTAAAGCCTTTTCAAACAAACCCACTCTTTCTAGTTCTAACTGCACACGAATTCAGCGTCCATCATATCAGTCATTCACTGTTTGTTTGATTTCCAATGCTTTTCTCCCACATGGGAACGGCCAGGTATGAGTGTGGGAGTCTTTGGCTTTGCTGGCATTCTCTGACTCCTGAGAGCAGATGCACAACAGCGCTGTCTAAACACAAGTCTGGCCTATGTCTGCACAATCCATAACGTCATGAACCCAGATCCTGTGAGCACGATCCCTCTCTTTGGCCACATCTCTTACAAACCCGCAACAGACTGTTTAAAAAAAAGCAAACCTGCAGCCAACTGAGCCAAAGCTTGTTCAACTCTATCACTGCTTCTGCCTCCTCTCACGCCTCCTCCCAGACCCCAGGTTACCTCTAAGGCTTTGTGGTTGTACTCCAGAGCCTTTTCGAAGTCCAGACGATACATGTGGACCAGCGCCAAGTTGGTGTAGCCAGCAGCTTCGTTTTTTCTGTCTTTGTTTTTGTTGTGAAATTCAGTGGATTTCGTGAGATGGTCAATGCTCTAGGGACACACACACACACACACACACACACACACACACACACACACACACACACACACACACTCTCCAAACACACACACACACACACTCCAAACACACACACACACACGCACAGACATGCGCACGCGCGCGCGCACACACACACACACACACACACACACACAAGCAATGAAAAACACCATCAGAACAAATATGAAGAGAAATGTTGGCTCCTGGCTGTAAGGAAAGGCGAGTCAGATAGCATTCTGTAAGGTGAATGTAAACACTGTCCAGTCATGTCATGATGTGTATGGCCTGGCCAACCATGGAGGCCTCATGGCTGACTGACATTTTGAACTCTCTTAGGAGTCTATGAGGAATGGATACACAGGGGGGGGGGGGGGGGGTGTCGGCTCAGGTTGTGTTCGGCAACCTGTGGTGACCACTGCTCTGTATGTGAAGACAGATAACTCTGATTGATTTTTTTAGTCTGCCTACTTAGCCAACCAAGCTTCAAGTAGAGTTACAGTACTTGATAAACTCACCTAAGCAAGAGGGGAAAAGAAAAAAAGAATGAAGGAATAGCAGCGAAAGAATTTTTTTCATGCAGCAAAAGGGACATTCTAAAAAAACGAACAAGAAAGCAAAGGCACAAAAAAGTAAACCATGCTGACTGACTTTCAAAGACATTGACTTACTTTCTCATACTGCCCAGCGTGCATGCACAAAATGCCCAGTCCATTGTGCGTGTAAGCGATCTGTTTCCTTGCTTCTGCATCTTCTTTGTCCTCCAAAGCCCTGGTGAAGCAAAACATAAACAACATTATAAAATCACTATCAACCCTCTCCAACATAAATCCGAACAAATGTGCACATGTACACTTAAATACATATCTATGGTCTCTTTTGACCCCCCCCCCCCCTCTCTCTCTCTCTCTCTCTCTCTCTCTCTCTCTCTCTCTCTCTCTCTCTCAGTCATTCACGTACCCTTCATGTATAAGAACATAACACAAACATCTTGTTTTATTTTGCATCACATTAACTGTTGTTGTTTGTTCAAGTGCATGTGACACTCGAAAAACAACAAAAGTGTATGTAAACACTTGCAACTACCTGAAATACACCTAAATAACAATTAACCAAAACAACTGAAAACACCAACAAACAAAAAATAATCAAAAAAAGAAAAAGAAAGAAGACAGACAAATGTAAACTCTTTAACAAACAATGCCACAGTCACCAAGCAACAATACCCTCACTACCAACACATGTCTGCCATTCACCATCAATTCTGTAAATGAATGGAATAAAAATGTTTTCCCACCAGTTTGTGCACGAAAAGAACAACAAATGTTGTTTCGCTGTATTACACAACCAAAGCAGCAGTGGTCCTGTGGATATACAGCTGCATGTGTTTGGCTGTGTGTATCAGACATGGCTGCATCTACCTTTTATAGCCTATCCAACTTCAACGCTGCAGACTGCATGCATTAACAAACATCTCCCTGGGTGTGGCTGTCAGTGAAAGAGCTGGAATAGGTGATACCAAGAAAAGCCACAGGCAGGACAAGGATGAAAAGTTATCAAACTTCAAAAAAAAAATCTGTTAACTTCATCTTGCACTGGTCTTAGGCAAAATACAGGAGAGGCACACGCTTTGTAATGGGATGGAGGATTTGCAGTGAAAAGTCGATTACAGGATGAAATATGCATGCTGTTACACCGGCTGCCATAAAACTATGGCTGATTCACATCTTAGCCATTCATTTGTGGGATTTCATGGCCCCAGCCAGCTCCTATTGTGAGTTGAGTTTGCTACGAGTTCAAATAGGAAGACTGGAACCGCATTTGGTTCACTTCATGCCTGAGCGTTGAGAGGGGTACTGTCCATTTCTCAGTCCATCCACAACCAGGTCTGCTTGTTGGTACAGCTTTGGTCACTCTCTGTCAGTTCTGCAAAGCTTGACGTAAGTTTGTCTTCAGCGCCTTCAAGAAGGTAGGGAAAACAAAAAGGCAGCTGCAAATTCTGACAATAGGTCGATAACAGCTGCTGGGATTATCAGCCCCTGGGGAGAGGGGAGAAGACATGGAATGTGGGGATGAGGGGAAAGGGGGATGGCAGGGGCAATGGGATGTAGAGGTGGAGGGAGGTGAAAACAGGATTGTAGCTGGAGGAAGGGAGGTGTGGATTAACTCCAGGCTTTGAAGACTTCCTTTCAGGCTGGTGGTGTTGCTTCAGGTGGAAGACAGTTCCCCTCATTCCCTCACCAGCTGTCCCAGACAACAAGGAGAACTTTCTGTCACTCGCTTTGATAGCAGGACAGAAGTTTCCTGATGTGACTGTCGCGTTTACCCCCCGAAGTCGGAGTGTGGCTGCCCATGTGGCGGGGTAATCAAAAACGGTCACACACATAATGTTCTCATCCCCAGCTGATGCATTTGTACCATAGTATTCAAGTACTTCGGCTGTTTGGATGATCTCTGGAGTCTTTTAGCCAGGGTACGACAACAACAACAACAACAACTGTCGCGTTTGTCTTGATGGTGGGTTTGGGACTGGTCTGCGTGGTCTATTGATGTGCGACCTCTCCACGGTGGAGTTGGAAGAAAGCTGCCAGCCTTGCAGATCTCCTTCCCTGAGTGGGGACCAGATGAGCTGGGTGTGCATTTCCTCCACACTGAAGGTTTGATGGGGGCAGTGTACCACTCAGCAGGTGGCATGGCTCTTCACCTTTTCAATTTGGCCATTGTGTTTGGTGGTATGAGGGTCCCAAGGCATAGTCCAGGGTGAGGCATACCAGTATTTTAGACACAGTTTCTTTGATGGCGATAGATCCCACTTTCAAAGTTTGACTGGTTTTGTTGGTGATGTTGGCAATGTGGTTGTCTAATCTAAGCTCTTGAGAGATGGTAAAGGTTTTGTTTTTGCCCTGAGTCGCAAGATTCCTACGGAGCTCCCTGTTCTCCGCCTCCAGTGATGCCTCCAGTCGCTCCATTCTACTCAGTAGAGCAGCACGCTGGTCTCTGCTCAGAGCCCCTGACCTCTGGAAACTCTCTGCTGCTGTTGTCATCCCCAATGATGCCTCCAGTCGCTCCAGCATACTCAGTAGAGCAGCAAGCTGATCTCCACTCGGAGCAACTGACCCCTGGAAATTCTCTGCCGCTGTCCTCTCCACCTCTACCTCAACACCCCCCTCAGTCCCAGTCACATCACCATCAAGTCGATCAGCCATGTCTCAAAACTAATAATATTGCCTAACAAATTTTGCCTATATCTAATAATAATCCCAGACGAGTTTTGCCTATATCTAATAATATCCCGGACAAGTTTTGCCTTATCTAATAATATCCCGGACGAATTTTGCCTATATCTAATAATAATCCCGGACGAGCCCCCACTTTATGTAACCCAGGTTCCTAAACGCACAGACCCAGACCACAAATAACCCAAACTCTGACTGTACGATTATACTCCAACTTTTATTAACAATTTAAATAGACAAAAATCCAAACAACAATATTAACCTAAAACATGGACTGATTCAATTTTTAAGTGATTAGTGACAAAAGAACTTTAGGTTGTGACAGAGAGAAGAAGAAAAGAAGTGGGCAACTCAAAAGGGGCACTGCAAAAGAATACAAAACATAAAAATCTGCACGGGACTATGTGCGAAAAACACAAATAATAACAATGGCCAAACCAAAAGCCATCAAAGACCTTCAGCAAACATCTCAACTAGGAAACACACAATGAGGGACAATGCATCACTAATAAAATAGTAGTGATCTTATCAAGTTCAAATCCACTTGACCCTGGTTATGGTAATGCCAAACACACTTTGATCCGATCCAATGTTAAACTGAATACAGTGAGTTGCATACCAACATACCGACAGCTATTCGCTATCAATTGGCCACCTGACCATGGCGGCAAATCTGCTTACATCCTTTATCAGTCATCCAACTGAACCACTAGGCAGTAAGCCAGATCAATCTTTCCTTTCCCAGGTTTCCAACAGATGCCCTCATAAAACCAATTTCACACTACCATAGCCATTTTGATTAAAATCAGTCTCTAAGTTGACACTAATAAAATAATTTTAAGGATAACAGTCATCCTTGAAAGCAAGTATTTTTCTTTTCAACTGAGAAAGCAAAAATAAACATCCTCTGAAATTCAAGGAAAACTTCTCCAAACTTAACACATGTACCATGATTAAAACACAAAGAACCATGTACCAAACTTAACACATGTGCCCTGATTAAAACACAAAGAACCATGTACCAACTTAACACATGTACCATGATTAATACACAAAGAACCATGAGATGTAGACATTTCCTCTACTAAAACCATGTGATGTGACAAACACTATTTTACTGCAAGAACAAAGGAAAATGAGATTTATTTAGGACCATGTGGTCTAAAACACAATCTCTCAAATATGTTTCTGAAACAATGTGTGAACCACATTCTAAAGCAACAGTAAATAATAAATAACCTGAACTCACCTTCAAATAATACAACTAGGTTTAAACTTAATTCAACATGCGGGCCTAAAATTCTAACAACTGAAAGTATAACAGCTAAAGCCAAGTGCAATTCTTATAAGGAAAATCCACCAAAAATCAATGCCATCCAGCTGACAGCATAGAAAATATATGGCAATTCTAAAGGAAAAGAGTCAGTTGGTATCTTTTAGAAGCATAATTTTAATACTTAGAGTAACTAACCTGGATTAGCACCCCCAAGCCACACACAGCGTTTCCCCAACCTGTCTGTCTGACTCAGCACATTTGTAGGAAGAGATCAGTCAACAGGAAGTGGCCAAACAGGTAAAAATAAAAAGTGTCTTAATACTAAAACCGGCTAAATAACAAGACATATAGAACAACAATACTAGAGGAAAGCAGTAGATGTCTTTACCTCAAAATATTACAATCACTAATGAAAGTTTTTATTTTTTATTTTTTTAAACATACTAAAATTGCTTAAAACCTTAGTAACCTGTGAATTCTGACAGGTTACATTTGCTTTCCAAATTTTGAGTTGGATGGTAATGGATCTTATGAATTACCTGATGTAAAATGTGAAAAAAACTTTGCCATTGTGTTTTGTAGAGTCCCAAAGGGAAGAATCTGAAAAGAGCAACATCAGGCATCTTAAGAGAGTTTCTGCCCTGTGCTTGCCATCTTTTCACAGCCCAGAGAGAGAGGCCCAGCAGTTTGTGGTGACAGTGAGGACTGGCAGAGGAGTGTCAGGGGCAGGGAGATTCAGCCGCTCACTCCTTCAACACCCCAGGGCTTGTTCCGTCTGGGCCAGATGCCTCTCTGAGCTCCAGCCCTCTGAGGAGTTCCCTGGGCTGTGCTTCATTTTCTTCAACCCACCGTGTGGTCCAAACTCATGACACCACTGCTGAGATACATCAAGGCTCAGAAACAGAGACTTTGGGAATGTCTAGACTGTGAACAAGTAGGACAACTAAGTCCTGAAATTTGGAGTGTTTGATAGCTGAATGCTTTTTTTTTTTATTTTCAGGATGGGAATGACACCTTGTCAAAACCATGTTTGGGAGTTTGCAAACTGTGTGAGCTTTACAGTGTACCTCTGGTGCACATGTGTGTGTGTGTGTGTGTGTGTGTGTGTGTGTGTGTGTGTGTGTGTGTGTGTGTGTGTGTGTGTGTGTGTGCATGTGTGTGGTGTGTGCATGTGTGTGTGTGTGTGTCTGTGTGTGTGTGTGTCTGTGTGTGTGTGTGTGTCTGTGTGTGTGTGTGTGTGTGCGCACCAAGGTTCACCCACCCACTAGTCCATCAATCCAGAGGTTAAAAATGTTCAACCTTAAAATCCCATAACCTAATGGCTTCAGAGGCAGTGAACTGTTGTTCAAAGTTCATTGTGCCAAGGGCATGGCATAATGGAAGGCAAAGCCCTTCTCTCTCCTTCAGCTGCCTTTAACCTTCCCTGACCGGAATCAAGCACCCATTTACTGCTGGGGGGCCAAAAAAGGGGTTTGACGTCATCAAAATCCAAACCTATGTGCAGTTTGGACTTACAACCCGACCCTCAACTTTGCACACAAACTCTCTGACCATTTGATCACAGGTTCCTCCAGGTAGACGGAGAAGATGGAAATAGACACACACACACACACACACACACACACACACACACACACACACACACACACACACACACACACAAACTCACATCCTTGCCATAAATAAAAAAAGCTTGCACCTTTCTATTTCTGCCATGTTGGTTTCGTGCAAAGCCTTGGCCTGCTCGTACTTGTCCTGGGTGGCGTAGGTACAGGCCAGGTAGTAGTAGGCATCTCTCAGCAGCTCCTTCCTCAGCTCCTCTCTCATCTTGCCCTCTGCGTTTTCCTGAACAACCCCACCCCCCCATGATCATGCTCACACACTCACTTATCAGATGAGGCAGCTAATTACTTAGCCAAGAAGAAAATGCTCAGAGCATCTGTGAATCAAATACGTACCTGATAATGCATCAGATACATGTTAGATCAACAGGTAAAAGCTATTCTGTTGCTAGTCACAAAAAGCTAATTACCACTCCTGGAATCATGCACCATGATGAGGAGAAAAAAAAATTCACTCAATAACTCAACTGAAGTATTAAATCTTTATGGGACTGATACTGATGGCCATATTTCTCTCATTCAGATTCATCAGCAGCTGAGCACCATGTCTTTAGCGGGCTAAAGACATCCAAATGTCACATGAAGAATCACTGCAGCTCAACAGATTCTATTCAAAGGGCGGGTAAGTGTGTTCAAAGCTGAACATCCCAAGGAACAGTCCACCGAAGTGTTGCTGACAGACACAAACATAAAACCGCAGAGTGGCATCAGTAAAGTAAGATGCCACCTTCAAGAAAACTTGAAGATGAGGAGCAGCCTTAGCATGGGTCCATGACAGAGTGGGAGTGAGAGAACACTGGAAGACGACTTGAAGTGACCCCACTCAGTCAATCAAAGACTACGAATACAAACTTGGATGCTCCCCCCCCCCCCCCTCCCTTTTTTCTTTTCTTTTTTCTTTTGCTGTCTCATCTTCCAAGTCACTTCAGTGGCATCACCTGGCACTGCTCATTCCAGCTACCAGTCCACAGCCACACCCTGGCTTGTCATGACACAGCCCCGGCACGCGCCATCCACAGGGAGCAGTCAATGTCAAGTGGTGAGGCAACCCACTAGAGGAGAAACTGCACTGCTGCCGAGTCACTTTGGTGGTGTTCAGTGGCGCCAATTCTGACCTAACATACGCAGGACACCGCCTACTGAGCCCCCTACTGACACAGGACACACCGCCTACTAAGCCCCCTACTGACACAGGACACCGCCTACTAAGCCCCCTACTGACACAGGACACCACCTACTAAGCCCCCTACTGACACAGGACACCGCCTACTAAGCCCCCTACTGACACAGGACACCACCTACTAAGCCCCCTACTGACGACAATAGTTGTCTAGTTACAGAGCCAGAGTGAGCCTCTTCTCCTGAGAGTGCTACCACGTCCTTCCAATGATTGTCCACATGAAGTCGCCGTTACAGGCAACATTGACAGGAACTCACCAAGGGCACATCGACAGGAACTCACCAAGGGCACATCGACAGGAACTCACCAAGGGCACATCGACAGGAACTCACCAAGGGCACATCGACAGGAACTCACCAAGGGCACATCGACAGGAACTCGCCAAGGGCACATCGACAGGAACTCACCAAGGGCACATCGACAGGAACTCGCCAAGGGCACATCGACAGGAACTCACCAAGGGCACATCGACAGGAACTCACCAAGGGCACATCGACAGGAACTCACCAAGGGCACATCGACAGGAACTCACCAAGGGCACATCAACAGGAACTCGCGAAGGGCACATCAACAGGAACTCACCAAGGGCAAACACATGGAGAGGAAACTGAAACTGAGTTCACCATAAGAACAGGGCATGAAGATCCACTGAATTTGAGACTGTTTTTAATGCTGTTTGTTGAGAATGAGGATGATGAAGATGAAGCTATGAGCTCCATTCTGCTCCGAGACTGCAAAACAGGGCTGCGCTCTACTTTCCTAATACATCCCACCATCGTACTCCAGTGGATTCCAACTGGATCACCGGGAATGAGAACGCTGATCATCTGCCCAAGGCATGCAGCAACATGGAGCAGTTCAGACATCTGGTGACCTGCAGAGAGGCCAAAACTATCATCCACAACCAATATCAAAACCAGCGGCAGCAAAGGCTGGGTGCAGACAGTGGTGCTGATCCAATCCATCAGCTCCAGAGATACCAGCAAACAATCCACTTCAGACTGAGAACTGGCTACTGTTGACTGCTAAGCTACCTCAGCCAAATTAAGATTGCCCACACAGACGATTGTCTGTGTGGCACTGCATCTCAGATGCCAGAACACATCCTCCAACACTGTCCAGCCCATGATGTTCTACAGCATCAAACCTGGCTAGAGAGTGCAGAACTGCAGATGCAGCTTTGGGGCAGCTGTCAAGATATCGAAAAGACTGTGTTTCATCGTGGCAGGATTGAAGATCTGATGCAAAAACAAAAAAAATCAACCGCAGTAGAAGAAGAAGAAGAATATATCCCAACATCAACCAGAACATCAACCAGACTCAAAAAATACAGACACATGCAGTGTTGATTGGGAAAGATGGGAAAAACATTTAGAGACGCATCCATTAAATAGATGACACTAAACTGTGTGGTTCCAATCTTCCCTCCTGAGTAGACTCAACTCTGGGTAGGAGCCAGTCATGATGGGAAAATCCCACAAATGAAAATAGGTATGATGGGAATCGAACCAACAACCTTCCAGCCTGGAAAAAGATGCTAACCCCTCTGCCATAGATAAGGTAACTTGGGTCTTTTAGCTTTGTTTGTGGTACATGATATCTAAAGAAGCTCTAAACTTTCTGTAGTTCTTATATTAGGCTTCAAATGTCACCAGGTGCAGTTTGATAACTTTGATGATGACATACACATTAGTATTAGCTAACTGTTATGTATTTTCTCCGCACACTTGCCAGTGCTGCTTCTGACATTTTTAACACAGAGGGTCTATAACTAATCGACAAAATTTAGACCTTCCTAAGATACCCACCAGAATGCGAATTTCCCTCTCCAGCACTAGCTCTGCTCCGTTGGTGAAATTGGCCAGATCAAAGAAGGCTCTCATGTGCGACACTGCAACTCTCATCTGCACGTCAGAGACCATGGTTGTTATCACCGTGAAGAGGACACGATGTGGGAGCACTTCTCAGGGCGATGGTTCTTCATCCAACAAATCCACCTACAACGTTCTTTGGAATACGGTCCTGATCAGTAGTTAGCTGCTTCACTTGTACAGTACTTTCATGTGAACACACACACACACACACACACACACACACACACAACACACACTCTCACACACACACACACACACACATGCACACACACACACACACACACACACACACACACACACACACACACACACACACACACACACACACACAAACATACCCATACAAACACAGACATATACACATATACACACAAACGCACACAAACACATACGTACAGCCTTCCTCTCACCCCCCCCTCACACACACACACACCCCACACACACACACATACACACATAGAGACCCAAACCTCATCAACAGAAAAGAAAAAATTTCCCATCACTTACCAACAACACTAACAGCTCACAATGAAATCTGTGAACAACTGACAAGAAAGAAGGTGCAAAAATTCGACCAATGAGGACCGAGACTCACCCTGATTTCCCCGAAGATGGAGTATGGCTGCCTTAATGGCGGGATAAAAAAGGGTCATACACACAAAACTCCACTGCCTGGCTATACAGGGAGTGTCCGCAGGAGTATCAGCCTGCGTACGCAGAGAGAGAGAGAGACTCACCCTGACACCGGGGCTGTTCTCGTTGTCAAGTTCCCCTTCCTCAGTGGCCAGATAACAGTCGGTGATGGCGCTGTCAAGGGCTTTAAGGAGCCGACTGCACACCTGTTTTTTTGTTTTTTTTTTACTATATTATTTCAAACAAGTGACATCACCAAAACCATGTGCCTGTTGAGACAGAATCTTTAATTTGCCAAAATTCAGTGGCAACCAGTGATACAAAAATGTGTCATGATATGGAAAAAGAAAAAGAAGGGGGGCAGGCAGGGTAGGGGAAACTCACAGCTTTACATTTGTTAGGTACACCTTGTCTGAAATAACCAGATCTGCATAAAAAAAGGAGGGGGTGGGGTGGGGGTAGGGATTAGTAATTATCTGTAAGAAAGATAGGGAGAAAGAATGAATAATCACACAAACAAGCATTTTGTAATGATGGGTTTTAATAAAATATCCTACCCTAAGTAAAGAAAAATAAGAAGATTCTACAAAAACTTTATGACACATTTTTACATGGATGTAGAAATTACAAAAATAAATTCATCAACACATGAAAACAATCATGTCTACAAGGCAAATTTCAAATAAAGAAATGTGAGAAAAAATTCAACAGATAGAGACATAAAGAAATGGGTGACTCAAACTGTCCTGAAATATCCTGTCATAAGTCCTCTATGTCGTGGTGCCATCATGCCTGAAGTGTTATGTCTAGTCCCTACGTGGCCCATCATGCCCCAAAGTGTAATGTCTAGTCCCTAGGTGGCCCATCATGACCTGAAGTGTTATGTCTAGTTCCTAGGTGGCCCATCATGCCCCAAAGTGTAATGTCTAGTCCTAGGTGGCCCATCATGACCTGAAGTGTTATCTCTAGTTCCTAGGTGGCCCTTCATGCCCCAAAGTGTAATGTCTAGTCCTTAGGTGGCCCATCATGACCTGAAGTGTTATGTCTAGTCCCTACGTGGCCCATCATGACACTGAAGTGTTATGTCTAGTCCCTAGGTGGCCCATCATGACCTGAAGTGTTATGTCTAGTCCCTAGGTGGCCCATCATGACCTGAAGTGTTATGTCTAGTCCCTATGTGGCCCTTCATGCCCCAAAGTGTAATGTCTAGTCCCTAGGTGGCCCATCATGACCTGAAGTATTATGTCTAGTCCCTAGGTGGCCCATCATGCCCTGAAGTATTATGTCTAGTCCCTAGGTGGCCCATCATGACCTGAAGTGTTATGTCTAGTCTCTAGGTGGCCCATCATGCCCTGAAGTGTTATGTCTAGTCTCTAGGTGGCCCATCATGCCCTGAAGTGTTATGTCTAGTCTCTAGGTGGCCCATCATGCCCTGAAGTGTTTTTGTCTAGTCTCTAGGTGGCCCATCATGCCCTGAAGTGTTATGTCTAGTCTCCAGGTGGCCCATCATGCCCTGAAGTGTTATGTCTAGTCCTTAGGTGGTACATCATGCCCCGGTATTATTTCTAGTCCCTAGGTGACCCATCATGCCCTGAAGTGTTATGTCTAGTCCCTAGGTGGCCCATCATGCCCTGAACTGTTATATTTAGTCCCTAGGTGACCCATCATGACCTGAAGTGTTATGTCTAGTCCTAGGTGGTCCATCATGCCCCGAAGTGTTATGTCTAGTCCCTAGGTGGCCCATCATGCCCAAAGTATTATTTATAGTCCCTAGGTGGCCCATCATGCTCTGAACTGTTATATTTAGTCCCTAGGTGGCCCATCATGCCCGAGGTGTTATGTCTAGTCCCTAGGTGGCCCATCATGCCCTGTCTAGTCCCTAGGTGGCCCATCATGCCCTTAAGTTTTATGTCTAGTCCCTAGGTGGTCCATCATGCCCTGAAGTGTTATATCTAGTCCATAGGTGGCCCATCATGCCCTGTCTAGTCCCTAGGTGGCCCATCATGCCCTGTCTAGTCCCTAGGTGGCCCATCATGCCCTGTCTAGTCCTTGTGTGGCCCATCATGCACTGTGTAGCCCCTAGGTTGCCCATTATGCCCTGTCTCGTCCTTAGGTGGCCCATCATGCCCTGTCTGTTCCCTTGGTGGCCCAGCATGCCCTGTCTGGTCCCTAGGTGGCCCATCATGCCCTATCTAGTCTCTAAGTGGCCCATCATGCCCTGTCTAGTCCCTAGGTGGCCCATTATGCCCTGTCTGGTCCCTAGTTGGCTCATTATGCCCTGTCTAGTCCCTAGGTGGCCCATTATGCCCTGTCTGGTCCCTAGGTGGCCCATTATGCCCTGTCTGGTCCCTAGGTGGCCCATTATGCCCTGTCTGGTCCCTAGGTGGCCCATCATGCTCTGTCTGGTCCCTAGGTGGCGCTTCATGCCCTGCCTAGTCCCTAGATGGCCCATTGTGTCCTGTTTAGTGCCTAGGTGGCCCATCATGCCCTGTCTAGTCCCTTGGTGGCCCATTATGCCCTGTCTGGTCCCTAGGTGGCCCATTATGCCCTATCTGGTCCCTAGGTGGCCCATTATGCCCTGTCTGGTCCCTAGGTGGCCCATTATGCCCTATCTGGTCCCTAGGTGGCCCATTATGCCCCTTCTGGTCCCTAGGTGGCCCATCATGCCCCATCTGGTCCCTAGGTGGCCCATCATGCCCTGTCTGGTCCCTAGGTGGCCCATCATGCCCCGTCTGGTCCCTAGGTGGCCCATCATGCCCCGTCTGGTCCCTAGGTGGCCCATCATGCCCTGTCTGGTCCCTAGGTGGCCCATTATGCCCTGTCTGGTCCCTAGGCGGCCCATCATGCCCTGCCTAGTCCCTTGGTGGCCCATTATGCCATGTCTGGTCCCTAGGTGGCTCATCATGCACTGTCTAGTCCCTAGGTGGCCCATCATGCACTGTCTAGTCCCTTGGTGGCCCATTATGCCATGTCTTGTCCCTATGGTGGCTCATCATGCACTGTCTAGTCCCTAGGTGGTCCATCATGCACTGTCTAGTCCCTTGGTGGCCCATTATGCCATGTCTTGTCCCTAGGTGGCTCATCATGCACTGTCTAGTCCCTAGGTGGTCCATCATGCACTGTCTAGTCCCTTGGTGGCCCATTATGCCATGTCTTGTCCCTAGGTGGCTCATCATGCACTGTGTAGTCCCTAGGTGGCCCATCATGCACTGTCTAGTCCCTTTGTGGCCCATTATGCCATGTCTTGTCCCTAGGTGGCTCATCATGCACTGTCTAGTCCCTTGGTGGCCCATTATGCCATGTCTGGTCCCTAGGTGGCTCATCATGCACTGTCTAGTCCCTAGGTGGCTCATCATGCACTTTCTAGTCCCTAGGTGGTCCATCATGCACTGTCTAGTCCCTAGGTGGCCCATCATGCACTGTCTAGTCACTAGGTGGCCCATCAGGCCCTGTCTAGTCCCTAGGTGGCCCATCAGGCCCTGAAGTGTCCTGTCTAGTCCCTAGGTGACCTATCAGGCCCTGAAGTGTCCTGTCTAGCCTCTAGGTGGCCCAAAGGATCCTGTCTGAAGCGTCTTCCATGAAGACTCCCATCCTGTCCTGAAGTGTCATGTCTTGTTCCGTGGTGTCTTGTCCTATCTAACTAACTTAAATGAAAAATTAATATTCCACCGAACGAAAGAGACAGACAAATTACAAGACAAAACACAACGCGTTTTGACCTCTTTGGTCTTCTTCTGGCAAGACAAACAACATTCAAGACAATGAAAACAAAGAGCAACCAGTCCCTTATCTCCTCAAATTGGGGACAAACTGGACGTCCATTTTGCATCCAGTTTAAGGAGATCAGTGACTGTTAAGTTTGTTTCAATTTCCCCTTGCAGTCACCTCACTTTGAAACTAACTTGTCCAGTCTAGCTATGTCATGTCCAATATGCCCCGCACCACCCTCTTCCTCATCCCCCAGTCTGTCTATGCCCTCCCTAGCCCCCGCCTATCCCCACCTTCCCCCTGTTCTGTGCTGGCCTCTTTAGAGGAAGCTGCTGTCGTGTCTCACCTCGCTCCATTTCAGTCCTGTCCACTGCCACAGCTCCAGCAGCTCAAGGTCATGGTCACTGCAACATGGCACACAATGGCGGTGCACTGCAACTCCTCATTGACCATCCCTAGATGTCTTTAAACACTGGATCTTAACCATTTAACCAACATAACATTCCTGCAAATGAGAAACTTGATTACCACACTTTTTCTAAATCACACCTACAGAAAAGAATTTCAGATTTCAACATCAAATTCTGCATGAAAATTCCAATAAAGGATGCAGTTCGTTAGGCCTTTGTCTGTGTTGGTCAAGTTTAAGACTAATCACTGTGGTTGCTTGTGTCATTACAGAAAAGCTGGAATCCGTACCATAATAGGAAAGCCAACTCTCCATTTGTTAGCAATTCAACACACAGTCAGGGAAGTCTAAACTGAGAGCTGGTGCACTTTTACAATCTCCGTGGCTGTTTGATTCACTGATGCCTGGGCCACTTCACTGCCCTGAGTCAAGTTGAATGGATAGTCATCTATCACTGTTGCTCTGTCATATTTGACACAAGCTGAAAAGATTTTTTATACACTTTTTGGGGAGCATGGCAGGCACTTTCCCAACAACCACTGTCCTGAAGTGGTGCAGCTTAACGTGCACACTCATGGGAACAAAATGGACAGCCACCCTTGACGGGTAGAACACAGGGTAGTTGTATGAAGCATGGTAGATTGGCAGAATATAGTTTGGCCCATGGTCTTAATCTGAAAGTAGATCTTGCTAACTCAAATGATTTCCAGAACATTTTTTAAAGACAGGCAGTGTTCATTGACAGACTTTGTACCAGGGAGTTTCACACTGCCAGATTTTGTGTGTATGTTCAACAACATACTAAACTCTGACATGGACCATGAAATCTTTAATGTGCATATCATGATTTTCTGCCGATACTGGCAGATACATGAAAGTAGTGCAAATGAAAGTAACACGCCTACAATTGTAACATTCTTCTTCCTTCTTTGGCCATGCTCAGCTAAAATTCTGAGATCACCTTTGGTGAGATTTTTGCATGTATGACCATTTTTAAAACCTGAATATTAACATAGTCACATTCCAGTCTTTGGATTAACAGTATACCTGTGTTTTCTTGTTCTCATAAGTGGGTGGGTGGTTGAGTAGAGAAGGGGGGGGGGTCATGAAGGAGGGGGGGGGGAGCTGGGAAAGGCTGGAAGAGAGAAGGAGAAGAAGAGGTGGAGGGAGGGTAGGGGGGTGGGGGATGTCATCTGCCTCCTGGTAAACAATATCCGATTCTACTGTAAAGGTTGGAATGAAATTGAACATCCATGGTTTTCAGGGTTCTTCATTTGTTTGTTTGTTCATGCATGCACTCCCACAAAGGACTTATTTAATCTCAAGGACCTGAAGGGTCAACATCTGCACTGACACCGACTTCAAAGGGAATACCTCCTCAAACCAGGCTGTCTGTGATGGAACTGAACCCAGGGCACCCAGATCCAGAGAACCATACGTTAGCCACAAGGCCAACCAGCCCATACATTGACTATGATATCAATTCTACTTTTTTCCTTTTGAGGCTGGTCTTGATTGGATGAACCACTGGTTTACATAGCTAGGTCACAGACGTATGAGGAACCATAGTTTCTCTCTCAACTGATGAACCACTGGTTCGCATAGCTAGGTCACAGACTTATGAGGAACACTAGTTTCTCTCTCAACTGATGAACCACTGGTTTACATAGCTAGGTCACAGACTTATGAGGAACCATAGTTTCTCTCTCAACTGATGAACCACTGGTTTACATAGCTAGGTCACAGACTTATGAGGAACCATAGTTTCTCTCTCAACTGATGAACCACTGGTTTACATAGCTAGGTCACAGACTTATGAGGAACCATAGTTTCTCTCTCAACTGATGAACCACTGGTTTACATAGCTAGGTCACAGACTTATGAGGACCATAGTTTCTCTCTCAACTGATGAACCACTGGTTTACATAGCTAGGTCACAGACTATGAGGAACCACAGTTTTCTCTCTCAACTGATGAACCACTGGTTTACATAGCTAGGTCACAGACTTATGAGGAACCATAGTTTCTCTCTCAACTGATGAACCACTGGTTTACATAGCTAGGTCACAGACTTATGAGGAACCATAGTTTCTCTCTCAACTGATGAACCACTGGTTTACATAGCTAGGTCACAGACTTATGAGGAACCATAGTTTCTCTCTCAACTGATGAACCACTGGTTTACATAGCTAGGTCACAGACTTATGAGGAACCATAGTTTCTCTCTCAACTGATGAACCACTGGTTTACATAGCTAGGTCACAGACCTATGAGGAACCATAGTTTCTCTCTCAACTGATGAACCACTGGTTTACATAGCTAGGTCACAGACCTATGAGGAACCAAGTTTCTCTCTCAACTGATGAAAACCCCTGGTTTACATAGCTAGGTCACGACTTATGAGGAACACTAGTTTCTCTCTCAACTGATGAACCACTGGTTTACATAGCTAGGTCACAGACTTATGAGGAACCATAGTTTCTCTCTCAACTGATGAACCCCTGGTTTACATAGCTAGGTCACAGACTTATGAGGAACCATAGTTTCTCTCTCAACTGATGAACCACTGGTTTACATAGCTAGGTCACAGACGTATGAGGAACCATAGTTTCTCTCTCAACAGATGAACCACTGGTTTACATAGCTAGGTCACAGACTTATGAGGAACACTAGTTTCTCTCTCAAATGATGAACCACTGGTTTACATAGCTAGGTCACAGACTTAAGGAACCATAGTTTCTCTCTCAACTGATGAACCACTGGTTTACATAGCTAGGTCACAGACTTATGAGGAACCATAGTTTCTCTCTCAACTGATGAACCACTGGTTTACATAGCTAGGTCACAGACTTATGAGGAACCATAGTTTCTCTCTCAACTGATGAACCACTGGTTTACATAGCTAGGTCACAGACTTATGAGGAACCATAGTTTCTCTCTCAACTGATGAACCACTGGTTTACATAGCTAGGTCACCGACTTATGAGGAACCATAGTTTCTCTCTCAACTGATGAACCACTGGTTTACATAGCTAGGTCACAGACTTATGAGGAACACTAGTTTCTCTCTCAACTGATGAACCACTGGTTTACATAGCTAGGTCACAGACTTATGAGGAACCATAGTTTCTCTCTCAACTGATGAACCACTGGTTTACATAGCTAGGTCACAGACTTATGAGGAACCATAGTTTCTCTCTCAACTGATGAACCACTGGTTTACATAGCTAGGTCACAGACTTACGAGGAACCATAGTTTCTCTCTCAACTGATGAACCACTGGTTTACATAGCTAGGTCACAGACTTATGAGGAACCATAGTTTCTCTCTCAACTGATGACCACTGGTTTACATAGCTAGGTCACAGACTTATGGGAACCATAGTTTCTCTCTCACTGATGAACCTGGGTTTACATAGCTAGGTCACAGACTTATGAGGAAACCATAGTTTCTCTCTCAACTGATGAACCACTGGTTTACATAGCTAGGTCACATACTTATGAGGAACCATAGTTTCTCTCTCAACTGTGAACCATGGTTTACATAGCTAGGTCACAGACGTATGAGGAACCATAGTTTCTCTCTCAACTGATGAACCACTGGTTTACATAGCTAGGTCACAGAGTATGAGGAACCATAGTTTCTCTCTCAAACTGATGAACCCAATGGTTTACATTAGCTAGGTCACAGACGTATGAGGAACCATAGTTTTTCTCTCGACTGATGAACCACTGGTTTACATAGCTAGGTCACAGACTTATGAGGAACCATAGTTTCTCCCCTCAACTGATGAACCACTGGTTTACATAGCTAGGTCACAGACTTATGAGGAACCATAGTTTCTCTCTCAACTGATGAACCATGGTTTACATAGCTAGGTCACAGACTTATGAGGAACCATAGTTTCTCTCTCAACTGATGAACCACTGGTTCGCATAGCTAGGTCACAGACGTATGAGGAACCATAGTTTCTTCTCAACTGATGAACCACTGGTTTACATAGCTAGGTCACAGACGTATGAGGGAACCATAGTTTCTCTCTCAACTGATGAACCACTGGTTTACATAGCTAGGTCACAGACTTTGAGGAACCATAGTTTCTCTCTCAACTGATGAACCACTGGTTTACATAGCTAGGTCACAGACTTATGAGGAACCATAGTTTCTCTCTCAACTGATGAACCACTGGTTTACATAGCTAGGTCACAGACTTATGAGGAACCATAGTTTCTCTCTCAACTGATGAACCACTGGTTTACATAGCTAGGTCACAGACTTATGAGGAACCATAGTTTCTCTCTCAACTGATGAACCACTGGTTTACATAGCTAGGTCACAGACGTATGAGGAACCATAGTTTCTCTTCTCAACTGATGAACCACTGGTTTACATAGCTAGGTCACAGACATATGAGGAACCATAGTTTCTCTCTCAACTGATGAACCACTGGTTTACATAGCTAGGTCACAGACTTAGAGGAACCATAGTTTCTCTCTCAACTGATGAACCACTGGTTTACATAGCTAGGTCACAGACTTATGAGGAACCATAGTTTCTCTCTCAACTGATGAACCACTGGTTTACATAGCTAGGTCACAGACTTATGAGGAACCATAGTTTCTCTCTCAACTGATGAACCACTGGTTCGCATAGCTAGGTCACAGACGTATGAGGAACCATAGTTTTCTCTCTCAACTGATGAACCACTGGTTTACATAGCTAGGTCACAGAGTATGACAACCATAGTTTCTCTCTCAACTGATGAACCACTGGTTTACATAGCTAGGTCACGACTTATGAGGAACCATAGTTTCTCTCTCAACTGATGAACCACTGGTTTACATAGCAGGTCACAAAATTATGAGGAACATAGTTTCTCTCTCAACTGATGAACCACTGGTTTACATAGCTAGGTCCAGATTTATGGGAACCATAGTTTCTCCCCTCCTGATGAACCACTGGTTTACAAGCTAGGTCACAGACTTATGAGGAACCATAAGTTTCTCTCTCAACTGATGAACCACTGGTTTACATAGCTAGGTCACAGACTTATGAGGAACCTGATTTCTCTCTAACTGATGAACCACTGGTTTACATAGCTAGGTCACAGACGTATGAGGAACCATATTTCCCCTCTCAACTGATGACCACTGGTTTACATAGCTAGGTCACAGACGTATGAGGAACCATAGTTTCTCTCTCAACGATGAACCACTGGTTTACATAGCTAGGTCCAGACTTATGAGGAACCTAGTTTCTCTCTCAACGATCTCTGATCCAGATCTCTTTACGAAAAATGGCCGATGACAAATGACAGATTGACTATCATTTAAAGTTCGAACATTTTTATCAAGGTAAGAATACAATCTGCAAAATACTGCTCTCTGGTGTTTGACTGATGAGACGTATCATTATTGGTCTATTGAGCTTGAAACCATTTTGAAGAGGCAGCTAAATCAATTTTAGTCCAAAACTTAATTCATTTTCTCCCAATGCATTTGGGGAATTTGGGAATATTAGGGATGTTCAATTATGAATGAAACGTTTTAACTTATGATTCCAGAAGGGAATTCAATCATGACCAACAGATTTTCAGCACAGGGGACTTTGTCAACCAGATATCTATTACAAGTCCACTTTCATCCCATTACTTCCCTTTGTGTGACCCACTTCCCTTTGTGTTAGGCCAAACTGTTCCCTGAACATGATGAGCATTGCTTTTTTTCCTCTGCAACCACCGATAAGCAAAATATGCAATCTGAAAGGCAAACCTAAAAATGGGGGGTTCAGAACAAAGGCAAGGATCTGTAAGATCACGAACAAGAGCAAAGTTGTGATCTGAACGTTAAGAATGGCTTTACTCGTTCATGATCCTGAAGACGGCCAGGTCGGTGAGGTGTTGGCTACGGCCTCCTTGTCCTCCCCCTTCCGTTGCAACCACACCAGCTCCACCACAGCATGCTCCAAGGGTTTCTCCATCAGCTTCTTGCTTTTCATCCAGGGCCGCAGTTGCTGCATGGTCACATGATTACAGGAATTATAGGACTGTGGTGTGTGTGTCTGTGGAGTAAGGTTTTCTGGTAAGGTTTTAGATGTGGTGTGAGTGTGGCTGTCTGTATGTGTGGGTGGACAGAGGGAGAGAGAGACAGTGTTTGTGAGTGTGTGTGTGTGTGTGTGTGTGTGTGTGTGTGTGTGTGTGTGTGTGTGGTGTGTGTTTGTTTGTTTGTGTTAGTGTGTGTATGTGTGCTTGTGCTTTCATGCATGCATGCTTGTACCTGTGTGCATCTGTGAGTGAGAGAGAGAGAGAGAGAGAAAAGAGAGAGAGAGAGAGAGAGAGAGAGAGAGAGAGAGAGAGAGAGAGAGAGAGAGAGAAGAGAGAGAGAGAGACTGAGAGAGAGAGAGAGAGAGAGAGAGAGAGAGAGAGAGAGAGAGAGAGAGAGAGAGAGAGAGAGGTTCTATGTGTCTCTGAGAATGTTTCCCATTGTTGCATTATTGCCAGTTCTGATGAGCAAAAGAACTTGGTCATCCAGCCTCCATTGTCTGCTGCATAAATAGTGTAGCAGCATCTGCTCTTATACATGACTTTCTCCCCTATTCCCCTCCCCCCCCCCCCCCCCTCAGCATCCCCCCTCCTCGTACACACTCCCCTGCCCCACTCGTCATCCCAACTGAGCCAACCACAAGTAAAGCACATTACTGTACCACACTGACAGATCTTCTGGTGCAAACCACACACGCTTGCAGGCTCTTGAGTTGCCTTGACAGGAAGGGATCAGACAATTGTCCAGATGGCCATGGACACGATGAACATGTATGTGTGACTTTAGATATCAGTTAAAGTTTTTTCTTCGTTTTGTTTAACCACAAACAAAATAAAAATGTGCTAAACAAAACAGACTGAGAACATTCATTAATTTGGACAGGAAATAGAAAATCACCCATTTTTATTTTTCTTTCTGGTCAATGTGATGAGTCTTCTGTCCATGTCCAATCAGACCTACAGTATTCTCTTTCATGGTTTAGTAATTCATTATTTTAACTTAAACGGAAAGACATTCAAAATCAACAAAAATATCTTCCTGTAACATCTACATTCAAACATAGAACATGCAATTCTCTTAAAACAGCAAACAAATCCACTCATCCTTCCTACTGAACATTTAAAGGAAAAACAGACAAAGCTAAATTAAAAAAGGAAGAAAAACAAATGTACTGAACACAGTTTACCTGTCGAATTCCATCAAAGTAATTGATCAGCCTTTTCCTTGCGTCAAACCTGTAACAAGCCACAAAAATTCAGAAACTACCAACAGGGATGTCCTCCCATTTCATAATGGTTCTACTGACGCAAAGATGTTTACCTGCAGAAATCAATGTTGCTATTCATTCGATTTCAATCCTATTGCTCTCAGGTAGTCTGGTGGTGGTGCTCACACCCAGGTCTGACCTACGACCTTGCATTGTGATGTAAAAGGCTGCTAGGAAAACATGGAGCAGTTTAAAGCCAGTCTCTGTTCAAAGGCATCACCTTGTGCATAATTCCCTGAGCCTGAGTTTCTTCCCTTGATGTATGCATTGACTGATTTAACAGATGTTCTGTACCACTGTAGGATTTTGAGCGTGCACTTTGACCACTAAACTTAAAGCTATCTCCCAAATCTGTTGAATATGGTCACAAACTAATTATCAGTCAGGTCCTTCTCAAATCACAAAAACACAGATTGTAAAACTTCCAAACAGTGCTTGACGGCAGATCTTATTTTTACAGGAGGATCATCAGCAAATCATCAGGCCCTGTTTTTGCTAAGCATTTGTTAGGGAAATAATAGACATTGGCTCATGTATTCAAAATAACAAAACCATGCAGGAGAATTTGTTTGTAACAGGATTCTAGAGAGCTGACAGTTATGTTTGTTTTTTCTAACTTTTTTTTTCATTCACTGCAAGAACAGAAGCACATGCAAACCATATAAGCATCCTGGTTATCTTTTAACCCTCCAGCTTTCTAAAAATGTCACTGGGAAACTCCTCCTAAAATTAAAAAAAAATCTGTATACTTTTAAGCACGTGCAGCATCATAGCTGTATAGTGTGAGCATCAATGCTATTCTTTCATTGGCTTAACCTTGACATTTAAGAGGAAACTTCATTCACGGTGGGTGTGTACAAAAAAGAAAGAAAGAAAAAGCCTGAGCCTGAGCTTGGTATGTGGTGGAAAATCACCGAGAGGCATGAGTGATGGACAGCGGTCAGCAGACTGTGGCAGTGTAAAATGTAAAAGGGTGAGTGTGTAATAGCAACTATGAAAAGATGGAAAGAAAGGCAACATTTCACTGCTTCATACTGTAATGATTTCTGTTAAAAGACAAGAACCCCCATGTGAGAAGGGTTAAAAAAAAAAGGTGAAATAGAAAAGAAAGAACAAAAAAGAAGAATATGATGAGATACGCAGAAGGGTAGATGGATGGCATACATACAGAAAGGCAGACCAGCAGAGAGACAAACAAATTCAGCAGACAGAAAATGTTATGAGCTCTCCATTTCACACACAATGAGGCTCGGATGTCATGGTACACATATTGTAATGCCTACTTTTCATGTTTTCACCAGGCAAGAGAGCTACTGTACAAAAGAAAAGCAACAGAAAATCAAAGTACTCACACTGCAGTGTCATCTGGAAGATACCTCTCCTTCACTGCCTCTCGAATCTCAGCAAAGGCAAATCTGAAAGAATTTGACAAAAAAACTTTTATTTTAATAGTAACATAATATAAAACACAAATAGCTTGATAGTTAGCATAAGGACTATGCAATCACAAAAAAATCACACAAATGCTTTTAATTTTGTTTTTTGTTTTTAATAAGTCACCACAACTACACATCAACATGTTCAAAAACAATTATCCAGACATTTTTACACACACACCCCGAAAGCAAATGTGTGCACACGCACACACACACACATATTACACACACACACATATTACACACACACACACACACACACACACACACACATACACGCACGCACACATGCACGCATGCATGCATGCACACACCCACACCCACACACACACACACAACACCACCACATCACACCACACACAAACACTGGTGCATGAAATCATGGACGTCTGACATTCTCCAGCGTGAATCAAAGGCTATCAAAAGGATTTATCACTTTTTCTTTTTTCAATTTATTTGTTTGTTGTTGTTGCCTCACATTTCTAATCAAAGTCAGTCTCTGTGATCATCTGCATTCTCTCATGTATGTATGTGTGTGTGTGTGTGTGTGTGTGTGTGTGTGTGTGTGTGTGTGTGTGTGTGTGTGTGTGTTGTGTGTGTGTGTGTGTGTGTGTGTGTGTGTGTGTGTGTGTGTGTGTGTGTGTTGTGTGCATCTATGTGTGCACATCATGCATGTTTGGATATGTGCATGGGTGCATGCATGTGTGTGAGTGTAATAAACTTTGAAATCACTGTTTTCCCTTCCAATACATCCTGCCGTGCCAAAAGCAAAACGTGGCCTGATCCCCTACAACAATCACATCTCTCAAGTGTGACAGTTCATGAGTTATGACGGCTATGCACACTAATTGAAATCCTGAAAATGTAAGAACTGTTACTGAAAATATGATTTCACTACATCAATGATACAGATTTACTGACCATATGTACTCCAGGCAGCCCAGTGCACAAACAAGAGCATGAACAGTTGAGTCCTAAATGCTTAGTGCTCAACCCAGGATATGCACATACGAGTTCTCTCAATAACAATAACGTATGTTATAGCATATTTCACACATTGATTGTGTTATTGCTACAGCATATCTCAGGTTTGAAACTTGTGGTGTGGAACCAAGCTGTAAAACTCTGTTTTACAATCATCCTAAAGTGCCACTGGCCTGGCTGTTCAGACTGGCTTCAGTTTGGGTACAATATATGCAAGCGCAGAGTCAACCAGCTCTATTTTCTTGCTCGCTCGACAAGATGGCATCTCCCTAAACTTCAGCAAACGCTATCACGCACAACATACTGAAAAATAAGCATAGGTATCAACTATTACACATATTCATCCATTCCATTTCTACAGTTTGGTAGTATTTATGGCCCATGAAAGACCAAATTTGTGAAAAATCTATGAGTTGTGAAACAAATGCATTGAAAAAAAAAAGAATAAATATATCAGCAACAGAGTAAGTACTTTGAAACTATGCCATGTGTTAGTCCATTCTATTCTCCATACTACCAAAAAGCTGAAGGTGCTCGTATCCCTTTTCCAGAATCTTCATTGACCTAACAAATGGCCAGCATACAAAGTACACTGATGAAAGCAGCTGGGCAGCTTTAAAAGAGTTAAAATGAAAAGCCTGTTACCCCAGGTTTCCCAGGTGTGAGACGATGAAATACTCCATGGCAAAATACATGGGGGACCAAACGTTGGAAGGGATTTTGAAGATGCTGCATATCTCACTCTCTGTCAACCCTTGGTGGGACACGTACAGCGACTTCATGATCTGTATTAAAAAAAATTTTAAAAGGAAAATCTTTAAAAAAAAATCAAAACATGAAGTTGACACAAATGCATGTAGAACACCTCAGCTGATAAACAAACATGGAGGAAACCGGACACTGGGGTTGAATGGAAATGGAGAAGGGGGAGACAAATGGTGGGGGCAGGGTCACTATTCTGCTACATC
>CM031598.1:90072161-90084661 GCA_018398815.1 Conus ventricosus
AAGACAAACACACACATACACATGCTAATGAACACATACACACACACACACACACACACACACACACACACACACACACACACACACACACACACACAAAATATACAAACACATATCCATGTGCATGCATTGTGCATTTAAAATAAAGCAATGAATCCATACAGCATAATACCTGAATTTGTTAAGCATCATTCACATAAATCACTCCACATCCAATTCTTCCACGAGCTGAAGCAGTAAAAGTCTGAAGAGTGTGCATCCAACACGACTCACCACACAGATCTCCCTCTGGGCGCTCTCCCCAAGGCATTCCAATGCTAGGACTTGGAAGGAGCGTTCATTCTTCAGGATGCCAATAGAGCTCTGATCTGTGTCCTCCGTGGACACCACACACATCACCCCTCTGCCCAGCTTCGCCGGCAGCCAGTACAGCGTCTGACAGCAACACACGGTGCCAGAAGGTTTATGACAGTGAAGACAGGGACAAGATCCATCAGTTATAACTGGTTTCAGATCCTGCGATGTACATTCTGTAGCTACCAACCTTCTGGATTCAAAATTTGGGACCTAAGGGATGAAAGGGAATGGGATAAGTTTACGATCAGACAGTTTGGCTTTAACCGAAAATATTTCAGCATCCTACTGCTTCAGCTGATGACTGTAGTAGGCTTTAAAAAGAAAATGCATGTTCCACAACATATAACTCCTCATATTCATGCATCCTTATTTGGGCTTTGTTCAACAATATTTCATTAACCCTGTTTAGACATGACCCCCAAAATACATATATCTATGACAAAATTTTGAAATCCTGGATTTTTCTCTAAATTTGGAATCTCCGCCGGGCTGTTTCGGTACAGGGGGATTTTTCCCTCAGAGTTAAAATTGGTTCTGATTCCATTTCCCATCCAGTCCTTCGAATGAGACTATAAACCGAGGTTCTGTGTGTGAATGCATGCATACCTTGCACACACGTAAAATCCCATCACCAACGTTTGGAAGAGAAGGCCAGTTTGGCCACTGGTATGGATGACACGTTATACATAGCATGCACTTTCCCTGAAGTTGGAGTATGGCTGCCTTAATGGCAGAATAAAAAACAGTTATACACACAAAATTCTACACCCTTTGTTGGGTAGATGGGATTTATTCTTGCTTGTCTATAGAGGGAGTGTCCGCAGGAGATCTGCCTGCGTACGCAGGGAAAAAATCTGTATTAAAAGGTGCTAAGGCATGTTATGAAAAACTAAACAAGCACAATTGGATGCTGTGCAAGGAAGTCAGAAAAATGCATGAACCCATTCACTCTGTCACTCAGAGCCTGATTCCGGGTAAAAATGCCAGTCTGTGTTCCTCACCCTCAATGACATTCAGTGCTTTCTCATTCGTCAGTTAAAGGGATACAACCCACATTTTTACGTCCATATTAATGCATGGTTAGGTCCCTTTACTTTCATACAGCACTTGTTCACATCCAGTGCATTCGATGTGTCTTCTTGCGATAAAATTGGACTGAAAGTGAAGTTCAGTGAATTTCTTTACTTACAGATGGCAGTGAGGGGAAATGTTACAAAGCATGACACACCAAGTTAAGTGACTGGCAGTGAGAAGAATACTGTTTGTGGTTAAAGTTGCTGTATTTCAATACCCTGGTACTGTTTTACCCTTAGATTGTGTCAGTTTTTTCGTTCACAAACATCGCATCTTTTTTAATTTTTAATTTATGTTACCAACCACAAAGCTTTTTTCTGTGTGGCCAAACACTGAGCTAAGCTGACTGTATTCCAGCCGAGTATAAACATAGACCATTCTGCCATCATTAAACAGTTACAACACAATAGCTGAGTATAAAACATAGACCATTCTGCCATCATTAAACAGTTACAACACAATAGCTGAGTATAAAACTAGACCATTCTGCCATCATTAAACAGTTACAACACAATAGCGAGTATAAATATGACATGCTGCATCATTATTAACAGTTACAATACAATAGCTGAATATAAACTACTGACCATGCTGCTATTATTAAACAGTTACAACACAATAGCTGAGTACAAAATATTGACCATACTGCCATCATTATTAAACAGTTACAACACAATAGCTGAATATAAAATATTGACCATACTGCCATCATTATTAAACAGTTACAACACAATAGCTGAATATAAAATATTGACCATGCTGCCATCATTATTAAACAGTTACAACACAATAGCTGAATATAGACTACTGACCATACTGCTATTATTAAACAGTTACAACACAATAGCTGAATATAGACTATTGACCATACTGCTATTATTAAACAGTTACAACACAATAGCTGAGTATAAAATATTGACCATGCTGCCATCATTATTAAACAGTTACAACACAATAGCTGAATATAGACTACTGACCATACTGCTATTATTAAACAGCTACAACACAATAGCTGAATATAGACTACTGACCATACTGCTATTATTAAACAGTTACAACACAACAGCTGTGTTTTAAATATTGACCATGCTGCCATCATTAAGCAGTTACAATCCAGTAGCTAAGTATAAAATACTGTCTGTACTGCCATCATTAAACAGCTACATACAATAGCTGAGTATAAACTACTGACCATACTGCCATCATTCAACAGTTACAACACAATAGCTGAATACAACAGACTGACCATGCTGCCCTCATTAGCCAGTTAAAATACAGACCTGCTGTACTCCTGTATACAAATGTTCACCCAGCAGCCAGCAATGTGCTTCCAGTTCACATCCTCCAGATTATTGATCAGTGGAGGGTTCACATCTCATCCAATCATTATTCTACTCATCTTCCCCTTCCTATCTTCTCTCCCTCCCCCCCCCCCTCCCCCCACCCCCTTCCTCTCTCTCCCCATTCTCCAGCCCTCCTACAATTCCCTGTCTGCAGCTCACCTTACTGGTTTTGTTGGCAGGCACCAATCGATTGACAGCGTCAAAGACCAGCACCACCGAGTGCCCACTCTTCACCAGTTTCTTCAGTTTGGTCACCACCTGATGCTGGAGTTCTCTTCCCTTGGGTCGACTCTCCCCTTTCGCCTTAGCTTTGTCCTCACTTTCGTCAGAAGCACTGGAGACAGCAGTCTTGTTACCATCTGTCTTACTCTCATCTGTGTTGCTTCCCTTCGCCGCTGAAGCGTCTGTGCTTTTATCATTCTGTTGGGAACTGCTTGCCGTGTTGTCAGGGTTCTGATCAGTGCGCTGACTGTCAGTCTGAGCACCTTCACTGCTACCTGCACTGTCTTTCTGCTGATGATCACCACTGCCATTACTACTGTCTGCATGCTTTTCTGCTCCATCCTTTCCCTTGCTGGCGTCCCCCAAATAATATTCCAGCTCCCCGTAAACAAAATCAAGAAGATTTTCGGGATCTGGAACAAAACTGCACTCGAAGTTTCACTTTGAATATGGGCATGAACATTTAAAAGGCACCCAAATTACCAACGGAGCAAATACCCACATTCAATCAATGTCCTCCCTCAAAATCACAGAGCAACTTCAACTGAAATGTACTGCTGCACAAGAGGCACAGACTGATTCCAGGATTTGTTCATTTCAATTTTAAGTGATGGCAATACCACAATGATATACACAATGTCGTAACAGTATCAATGACACCAAAAAAAAAAATCACTTCCATGTCAAAATCTAGAATGAGAACTCTCTCCTGGCAATACACCAAACATATCACAAAGTCACTGTCAGAAATCTATAGTCCAGCCACCGATATTGCGGCAATATCTATTCATATATTTTAACCTTTACATATCATGATCCGGGATAAAATAATTAAAATTTGAAATGAAAAACAGACATGTACTGACATGCACATGCATAATCTCCCATATTCTGAAAATCCAGAAAAATACTATTGCTAGAAAGTTTGAATCATATCCTTTGTCCACCTCATCACCTGTTGTAAGCAAATTAAGAAATCAAAGGAAAAAAGGCAACATAACTTGAAACAAGGTTAACTCTTGACGTCCCATACCGCACCGTTCCGCAACTGCCGCACAGTCCCAAACCGCACCACACCGCAACAACCGACATGCCTTATTTGGAGCCGTTGTTAAGGAAGTGAGAACTCTCTAATGCAGAGAGGAAGGTTTAACGACATCCGGAAAGCGTTCGCCTTCCGCCTTCTGCCCGCGGTTTTCAGCCTAGCTGTTTACATTGCGATTTTGAAGAAGTTTTTTCACGAAGGTTTTTTTCCAAGATTTTCTGGTCAAGATGGCGTCTTTCCAACATCTCGACAACGATGTTTTCGATGAATTTATCGAAGATTTGTGCAACCAGCATGCGCTAGGGCTTGGAGATGATCAGCAGAGTGATGTGTGTGTGGGAACTGGAGTTAGTTTAGCTGACGGAAATTTCAGATGAAGATTCGCCACCTGTGCTTACCTGTGTACGCTGTCATTACGCAATATGAAGCTCATCATCCCACTCCTTGTGTCCAGAACATGAACATTGACCACATGTGACTTTATTTCTGTGGTTATAGGCCTACTGTGACTTTGTGAACAGAACTGTGCAAAATACTGTAGCCTACAAGGAACTGTGCAATTTTTTTTTTTTTTTCTGTGCTTGCATTCTTACCTGTATATTACGTCATTACAAGACTACATAAAGGTCAGTTAACATTTTTCTTTGACTTGTATTGTTTCTATGGTCATGTGTGTGACTGTCTGTCTGCATTGTTTTACTAACAAACACACCACACATTGAATTTTCCAACCTTTATTGAACACACCTGACATTTTTTAATTATTCTGTAATTAATTACCATACTGACATTCAAATTTTTTTTTGGTACATTTGACCGCTTCAGTATAAAAAATAACATCACTTCCATAAAACTTCCAAATTTCAAAGCAGTCAATCAACAAACAAAAAGATATAATTATTTTAATGACCATACTCATTTTTAGCTCATTTCTAGCCAATCCTTATGGGCTAGAGGACTGAGAACACACTGTTTCTTATAGGAAGTCAAGAGTTAAAGAGACAGATGAAAACATGACACAAACTTAGGACAGAACGACCAATCACTTTGTGCTATGATACACATCGGTTTGTCGACAAATGAAAAATGAAAGCAAAGAGCAACATGGGATGAGTTACCTCTGGTGCTGGAAGCACAGCCTACGTAGTAAGGAATGGCGATGACCCGGGCAGCTGGGAGACATGGTGCTCAAGCCAGTTGCACAGCAGCGAAGACTTTCCGCAGCCGGCAGGGCCCGCCACTACCACGTGGGGACAACCTTCACCTCCATCTTCACTCTCTGAACTGGCTACACACACCACACACACACACACACACACACACACACACACACACACACACACACACACACACACACACACATACACACATACACACACATACACACACACACATCACACACACACACACACACACACACACATACACACACACACACACACACACATCACACACACCACACACACACACACACACACACACACATCACACACACACACACACGTCACACACACACACACACACAGAGCTAGTGCATCAGCCAGCCATAGTGAAACCTGTGATGAAATGACCTTCCCATAGACACCAGTCCTCTGAGAGGCCCCTAGGTCTCCAAAACGCCTGTTCCTCAGTGGTGCAGGGTCGGGCTATGCTGCCTGTTGTGGATGATTGTATGGTGGTCAGTACTGCCAGAACTGTTGTTTTTTTGTTTTTTTTAGTTCCCGTCTTTTGTTTCAATACCATACACCAATGCTGTTCATTGGTGAACACATACACAGCCAGACTCATCCATAACACACACACACAGCCAGACTCATCCTTAACACATACATAGCCAGACTCATCCTTAACACACACACACACAGCTAGACTCATCCTTAACACACACACAGCAAGATTCATCCTTAACACACATACAGCCAGATTCATCCTTAACACATACACAGCCAGACTCATCCATAACACACACACAGCCAGACTCATCCTTAACACACACACACAGCCAGATTCATCCTTAACACACACACAGCCAGATTCATCCTTAACACACACACAGCCAGATTCATCCTTAGCACACACACAGCCAGACTCATCCTTAGCACACACACAGCCAGACTCATCCTTAACACACACACAGCCAGACTCATCCTCAACACACACACAGCCAGACTCATCCTTAACACAAACACAGCCAGACTCATCCTTAACACACACACAGCCAGACTCATCCTTAACACACACAGCCAGACTCATCCTTAACACACACACAGCCAGACTCATCCTTAACACACACACAGCCAGACTCATCCTTAACACACACACAGCCAGACTCATCCTTAACACACACAGCCAGACTCATCCTTAACACACACACACAGCCAGACACATACTTAACACACACACAGCCAGACTCATCCTTAACACACACAGCCAGACTCATCCTTAACACACACACAGCCAGACTCATCCTTAACACACACAGCCAGACTCATCCTTAACACACACAGCCAGACTCATCCTTAACACACACAGCCAGACTCATCTTTAACACACACACAGCCAGACTCATCCTTAGCACACACACACAGCCAGACTCATTCTTAGCACACACTCAGCCAGACTCATTCTTAACACACACTCAGCCAGACTCATTCTTAACACATAGACTGACTCATCCTTAACACACACAGAGCCAGACTCTTCCTTAACACTAACACACACACACACACACACACACACACACACACACACACACACACACACACACACACACACACACACAGACTCATTCTTAACACATAGATTGACTCATCCTTAACACACACACACACAGAGCCAGACTTATCCTTAACACACACACACACAGAGCCAGACTCCTTAACACACACACAGCCAAACTGACTCATTCTTAACACATACACAACCAGACTTATCCTTAACACATACACAGCCAGATTTAGTCTTAACACACACATTGCCAGACAGACTCATCCTTACCACATGCCCAGCCAGACCCATCTTTAACACTGGCAGTTCACAGGTAGCAATCTTCATCATGTCGTCACAGGACAACCCACTAGAGGAGACACTGCACTGCTGCCAAGTCACTTCAATGGTGTTCAGAGGTGCCTGTTCTGTTCCAACCTGTAGAGAACACCACCTTCTGCCCCCACACTGATGACAGTAACTGTTTGGTTGTGGAGCCAGCATGTGTGTGCATCCCCTTCCTGAGGGTAGGACTAAGTCCAACCCATGACAGTGCAAGATTTCTTCTCTCACTGGTGACCTGCCACAGAGGCATCTCTCTGACTGTCAATCTGAATTCTGTTGAACAGATGGGGATTCACTTCCTTATACCCACTTCCGAGTCAGATCTGAATGACTTAGTTGGCTTAAATCAGATGGTGGTAGCTCTGTGGGTTGCAATATCCATCATTACTACAGAAACGATGTTATTAAAAATAATATGACCATAACAGTAATTGGATGCTGGGATTATACAGAAGAACACAGAAACCTCAAACCTGTAAAAAAAAAAATGTTTTGCACAGTTATTTTTTGAGTGATGTGTATCAATCTACACTTACCGGATTTCAAAGCATTGTTGAGGATATCGTAATGTTCCTGGTTCCCCACATACAAGGACGTGCGACCTGCAGCAAAGGCTTTGTGAGGGGCTGAATCTTTCTCTCGTCTGGACAGCTCTCCACTTTGCTTCAGCACGTTGTCATTCAGGTATTTCATGACTGCCTCATATATAAGTCTGGCACCCTGCAGCATTCAAAACAGGACTCAAACAAACAAATCTACACACAAGCATATGCACACATATAAACTCATATTCATGGATGGAAGCACACTCACAAACATAAACACTAACATAATCTAATTCAGTGTGTGTGTGTGTGTTTAGCATGAGTCTCAACATTAACTAGTGATTTTCAGCCTTTTTTTTCCCCCTCCAAATACCTGTGACCACAACTTATATTTTCCGAACCCTTTACTATTCAGTATGGGCTGGCAATAACAAACTGATGGTAAACAAAAATGCGAGTTTCTGGAAATCAAACGCGAACACCAAGTGGGTGCTCGAACTAATATTTTCTTTGAAATAAACATGCAAGAAGATGGGACGACAAACAACTATGCTGACAAAAAGTGGATTCTCAATTCTAAATGACTGCATTATAACAATTCATAAAGGAAGAAAAGAAAATAAAGGAATGAAGAAAGAAGGAAACGAATGATAGAGATACTTAATGAATTAACTTTCTGTTGCATAGTTACAAAGCATCTGCATTAAACGATTGTGCTATATCAATTTCAGCCTTTAAGTCACGACTACAGATATATCCACGATTTAGGTATCATGGGAAAAGATGGGAAATCAAGAACACATACAGGTCTGGAACTGTTTTTTTGTAAACAATTTTTTTTTAACTGAATCAAATTGAGTACTGAATAAACTCAAATCAAAGCTTCAAGCATAACTGACTATAGAGAGACAGCTCATCATACTGAAAGGTTGTGAATGAATGAATGAATGAAAATGATGATTAAGTCAAGGAAGGCAAATGGTTAAGGCATCATCAATCATCAAGGTAAATCACTGTTCTTACTTCATGTGGGTTGGGGTAGTCTTGGTGTACGGCCAGAGCCTGCAACACACAACAATCATCCCACTGTCACTCACCTATCTCCCATGATGCAGTACTTGAACATTCGCCCTGGTTCAGTCAGTACTATAACGATTACATAACCGTAAGGCTCCTACAGACTGTCGAGCATATATTTCAAGGAGATTTCAGGGCCATTCCAAGATCGTTTTGTGAGAATTCAAGGGTGCATCATACAGAAATAAGCAGGGCATTTGCACAACATTGGATTGCTTAAAATGATATGTATTTAGACATTAGAAAATTAAATGTATGGCTTGTCAACATTTGGATGATCTGGATAATATTTCTCAAGCACCACTGCCATTAGAACAAAAGAAAAAAGTCAACATTTGTTTATGTCATATTCTTTCACAAAGAGAGTACTTGCAACCACAAAATACAGAACTTTCTTCTCTTGTGGGAGGAGAAGGGGTTGGTGGGGGGGGGGGGGTATCTTTCTAAACTCAGTTTCTAAAGGCACTCCGACTCATTTTAAAAGACTATCAAGACATTGACGACCCCTTAGTGCAACTCATTTAGACATCAGACAAGCATGGATGGGTCCAGCTCATCTAAGCACACTGTTCAAATCCGAATTGGCAGCTTACCTGTAACAAGCTTCGACATCCCTGAAATTCCAGGAAAGCAAACTTTCCCTGTTTAGGAGGAGGAAGAGGAGGCCCATCCTGCATTTTTGTTTTCTTATGTTGTTGTACTGAAGGGAAAGACAACCAACCATGTAAATCCCCTAACCTAGTTTTCTCCCTTTCAGGGATGGTATCTTGGAGAAGGTTACTCAGTTCATTCATTTCATTACCATTTCTACAGGTATCACTCAATCCCAGCCTGGAACAATTTCTCCCAGTTCCTTTGTCTAACCGCCCCTGTGAAGATCAATGAATGACAAGATCTTATTGAGAATCACTTGTCCATAAGGGTCATAGTTTGAAAGGACAGTCTGCAGTGACCATTCACAAATTGCAATATCGCATGATCTCTCCGACCTAACTCTACATAAGACAGTATAGGGAACAGATCTATCAGCATGTTTCAAGACATCAAAAATCTGCAAAGCATCATCATTGTAATCCTCACTGATCCTTATGAAACAAGAAGAAGAAAAAATGACCAGTCTTGTACACAAGAGGATCTCCATTTTCAAAGAGAGTGATGGGTCGCAGGAGTTCTAATGCCTTTCCCACTCACCCCACATTGTCCTTGCATGCGCACATGCACACACACACACACACACACATGCACTCACACACACACACTCTCTCACTCACATACACACACACCATTCCAATCTCTTGCTATCCTGGCAATATACAAGCAAGAACAAAATAAATTGTGCACAAAAATGATGTAATAAAGACTGTATTTGAAACTTTTATCTGTGATGCAAGACTGATCGCTAGTTACCCTCCCCTCTCACTTCTCCTAGTAAAAGTTCCACCTCCGCCCCCCTCCCCTAAAGAATTGTACAGGTTGCATTATGATAGCTAAGCCCCACCATCAGTACCGCTACCTTTCTCTTCATTTCCTTGTTTCAGGAGATGCCATGCAGTGTGCAAAAGTAAAATCATCATAATACAGCAGTTATAATGAGACCAAAACCTGTAGCAGATCAATTTTTTTTTCAAAAAGGCAAATGAATCACACAAACAGTGACACCGTACTGATCACAATGTGCTGTATATACATGTGGAAAAAAAATCAGAAGGAAAGAAAAAAAATTAACAAAATACTTAAAACTAATAAACAGAATGTCATCAAAAAAAAAAAAAATTTTAAAGCCAGACTGACTAAACAACCTTTGATTGCAGTTCCTGTACGCTCTTTTTCAGGGCATTCAGTTTTTCAGCGCTGTCCTCACTCTCTGAGCTGAAACTGGCCACCTTCTCCTTCACCAGGTCCTTCATGATGTCGTCATATTTCTGAAACCCAAGTTAGTATCTCATACCTCTCTGTCACTGCTTCGCACTCTGTCCGGCTGAAGAAAAAAAAAGTAAGTTAAACACTTAAGGAAATTAATAAATTTATGGAGCTGATGAATTTATCATTCTTTTGCAACTTTGTAGGACATTTAGGGTGTATCCACAGTTTAACTGTGCTTTTGTATGATTTTATTAATCACATGCTTTATTGGGAATTAAAAAAAAAAAAAAACACCATTAAAAAAAAAGCTTTGATTATATTTGTCACTTTCTATTGTTATCAGTTACACATACAAAGGCAAAATAGACACACACATAAAGACTCACACACACACACACACACACACACACACACACACACACACACACACACACACACACACACACACTCATACACCATACACACACATACACTAACAAACATACACACATACATTGTCTCACTCTTTACTCGAGCAATTTACAACAACAACAAAACTCTCTCTTAAAGTCCTTCCTCATAGATAAGATAAGTAATGTGCTTATAGCCAGCCGACCGCAAGGGCCATGTCAGGGCTGTCACCACTTAAAATCAACTCACCAGTCAACCTTCCTCATAGGCTTAGGTACATATGCTCACATGCATACACATAGACATACATGTGCGCGCGTGTGCACAACACACACCACAACACACACACACACCACACAACACACAACACACGTAACCATGTACATGCACATCCATATAGATACAAACGCATTAGCTTTCTTGTTATCTTTTCCTGAAAAGATAAAGAGACGAACATGTAGACAGAGACACAGAAAGAGCAGCAAAGAGAAGGAGAAAGAGAGAGAAAGGGAGGGAGAGACAGAGATAGACAAAGACAGAGATACTGAGACAGACAGAGAGAGAGAGATGGGGTGAGAGAGAAAAGCAAAGGAAAGGGAATGTGACAGAGAGACAGAGACACACAGAGAGACAGAACAGACTGACACACCCAAAAGCACAATAACAATAACAGGGGAGGGTATGGACGAGAATGTCACCTTCATCTACATCTTCCCCCATCACCATCCAACACTCACGTACCCAGACAGAAACCCCAACAGGAACCTTGAGTGCTAAAGGTCATGACCCACACCGCCCACTCCAACAAACCATTGTGTCATGCAACAGCCATTATATATGTATCAGCTGAGCTGATACATGTGCGAGAGACAGAGACTGAGAGAGAGAGACGAAGAATAACAGGAAAAAGCAAATCAACATATACAAGGAACTGAAAGCACACAAAGACCCACTCACTTTGTCCCTGAAGCAAATGACCGTCGGTACATCACCAGGATTGTTAAGGAAGCCGTGGCGGAGTTCCAGCTCAGTGACGCTGCGATCACGAAACTGCTCCAGCCAAGGATACTTGCCCAGCGCTGCATTGATGTTCTCCTGAAGGAGGGTGTCAGTGTGCCCTTGCCAGCCATACCGCTGTGGTCAAACAATGGACAAGGTTAGAAAGAAACAAGCAAATGATCCACTGCAGAAGCAAAATGGGAAGGAAACGCAAGTATTGAGAAACGCATGCATGCACACGTCAGGGCAAATTCCACACACACACACAAACATGCACACACACATACACACACACTACACACACACACCACACACACCACCACACACAACACAACTAACACACACACACACACAACACACACACACACACACACACACAAACACTAACACACTAACACACACACACACACACAACACTAACACACACAACACACACACACAAACACACACACACACACAACTAACACACACTACACACACACACACTAACACACACACACACCACACACACAACACACACACCACACACACACA
>CM031598.1:90089661-90092161 GCA_018398815.1 Conus ventricosus
CATCAAAGCAAGCAAAGCAAGTTCACAAATAGACTAGGTCGAACGACACTGACATAAACGTCTGGATCTGGATCTGGATCTCCGCCTGTAGTTGTTGGTTGGCGGCTAGTTCTAGGAGCCAATGATGGCTATTACACAACTACGTCTGAGCATATATCAAGATATAATGCATGTGTGTGCATGCACGCGCGCGCGCGTGTGTGTTGTGTGCCCATATATATAGGCCTATATATATATATATAGAGAGAGAGAAAAAAATAATGAGAAAAAAACAACACAGAGACTGTTGAAAGTCCAAATTTTCGGGGTTTTATTCCCCTTCCTCAGGGTTAGCCTGTCTTTCAAATGTAAACAGATATTCCAAAGGGAAATGCGTAATGATAAAACATGACGTAAAAAAGGAATATGATGTAATAAAGAAAACCTGATGACGTAACGTTTTGTTTCTTTTGCTTACTTATTCTACTCCTTGTGGTTAGGGTTTGGAGGCATCGGAAGCTGCACAGAGTGAGCCTGCCTGATTGGGTCCTGTGCATGTGTGAGGAGGGGAAAAAAAACGAAAAAAACCCCACCCCCCTCCTCCTTCCATCGCTGTTTCATCCATCCCTTCCTCTTTTTGTGTCTAGAATTGTGCAACGAGACAGAGCACCACACAGCAGAGGGTCCATCCGAGATAGTTCATGATCAGAAGCATCTCTTTTTTACCACATTGATATGGCAGAGCGTTCACAGTCCTGTCTAAGAATGTTCATGTTGTTCTCTCCCTCATCCACACACCCACTTACACACTCACCCACACACATACTCATACCCACACACCACACCCACACACTCACACATAACCCACACACACACACACACATACACACACACACACACACATACACACACACACCACACCACATACACAACACACGCACACACACACACACACACACACACACACACACCGCACACACACACACACACACACACGCACGCACACACACACACACACACACACACACACACACACACACACACACACACACACACACACACAGATGCGCACATACATGGTGTCATGACATTCATTAATGCCCCATGTATCGTCAGCCATGTACACCCACAGAGAATTATTATCTACTCCAGAGTGTTGAGTCCAAGTGGATGTATTGTCTGGAGTTTCTGTTGCCAGAAGCGTTCTCGTGCTAGTCTGGCTTCTTCTGTGCGGAGGTGTACACGCTCAATGATGATACATTTCACATTGTCCTGTGTGTGGCTAATCTCATGGAAGTGGCGTGTGAGCCAGGTCACTTTCGGTTCCTGGTTTCTGGCGATGTCTGATCTATGTTGATACAACCTTTCCTTCATGGAGTTCTGGGTCTGCCCCACGTACTGTGCATGCTCACAGTTATTGCAGTACAACAGGTAGACAATGTTAATACTGTCACAGGTCACCCTTTGGCGTAGTTTGAAGCATTCCCCTGTCCTCGAGCTTGTGAAAGTTGAGGTCTCGATCATGTGGTGTCTGCATGATGCGCACAAGTACCTAGGCTTTTGGCATTTGAAGCAACCTGGAGCCTTGTCCAAAGGCGCTGGCAAGGCAGATGGCATGAGCAGGGTCCTGAGAGAACGACACTTCCTCTCAGCAAGGATCGGTGGGGCTGGCATTGCCTGCTTCATTCGCTCACTTCTGTGTAGGCTTGGTTGTAGGTCTTTCAGCCAGGACCGCAGTGGGGGGTTCATGGGGTTGTAGGTCACCACTATTGGTGGTCTGCTGTGGTGAACCTTCTTCCGGTAGGTTAATGTCTGCTGTCGAGGAATCCTACTAGCTCTGTTCCTTGCTTCTCTGATCAGTGTTTTGTTGTATCCCCTCTGGAGGAACTGGGTCTCCATGGTTTGACACTGACTGTGGAAAGATGAAGTGTCTGAACAAAGGCGCCGTAACGCAGAAACTGTGCAAATGGGATGTTCTCTGTAACATGACGTGGGTGGCATGAGGTCATGTACAGATAAGCATGGGCATCAGTTGGTTTTGTGAAGACGTCCGACTGTAAGTAGCCACTGGTTAGACCGATCTTCATATCCAAAAAGGGGATGCTAGTCTCCTCGATTTGCACAGTGAATTTGATGGTCTTGTGGAAACCGTTCAGGTAGTTGGTAAAAACAGCAAGTCCATCATCCGTTCCTGTCCAGAGAAGGAATATGTCATCAATAAACCTCCTCCAGAGTGTTGAAGGGACAGGAACAGGACTTTGGGTCAGCAGCTGTGTTTCCAGTCGGCCCATGAAGAGACAAGCTATGGTCGGGGCCATGGGAGTTCCCATAGCAGTTCCAAAGATCTGTAGAAAGAACTCCCATCAAAATGCAGCACATTGTTTTCAAGCACGTGAGTCATGGTGTGGAGAACAGTGTCAGTGGGGGGGGTATCGCCATGCTTGGGTCCTTCCAAATATGAGCCACAGCCTCCTTGATCTCATCATGTGGAATATTGTTATACAGTCCCACGACGTCAATG
>CM031598.1:90097161-90127385 GCA_018398815.1 Conus ventricosus
TAACAAAAAAAACAAACCACGAAACACAACTGATGCTTACCAGCTACCCGTGGGTAACCCAAGAAAGTGGCGGGTCAAGCGACTCTCTGCCCTCTGTCCAGTTGAGAGAACCAGCCGAGCAGATGCGGAAACGCTGACATCCCTCTCCTACAGGCCGACTGCAGGAATGAAGGTACCGATTGTACCTTCGGCGATATGGTCGAGAACCAGAACCGGGGCGGGCGCTCCCAGGGACATCTTCCGCACAAGTGAAGAGAAAACCTTCCTAACCGTTGGCAGCAAACATGCCACCACACGCCACAGAGTGAGAATATCTGAAGCTAAGGGGAATGCTGCACGTGCGGCAGTTAAAAAGACAGGTGAGAGGCCGATAGAGACAACCAGTTTAAGAGAAAGGCACCAGCCACCCGTGAACCTGCAGGATGAATTGCAGGACAGTGAAATTAGAGAGAGAGAGAGAGAGATGAGAGAGAGAGAGAGAGAGAGTAAACCTAACCTGAGCTGAACGACATTAAGGTCCAAACACACCACAAGCCACATTAAGGGACTGATACACGACAACAATAACAACAATAAATAAATAATAATTCTACCACCCAAGATGGACCAACGTCATAGGCCTCGTGACATCTGTGTATACTTAGTCTGTGGTAGTAGTAGCAGTAGGGACTAGCTTTCAGTAGTCTAGGCCTCGCGACCTATTTACAAAGTATTTCAAAGTTTAGGTGTGTTTTTTTTTTGCGCATTCATTACACTTACAGAGAGCCTAATCAGGCATTCAATCATCGAAGTCAAAGAGGATACAGTTTCAATTTCAGTTTCATCAAGGAGGCGTCACTGCGTGTGGACTAGTCCATATACGCTACACCACATCCGCTAGGTTTTGAGACCACATTACGCATGATTTGAAGCTGATGGATAAATAAATTCACAACAAAGATGAGACAATTGAAGAAGAGGGTCTCGTGGCTACGACTCAGCGGATGTCAGACCTACGCATTAGCCCAACGCGCTGGTCAGACTTTGAGTGCCTTCCTACCATTTTTTTTTTTTAAATGCGTGTGTAGTGAATGTAAACGTGTGTGTATAATATGTGGGCATGGGCTCACGTGTGTGCGTGGGCGCATGTGTGTGTGTGTGTGTGTGTGCGTGTGTGTGTGTGTGTGTGTGTACTCACATACATAGGCCCTACGTACATGCATGCATACAAATGAACAACGTTGAATTTTATGTAGGCCTAAATAGGAAAGCAGATTTCAGTTTCAGTTTCATCATGGAGGTGTCACTGCGCCGGACTTGTCTATATTAGCTATACCACATCTACTAAGTTTCAAGACCACATTTCGAAAAATTTACTGCTGCTAGTGGATAATCAAATTAATGGCTAAGATGAAAGGGTTTAAGACGAGGTCTCATGGATACGACGTAGAAGATGTCTGACCTGCACTTTTTCCCAAAGCGCTGGTCAGACCTTGGGTACCTACATAACATTGTCTGCGCCACTATCATCATTTGCGTGTGTGTGTGTGTGTGTGTGTGTGTGTGTGTGTGTGTGTGCGTGCGTGCGTGCGTGTGGATACAGGCCAATGTGTGCGTGGCAATGTATGTGGTGTTTGTGTGTGTGCGTGCGTGCGTGCGTGTGTGCGTGAGTGCACGCGCGCGTGCGCATGTGTGTGTGTGTGGTTGATGTGTGTGTGTGTGTGGCATGGGTGGGTGGATGGGGCCAATGTGTGTGTGGCAGTGTGTGTGTGTGTGTGTGTGTGGCGCGCGCGCGCGTGCACGTGTGCATACGCATGAGAGTGAGATCTGTGGACTTGTGTGAGCATGCTCCTGCATGGAGCTTGCTCCATTCTGCTTTTGTAGAGCACAGTGAATTTCCATTGCAATAAGTGGTTCTGATGACCCTAAGTAGAGGACAATCTCCGGTCTCGTGCCACTCTTCCTGATGATCAGTGGATGGTTTTCCCATTCCGATGGATCTGCCGCGACTTTGCCCTCCCAGTCATATAAGTGTGATGGTGTGGAGGGGTAAGGGGTGTGCAGGTGAAGACAGGCAGATGGTGATATGTGCAGGAACCAAGGGACAGCAGCCGGTCAAGAAGACAGTGGACGAAGCAGAGTTTTCTTCTTTTATTTGCCTTCCATAATAAGCTCAAACCAGGAACACAGCCCTGGGAGCAATCTCTCTCGCACAGCACTCAGCGCACTGAGCACTCTCTCTGCCTCTCACGCCAGTCGCTCACATCAGGGAACTCTCTGCTCCATTCTCACACAACGCTCTACTTTTATAACAACGTACCGGGCCGCAAAGCCAGCAACGCGGTGCTAGAGACGAAACGGGCCTTGCAAGGCCGGAACCAACGGAAATTTGTGTTTTCTATGGCAGCTTCAGTGTTGTCTGGCTCGCTGTCCGTTCAAACTATTAACACATATTTACTATCGATGAAAACCTCAGAACACAAGGAATAAAATGCAGTAAGTCACATTTGACAATTTTGTTCCTGTACTAAATCATTGCTGATTAATGTCCCAGAGTGAAGCCACTTTTAACAAGCTTACGTCATATTTTCCTTTATTTCGATGAAAAATACTAAACAGCGTGAAATAATTTTGTAATGAATAAAAAGCTGGCATCTCGCTCTTTTTATACATATAAATTTCATTATCCAAGATACCGTCCAAGCGGAGAACTTTGCGTTTAAAGTTTGATAGAAAACACAGCTGACTTTTCACTTCGCCGGGCCGTCGGCGCCTACTTTTGACACAATTTTCAACTGAAAAATACTCTGTTGAAATGGTCTGTTAAATAATAAATTGTACACATTTTCAGTTGTATTCATAACAGAAATGGAGTCAAAAGCAAGATTTCGATTGGGAAGTCCGAATTTCATAGAATGATAATTTGGATCAAAACTCCGACAATGAACAAAGAAGGCGACTTGCTCAAGGGAACCGGCGTCGTCAGTCATTTCGTATAGTCGCAAGCCTGTGCGGAATAGATCCTAAGCATGCAATATACGAAATGAGAGCTCATGGACATTACTTTTAACATGCATCTTCAGATTCTTCGGTTTTCCTCTTACTTTTTGTAAAATCAAGAATTATTCAATGTTCATTCGACAGACAATTGAAAATGGCGCCAAGATTGCTCGTGCAAAATCCCAGTTTAGAGAAAATATGGGCTTCTCAGCCCAGTACGGTTGTAATGAATAAAATACATTAATTTTTGTGACTTTAGCAACGTACATACAATTATGTAGGTTCTGAGGTATTCATGATTTAAAGAATTTACACAATAAAAAAATGAGATTCGACCAAGGGAGGTAAGGGGAAGATAACTCTTGAACAAAACATTTTCATCCACGAAAGGTAACCAAAAGAAATATATACACTGTTAGCACCGGCTACATAAGCTTACTCCATCCAGTCCGCTTCCATGCTGTAGATGTCACAGCTGTTCCAGCCCAATGATTTGTTGCCTCAATATACAGTGAATGTTTTCTTTTTATACTCCCAGTTCTTATAGAGCAGGGAGTACTTTATGATGGGAACGAGTTGCTGCTAAGTCATGAATCAACTGGGGTGTACAGGAAAGCATGAAACTTTCCTCTTCTTTCTTTCTTTAAGTGTAACATGTTTAGTAGTTTGTTCTGCATATGTGGTGGGTGAATAGGTATTGCATGCAGTATTTAATTGGACCTACATGCATGCAGCTGTTTCACAATGGGACGAAAGGTAGCTTTTCTTGTTTAATGAATATTTGGAATGATTTGGACTTACTCCTAATACCAAGAGATGGCGTATTAATGACCTTTATGTGTCTACCATGGTCTCCACGTTCCTCTCCCGATTTATAATCCGCTATTTCAGTTGAGTGAATTTAAGGACCTCTTCAAAGGGCAAAAGGTTATCTGTTTAAGGAAAGGCGTAACTTCCAGAAAGTGATGCCTGTTAAAGATATTAATCACAGGCAATCAAAAGGGGGCCGGATAGCTCAGTTGGTAGAGCGCCGGACTCGTGATCCTGGGGTTGCGGGTTCGAATTTCGGTATAGGGGGATTTTTCCCTCGGAGTTAACATTGGTTCTGACTCCATTCCCCATATAGTCCTTCGAATGAGACTATAAACCGAGGTTCCGTGTGTGAACGCACGCATAACATCTTGCACACACGTAAAATCCCATCACCAACTTTCGGAAGAGAAGGCCAGTTTGGCCGTTGGTATGGATGACACGTGACACATAGCATGCACCTTCCCCGAAGATGGAGTATGGCTGCCTTAATGGCAGGATAGAAAAGGGTCATACACACAAAACTCCACTGCCTGGCTATACAGGGAGTGTCCGCAGGAGTATCAGCCTGCGTACGCAGAAAGAAAGAAAGAACAGGCAATCAAAAGCTTTTAGGCGAGTATGCTTTCATCACCGAACAATAGCTAAAGATCTGGCGGGACCTGCCCTTGCTATGGGCATAAATCTGTGAATTTTGGACTGTAGAGCTTTGTTTTATTTCGTTTTGTGCTCCGCACCTTTCCAAGCAAATTTACTTCACTGTGAACAACACAGCAGAATCTTTACAAGAAGGGATAATGTGAAGCTATTTTCATTTAATGATTTAGTCTACTCATATTAATCCCCTATTCAGATCGTTTTTGTTTCTTCTTCTTCTTCATGATATAGAAAGCCCCACTGCAGTATGGGCAAGTAACCCACATAAACCGGAGAGCTGGATGACTTGGGGGAAAGGAAAAGAAAGGTTTCCAGCTGGGCCTTTCTGGCTACCGTAGTGGCCTCCGGAAATACATCTATGATTGACACTGCCCCAGCCTTAAGCATCCTACTTTTAAGTGGAGGTGGAAGGGGGGGGATGGGGTGTTGGGGGAGTAGTGGTGAAGTCGGGTGGATTGGGGAGGGGGGGGGGGGGGAGGTGTCCAGGCTTGACGATTGGTCTGGAGGCAGCCGAAAAAATCAAGAAGGCTAAACAGGGAGAGCATTCCAAAAACGCTAGGCCGGAGGAAAAGAATGTCTGCCCAGGATCTGCTAGGTCCTTGGGTGTATGCATCAGAGCAGGAGTTTGGGATGGGTAAGATAATGATAACTGTTTGCTTACCCAGAGTTGCAGTTCAGAAGCTAAAGCTTAGTGAATGTTGTACTCCACAGTTAGAAATTGGAAATTGGTTGTGAACTTTGGCTTGGTCTTTCGTGAGTACGTTTGCAGTTCCACAGTGAAACCCTCTCTGGATCACTGCATTTACAAGCTAATACCGAGTCATTAAATGTGTTTAATGGAGGGAGGCTTACGTGTTAAGCGTATTTGTTCTGTCACCATGCAGTGCCATACTCACTTTCATACGATTTATACCTCTTTTCAGGAGGAAGACTGTCATGAGATTATACAGTTAATTAAGGTTGCAACATGCAACAAAACCGTTTGTTGATGTATATTAGCTTGTGCGCATGCTCATAAAGACTGTGGGTGTTTGGTTGGTTGTCAGTTTGCATTCATGCTCATAAGGGCACTTCATGTTGTCAGTGAGAGCACATTAATGCCGTCGATAACAGCACACCCAGGATCTCCATCTCAAATACAGATATCAACACAATATACCATTGAGCAGTCTTGAGATCTGATGGAAAGAATCCACTGAGCATAGTGGTTGATAGAATTTAAGAAGAGAGTCTCATGGCTATGAATTAAGAGATGTCTGACTGATGCAGTCATTAATTTATTAATCCATCAGCTTCAAATCATTTGCAGTGTGGTCTTGTTAGCGGACATGGTGTAACGAACATGGACTAGTCTGCACGCAGTAACACCTTGATGAAACTGAAACTACTAGATAGAGCTAGCATCACAGGGATTAAGGTGCGTACTGACAATGCATGCTTACTGACAGTGGAAAAGTTGCTTATGAGTGGCGTCCACTTCAACACATGCTGCCACTGTAGGCAATCTTCCCTGTCCCCTGCCCCTTTCTTCCCAGACATAACACTGCATTGCACAACATTTTAACGTAGGCCTCAAAACTGATTGGGTAAGCCGGGGTGAAAAGCTGAAAGTAATGTGCTAGCAGGAGAATATAGGCCGAATAAACAGTCACTAAACAAAATGGAAAAATATATGAAGCAACATTTTTTTTCAAAAGTCATGTCGGCTATGAATTTCGAGACCAAGCTGGATTGTAGTGACCTAACTGTCAGATTACCAAAGAAAATAGAAGAGAAAAAGCTGGTATGTCATAAAGGGTGTCGGCTATTAAAAAAAAAAAACCCAACAAAAACAAAAACAGAACAAAACAAAACAAAATGTAACAGTTTCCAGAACGAACACATGAAATTGTCATCAAAGATAGAGAAACAGTACATGACCATGAAGGTACATACTAAAAGGAAAAAAAGCTACAACAAAAAAGTGGCAAGATCAAAGACAGTGACAACAAAAAAAAGTCATAAGGACAGAATTTCCAAAAGATGGGGAAGCTATTTGTTCTGAAAGAGTCCCCAGGATCCCCACAAGAGTGAAGAAAGATCTTTGCAGTCATGTGATAATAAGGTAGTTGTGAGTGTATGGGTAGTAGTAGTACGTTTTTTTTTTGTCTTTTCATAAAATTCTGTTATATTAGACAAGAGAGAAAAAGATGGAGGGAGGGAAGGGGAGAGAGAGAGAAAGTGTAAGTTTTCAAACGTGCATGTGTGTACGAGCGTGTATGTATAATCACACAAAGACCGCCAACATCATATTAAATACCAAACCCGGCTATGTAACAAACAAGAGGTAACCTTAAAAGTAAGATCCGTATCAGAAAAAAGATCAATCACAGACATGTCCAATTAACATGGTAAGTATACCCTGAGAGACACACACTCAAATACAACATGACCTCTTGATACTTTTGTTTCGTCACATATACATTTTGTTGAGGCATTATATTTAGTTTTGACAGCATCTAGCTTTTGTTAAACAAAATATGTTGAAATGAAATTTCTGTATTGATTTATATTTATATGTATATCACGAACTTGCAGATTTTGGATGCTTCTGACACAATCAATCCTAAAAAGTTGACTATTTTGTGCTTCAACACAAGAACTAAGGTTCTTCGGACAATTTCCAAAATAGTCCCAAACCATCTGTCTTAACATTTGATGGGTCTCTTGAAAAGTGAAGGATATCTTTAGCTGTTTTGAACACATTTAGAATTAGCACCTTTTATTGGTGTGTGGGTGAGGAGCCAAGATTTCTTATAACACATGGCTAGGCTGTCATTCATAACAACACACCAAAGTGACCTGAAACACATGCATCAATCTTTATTTGAAATTCAAAGTGAGAAAATGAAACAAGCACAAACAACAATTCATACCAGCTGTGCATTACAAAAGATTATATGGACACTATATATACACTGCACATCTGCTCAAGGTGTCGATGTGCTATTCCATGGCACAAACTACACCTTTACAGGAGACTACGATGTAAAGAATATGCACCAGATACTTAAAACACTGGTAAGTGTTGAAAACATGAGTGCTATTATAGGGACACAAAAAAGCAGAACTTCTCTATTGCAGAAGAATGTCAGTTCTCACTTGTTCAGTTACTCTAGATGCACACAGTCTAAGACTAAAATACATGAGTAAGTAAGTGGAAAATGCATCAAATTAAAAAGAAATGAAATTAAAAGAATAAAAGAGAGATATATATAGTGAGAGACAGAGAGATATGCCCTCAGATTTTCCCAAATTGATACCATGCAATATCAACACATACCAATACTTAACACAGGTACAATTTGATAATTATGTAACATGACAATGTTCTAAGGAAATTAACAACCAAAGTAGCAGACAAAAAAAGTCAGAATAACACTCACATACACACAAATCAAATGCAATGGAAACAACAGTCGGTACAACGAAGAGCTGCAAACAAATGTTTTTAAATTAAGAACTTCTCATGTTGCAGGAAGCGTATGTGTGGAAGTGGCAGGGACCCCTATGAACGGCTAGCTATACCTTATTGATTGTCAACTGAGCAGACTGCAGATAGAAACGGATCCCCGATTTGATTTCAACTGCAGATGTCAAGACTTCTGATCTCGTTACAATTGCAAAAAAAAACTCACTAAAGTGGAACTGGAAGATTTATACCTGAAGATTTAAGGCTGAAAATGGAGTGTTCAAACTGAAACATTCATGAAGAAAAACAGAATTATTATTCATTCCATAATGTTATACTTAGCTAGAACGTAATATGTGTCCGAAAATGGTGTGTTTGTACAGACACATTCTTACTGGTGAAAAAAACAACCGTAATTCATTCCACTGCATACTTACCTACACCCTTAAAGTTTCTTTATCCAGAGTGAATAATGTTTTACTTGCTTCCACATCTTGTAAAATCAAAACAGAGCACTGTGTCAAAATATTGTAATCCTATGGATTTAAAATGATGGCCAGCAAGTATGACTATGTATATAATTTTCACCTGTTTTGCTTTTTTTCTGTGTTCAGTGAAGAGCTTTGTAGACACACATTAGGACTGAAAAGAAAGAGGAACATTTAGCATTTTAAATGCAATAATAAAGATATTTACCTGTGTTGTTTTGTACATGAACTATTGTGAACTTGAAAGATATGTGACACAATCTGTATTACAAATGCCATCAATCCAACACGCTCACTCACACACACACGCAAAGAAAGCCTAGCTCAGTCTCTTACCAACAAGCATTGTGAAATATTCGCAGACAGTTTCTATTTCTGCCACATCTAGCTCCAAGATACTCTCAGCACTAAATTTGAAAACCATCCCTGTGTCCAAACCCACAGCAACCAAATATTCTGTGCTGAATCATTGATCTTACACCATGTTTTCAGCCATGGTAAAATGACCACTCCCCATTCGGACTAGGTTATCTATCAACAGTCCACAGCGACATGGCTACATTGTTGAAATAAACTTGCCAGCATCGGTGACCTATCAAGCAAAATTCTTCAAAACTTCAAGCCCTCTTACATTCAATTAATAGCTTGTATTTAGTTTCTTTGCAAAATGTGATCTTGTAAGACTAATGAAAACTTCACTATTACTTCATACAAGATATTTGACCCTTGTGAGAGGCAATCTGATCCAGATTTTATTGATTTTCCATGCATGGACATGATGGTCAGAATAAGAAAAAATCTGAGCCTTTTCACAGGCTGTGAACTATTACTCGGTCCCCTTCCCTGTGAACATCCATCTGCACGCAGGCTGAATGTGCAGGGCATTTTCAGGGTCACTGAATCAAGGTTTCACTGGACATGGGAAAGATGACCAGACACATGTGAATAGAATGATCCTAAGCACTGAATTCACCATGGGAACGGAGTGATGAGCTTGAATTTTGCCACAGGTTCTATAGGCCTATCATCTTCCTTGTGATCTTCCCCTCAAAATATGAATATCAAATGTTGTACACAGGAACCACAGATGGGCCAGATATTACTGCCACAAAAGTTAATTTGACAATGTATTCATACATTTTTCTTTCCTGCTGTTAAAGCTGTAACTGAGCTGTTCTGTAACAGTGCCATCTCTATCTGACAGTCCTGAAAAGCTACTGTCTGCATAAGATTTCTCTTTATATTTCAACACACAAAAAAAAAAAAAAAAAAAAAAAGAATTGACAACAATGTATCTTTTGCACCAGTCAAATTACCGACACATTAATCACAGTAGATCACTCAATGAAAGACACAACACTGCCACTGACTTTATTACTGGTATACTCTCTCCCATTCATATGATTACACTGTTCACAAAACAAAATGGAGACTTAAAACATGGGCAGACATAACAATGGCATGTTTACACAGATCCTACACGGACATACTGTACACGCACATGCACTGATTAAGTATATCGCAGATCATTGGCCTTACAAAAGGGTGGAAATCATGATCGACCAGGAACTGGGACAAAGCACTACACATGTCTGAAGACAAATCATGATCAACCAACAATCTGGGTATCGTACAACTAGAGGTGGTGGAGGAAAACCTCGGTCATATTCTACAAAATGCACAATTCAATGCATGAACACCTACTGTGGGACTGAAGAGGGAAAAGGAACCTCTGAGGAACTGAAGGGAAAAGGACCAAATTGCAACATTCCAAACATGATTCTGTTCCAGCTACCCAAGACAGTCGCTGCAGTGTGTCTGTCCAGCACTTGTAGCTGACCCGACCACAGACAGACCCTCAAAACACCACCTGGCTGGTCAACACAAAGACCGTACCCTGTATTGACAGCCAGCCCTCAAGGTCATCGCCCATAAAAACCCATCTCTCCAAACCAAATCTGACACCAAAACCAGTGACAGTTATATGCTGACACAATCACAAATGCAAGCATCTTCAAAGAAAGAAAAAAAAAAAAACCCAATAATCCAACAATACAGTATGCATCAATCTAGCTAGTGCTATCTGTTTTTAGAACACTGGAATTCAAAGTAATTCCTCATTAGAAACTGGAAAAAAATCAGACAGAAGATGCCGATCTAGATGTCTAGTTATTAACCATTAAAGCGTTGTTGATTTTTGAAACTGGTAAGATATGAACATGAAGAGTTCTTTTCCCTCACATCTGTGAGTGCAAACCAGCAGACACAGACATTTGACCATCTTCAAGTCCCTGAAAACAAGTGCTTCCTATTTGGTGGCGGAACTGAGGGGTTCATTTGGAGCTGGGAGCTTGATGTGAGTGGGCTCCACGCCCCAGATGTCATGGGCGTATTCAGTGATGGTGCGGTCACTGGAGAACTTCCCAGATGCAGCGATGTTCATCAAACACTTGTAAGCCCATTTCAATGGATCCTGCAAATCAAATAGCCACACTTGACAGGAAATGCACCATGGGTTTCCATGTTTTAATAGCCATAGTCTTTCTGATTTATCAGTCGCTTAAGATCCTTCTGTGTTTCCAATTACCTTTGCTCCTAAGATTTGTGTTGTGCATGAACCTGTTCATTCAACAACAAAATCATGTCGGACCATGTGCCAGACTGAAAACGATACTTTTTCTTCCTCACTGAGAGTGGAAACAAGACTGATTAAATAACTCTATACGCAAACAAATAGATATACTCTAGTGGGTGATCATATGCTCTTGCTTGTCCAATATTTTTTCTTTGTTTGTTACTTTCTAATTAAAAAAAAGATTTGTTCTTGAAAAAAGTATGACTTTAAAATTTACAGATACAAAATCAATTCACATAATGGTAATATTCATAATGAAAGTGACCCCTGCTGTGTCCAAGAATCACACTTAACACACATTATTACTGAACACACTTAATGACACTGACTGTAAAGCTGTCTCCAGCAATAACACTGACTGTAAAGATGTCAGCAGCAATAACACTGACTGTAAAGCTGTCACCAGTAATAACACGACCGTAAAGCTGTCACTAGAAGAACACTGACTGTAAAGCTGTCACCAGTAATACACTGATTGTAAAGCTGTCACTTAACACACATTATTACTGAACATACTTAATGACATTGACTGTAAAGCTGTCTCCAGCAATAACACTGACTGTGAAGATGTCAGCAGCAATAACACTGACTGTTAAGACGTCAGCAGCAATAACACTGTTAAGCTGTCACTCGTAATAACACGACGTACAGCTGTCACCAGTAATAACACGACCGTAAAGCTGTCACCAGTAATAACACTGACTCCAAAGCTGTCACCAGCAATAACAATGTAAAGCTGTCACCACTAATACCACTGACTGTAAAGCTGTCACCAGTAATACCACTGGCTGTAAGCTTTCACCAGTAATAAGACCAGCTGCGAACTTGAATCCACCAGTGAATATGTAAAACCAAATTCAACTGTTTGGATTTCACTCAGAAGAAAGAAGTATACAAATTCTGACGAAATGAGCAATATGTACTTCTTTTGCCGTTATATTCCATCCCTCCACATCAGCATTACTCCCACGCTGCTCCTGTTGCAGCCACAACGCCACCGCCCACACCCAGCAATCACTATCAACCGAAGAGACACTACGCCACTCCCCAGTCAAAACTTAAATGAAAAAAAGACTATATTATTTCACCAGACAAAAAGGATAAACAAATTACCAGACAAAATATATCAATCCGCTGGACAAAAGGGACAAACAAATGACAAGACAAAACATGATGCATTTTGACCTCTTTGGTCCTCTTCAGGCAAGATAAATAACATTCAGAACAATGAAAACGGAGAACAAGCAATCACTTATCTTCTCTTTGTCTACGACGCTAACCACTTCACCGTGGCAGCTGATACTTGGGCTAATACCTTTATCAGCTGCCCCTTGATTTTGGGAGTGCAAGTAAAAAATCTGGAAGGAGGGTATGGTGGTGGGGGGGGGGGGGGGGGCAGATTTTCTTAACTAACTGTCCCCAGAGGACAACTTATATCAGGAAAACGTCCAGCTCTGCTAGGTTCCTGGCACTGACCTTGAACAGGTTGCTGACATCCTCCTGGCACTTGATGTAGGCTCGGAAGTCAGCCAGCAGGCAGAATCTGCACACACACATCAAAGGAACTTGATCAGCAACTGGCAGCTTCACCTGAAGCAAGTAACATGTATGTGAACAATGTCAACACACAACCAGACATGGCTGCACTGAAAACCTGCAATCCTCTGGCCTTTTTTTCTTCCACAGGATGTAGACGCCCTCTGTGTCTGAACCTCTTGTCATCACAAAAGCATTAACAGTACACCCATTTCATCATCTCCTCCTAGTTCAAAGCCGTGGACTGTATATTACTGAATCTGAGACAGCAAAACTTCTAGAATTTGAATTCTTCACTTTCCATAAAAATGGAATTACTCTAAATGCAAGGCAGCATCTGGAATGCTCAAGCTTCAGCACTTGACTCTAGTCAGAACCTTGGAAACAAGCAGAGTTACACAACCCAAACTCTACCTAAAGCAGTGTTCTGACTACAGGGCGATTTGTTTTTTCCCCTCTATTTCTGATCAAGCTAATATGCAGAACCCTAGGTATTACATAATCAGTTAGGCATCCCACTGGTTGTGTATGGACCAACTTACATATTCTGCAGTCATGTCTACCTGGGTGAAAGTTCACTGAACAGAATGGAAGGGATGGAGCTTGGGTCCATTGTGGCTTAGAGGGCCTAGGGGCAAAGCCTGCCAGAAGCTGAAGAAAAACAACATATCTGAATCACTTTGACTACCTCTTCACAGCTACCATAGTGTTTCAAACAGGCTCTGCTGTATGGTTTGAGAATGCAACCTTGAAAGCCCTAGAAAGTTCTCTTTTTCTGACAAGATAATTATGTTAAGCAACAAATTATTGAAACCAGGCATGGTACTGGAGGAAAATCATTTTTCCCTGAAAATTTTTGGGGGTCCAGGGGGCAACGCCCCCTGGCGGGTTCAAGGGGCAGAGCCCCTTGTGGGGGTCAGGGGGCAACGCCCCTGAAGCTGAAGGTTTTTCAGCAATTCTAGCCTGTAAAAAAGCCTCTCCTTGAACTAATTTCAGTTCTTCATGCAAAGCAATTTCTGCCATAAAATAAGCTCTCCTAGAATCACTTTATCAGTCATTCCTTCAACCCAAAGAAGGTTTTAAACCTAAGTAATCACATAGCAAAATGAGTACATATCTACATTGCTTTAGGTGGCATACATTAAATCAAACTGTAAAATATTTACTTACTCTGCCAGTGAAGCACATGCACAGTGTACACACAGGTGACCCCTCATTTTGCACTTTGGTCATGTCCAGCACTACCAACACAGCACAGCACAGCACAGCAAAGTAGTGGTCTATTTCATGTCTTGAGTTCCAGTTTTGTTTACTATGTCTGTTCAATTCTTTTATGATCTCATCTGTCTCCTCTACATTAGTTACTCCTTTTACGTTTTACATCAATCTGAATGCAGTACAAAATGAGTTTAAGTTTTGTGTCTCTTTTAATGTACAAATTTTAAGTTATGTGTCTCTTCCAACAGGTGTCTTTCTCTGCTGGAACAGTGGAAAGACTTTTTGTGTTGGGTTGGATGTTCCACCTCCAAAGGCAGCTGAAGAAAAGTTTGAAGTAGAAATTACTAAAATGCTTCCTTTTAATATTATATGCCTCTCTCCATTGTTTTTCTTCAATGCTATGTATAAAACATAAAAATATGGAAACAAAAAAAATTAAAATAGAACAAAGCAGATTATTTTAACAGGAATTAATAAACACTGATTTGAACTAAAAAGTAACGAATATTGACTTGTGAGGAGTTAGGTGGGGCCTTAATTACAGGACATAAACAGACATGCGTAATGATTAAAAGATGTCGACGTGAATGTTTTAAAAATCTTACTTTCACATCACTCTTTGACTCCATGCACACAGGCATACATCTTCTTGCAACCTCCGATCAGAAATAGCCATTTTTCTTACTTTACTGACTTTTAAATTTTAACCCTTGGGGCAAAAGTAATAGAAACATCCATAATACATGCCTTTATTACTTAAAAAGTGGGAAAACATTCACTGAGATATAGTCAAAGGACAAGAAATACTGAATCAATATGTGTTAATAAGCATGTACTCATCAAAGTGTTTACTTTGAAATTAACAAATAACATTGAATTATGTAATAATGTGTACTAACCACCATGCAAACCAAAGAAGAATAAATCTAGACACACTAATACAGAGGAAGAAAGAGAAAGAAAGACAAAGGACAGAGAGAGAAAGAGAGAGTGAGAAAGAGAGAGTGAGAGAGAAAGTGAGAGGGTGGTGGTGGTGGTGGTGGTAGGGAAGGCACATGGAATTTAAACAAAAGCATTAATCATAGCATTTCAATAATGCATCAATCACATGGATCAAAATACAATCCCATGGTACAAATAAGACTTTGGGGGGGGGGGGGGGGGGGGGGGGGGATGGAGCACACAGAGAAAAACAAAATCAAGCATCAATCTTGTAAATGGGGGGGGGGGGGATGGAGACACAAGAGAAAAACAAAATCAAGCATCAATCTTGTAAATAGTCAAAATACAATCTCATAGTACAAATATGCCTTGGCTTAAGGCTGTGTCAGACCAATTGACATAGGCTAGAACACCAAGGCTACATCAAAATGTTGTTATGCTCTGCATAGTTATGTGGGGATTGTCTTCAGTCGTGACAAGCTCCTAGCATAACATTATCAGTCTCCCAAATCCCCCGAAGTCGGAGTGTGGCTGCCCATGTGGCGGGGTAATCAAAAACGGTCACACACGTAATGTTCTCATCCCCAGCTGATGCATTTGTGCCATAGTGTTCAAATACTTCGGCTGTTCGGATGATCCCTGGAGTCTTTTAGCCAGGGTACGACAACAACAACAACAACAACAACAGTACAAATAAGTGAGGCAGAGAAAGTCAGAAACAGAATGAGAAGAGAGAGAGAGAGAGAGAGAGAGAGAGAGAGAGAGAGAGAGAGAGAGAGAGAGAGAGAGGAAGGATGAGGGGGGGGGATGGGGGGGGGGGGGGGGAGAAAGAAAGAGAGAGAATGAGAGAGTGAGAGCTCTAGAAGAGAGGAAGAGAGAGGGGGGAGGAAGGGAGAGGGGGAGGAAGGGGGGGGGGGAGAGAGAGAGAGAAAAGAGAGAGAGAGAGAGGAGAGAGAGAGAGAGAGAGAGAGAGAGAGGAATCTTACCTGGCAGAACGGGATTACTTGCAGCAGTTTTCACTCTCTCTTTGTGTCGTTTCCCTTTGATGTGATCGCTGAGGCTTCTCGCACCGCCAGACCCCTAACAGATTTCAACTTGACACACCACACAGTATGCTTTGCCGCGGATTCTCAACTTTTCCAAGCACGACGAAAACGTTTCATTTTCGTGGCTCCTGTTCAGCCAATCCCATCGCCATTTGTTTGCCACACCAGCATCAATATCTTCTGTCGGAGAATTCCGCGGAACTATGTCTGTACGCTTTGGCATTTTAATTTTTTCCTTCTTTTTCTTCAACCTTGTTCAAATTCGATCACGTCGACCCAGAGCGGAAAGCAGTGGCGAATGTCACGAAAGCGCATGCGCGGAAGTAGTCCTGCTCAATGCTACTTCTCGCGAGACGAAGGCTTGAAGCGAACGACCTCAAACGAACTAAAAGGGCCGGTCTCGTCGGGCGCGGCTCGGTTGTTGTTGTTGGTTTTTTTTTTTTTTTTTTTTTCTTTTCGCGGATTTCCGCGAATTCGAGGACATGTACCATGCCTGGAAACAAATTACATGAAGCAGCAAAGCCATGACACACACACCTTCATCTTTGTTTTCTTGAATCCTCAATCTAAAACTCATAGATGTCGAACACTCATCTACAAACAACAAAAACAAGAAAACAAAACAACAAAACCCCCTAAAACACACTGCACAACAAATCCAACAACAACAAAAAGACACACACATAAGAAAGTATTCAAACATTTCGGGGCTTTTTTAAAGACGTCCAATTGCTTTTCTAATTTCACCCCATAAATAAGGAATTCCTTTTTTTTCTGTCCCTACTTTTGTGCCACCTCAGTGGCAGTGCACCCACACCGCTAATTCCGACACCCGTCCACAGCCACAGCCCGGTCGGTCCCGCCGCAGCCCTGGCACCAGCAATCCACAGGGAACAGTCAATGTCAAGTCGTCAAGAGGCAACCCACCGGAGGAAACACTGTACTGCTGCCGAGTCACTTCGGTGGTATTCAGTGGCACCTGTTCTGATCAAACATATGCAGGACACCACCTACTAAGCCCCTACTGATGACAATAACTGCTTAGTCGCGGATCCGGCTTGAGTGAGCTCTCCCTCCGGAAGGCGCCACCACATCCGTCCAACGACAGCCCCATGGACTCACCGATACCAGTGACCCGACGGAACCAAACCAAGGTCACAGACCTGGAGAGGACATCGAAACTTAGGTCACCATGAGAGCAGGGCATGAAAGGCCACAGAATTTGATACATTCTTTAATATGCTGATCGATAAGAATGAGGATGAAGAATGCGGATGATAAAGATGATGCTATGGATTTCCATTTCGGCCTGAGACTGCATGACACGGCTGTACTCAACGCTTCCTTTCATTATATATCCCGGCATCAACCAAGCCCGAGAGATACAGACACCTGCAGTGTTGATCAAGAAATTTGAGCAACACTCTCAGAGACACATCCATTAAGTGGATGAAACTTGACTGTGTGGTCCCAGTCTTCCCAACTGAGCCCATAGCAAACTCAACTCTGGGTAGGTGCCGGTCAGGGCAGAAAAATCCCACATGACTCTGATGGGAATCGAACCCGTGGACTCCCAGCTGGGAGTCCGTGACGCTAACCACTTCACCATGGTGGCTGGTCAATAAGGAATTTCTTACCTGGCATTTTTTACATGGCTGCTTCCTGTTTCCAGGGATAGGGGAGGGGACTCGCCTCTATGCTCAGTGTCCATGCACACAGCACATCAATTCAGGACACAAGCACAACAGGCAAGTGTGTGCAGTCAAATTTCCAGCAACACCAAATGTTGTACACAACTCCACTATCACAGGCATTTTCAGACATGCCTATCCCCAAATCTTTCTATCAGGAGCAGATGAAGTATGAATCAGGAACAACCTGACATATTCCAGAACACACAACACTGGTAAATGTATGATGACGTGCACATGTCTATGTATTGAGTTTGCACTCTCACATCCTCTCAGCCAACAAGGCCGATGGAGAATAATAGAATGTGTACTTGCATGACATGCAAACCATTCAGTCCTTTTAACATGACTAATGTTCATCATATTATTTCCTGAAATCTGATGGCATTGTTTTCTTCTTTTTTTTTTCCCTTCAAAATGCAGCACACACTGTCCAACTCCTTTATCAGCCTAACACATTCTGATTTGTTTGCTATAGCTAGCTTATCTGTTCAGTGCTTTCTCTTTGTTTTGGGTCAGTTTGGTTTCTTCCAAAGCTGGTTTTGGACTAATGTGCATCCACACTGTGTGTTTGTTACAACTTTCCGTTTGCTGTCAGGTTTGTCTACTTGTGAAAAACTGCACTCCAATTTGTTTTAGTGGTGAGGTTGTTTTTTCTTTCTTTAAAAAAAAAAAAAGAAGTAAATTACGATCCACAACTGTAACATTCGGAAAGGTAATCAATGTTTACTGTTTTCTATAACAAACATGGCTGTTAATGTTGATTTCATCATGATAGCCGAAGTGCAGTGATGCCATCTGTCCCAGACAGATGGCATCACTGCACTTCGACTATCATGATAAAATCAACATTAACAGTCACCATCAATCGCAAAGCTCCAGTATTTGAGCTGAGCGTACTGATGCCGAAATTCCTCTTTGCTGAGCTTCCTGGGCTGCACACAACTCAGAGACACAATCCAACCATAAATCTGGAGCTACTCACAATACTCCAACGAAACTGTAGGTGTATTCATAAACTTATTTATCTATTTGTCAACCAATTATTTTTTCCGAATGAAAGTAACAAAGCTGTTCTTTCTGCACAAAAAAAGCCACCCGTTACACAATATGAGAAACAAGATCCACACATGATAAATTTAAACTGAACACCGCTTTTGACTAGACACTCCTGATGATGCTGGTCTCTCACAACGCATGCAGTTCATGGAGGCTTTCGTCTATCTCCCCTCTGCTGATGATGCATGTCTTCCAACATCCATGCTGTTTAAAGATAAAGACTCTACAGAGGTCCAGACAGACTTCACTGACAGGGATGTGTAATGTGTCATCAAAAGCCATGCCCGCTACAGGTTCAATCAGCGAGATAAGAGAGAGAGATATTCTTGTTTATAGCCCAGCCTACCGCAAAGGGCCATATCAAGGCTGTCACTGTGCTGAAGTGTCAATCAGCAGACTCAAAGATTAAAAAAAAAGAAAAAGAAAATGATCAGTACCAAACACTGATTTTGTGTTGAAAACATATGAAAGTTCTGAAATCAGTACATGAACAGATTGTCACTGACACTTCCCCAACACAAGATGGCAAAAATACCTGCTCCACAAGGAATTACACACAGAGAAAGGCTTTTACCCTGACCTCAAACCAGTCCACTTGTGTCAGTCTAAGAGTACCAACTGATGACTGATATCGACTATATAATGTACTTTTTGGTTAAAATGACCCATTCCACAATGTCTTCTCTCCAACTGTTCTCTGTCTTTTGGCGTCACTATGCTAGCTCCTAAACACAGTCTGCTCTGCAGACTGTTTTCTTCTCAGCCCAAGTCTGTGCCTTCACAGTGTGACATTCTGAGGCTCCTTATCTATGGATGAAATAACATGATTCAAATATCAACGTAAACTCCTAGCACACTGAAAAGGATGGTATGTTGAGAAGAGCAGATACATCACCTGTCATGGTTGACCAGACTGTTGAAGATGTCATGGAAGAGGTTGGGGTCCTCAGGGGAGAAGAATCCTGACTGCAGCTGGTCCAGACATTGCTTCAGCTCTGCGTCCTTGTTGTAGTAGTCCCTTGGGTTGTATCTGAAACAGGTCAGTGTCAAATCATAACACACTGAACACATCCACTGTGTAACACAGCCTCGATAATGACCTCTTGAAACCCTTGGAACTGGGCTCTGTGTGGCAGAGTTGGAACATGAAGGGGAATTTACTTGCAGACAAAAAGGGTTTAACAAAAACAGGTCCTCTTCTTTAAGAAGTTGTTGATGTTGTTGTCGTACCCTGGCTAAAAGACTCCAGGGATCATCCAAACAGCCGAAGTACTTGAACACTATGGTACAAATGCATCAGCTGGGGATGAGAACATTACGTGTGTGACCGTTTTTGATTACCCCGCCACATGGGCAGCCACACTCCGACTTCGGGGGATTTTAGAGACTGATAATGTTATGCTAGGAGCTTGTCACAACTGAAGACAATCCCCGCATAACTATGCAGAGCATAACAACATTTTGATGTAGCCTTGGTGTTCTAGCCTATGTCAATTAGCCTGACACAGCCTTAAGCCAAGGCAATTCTTTAAGAAGTCTTAGGCTGGAAGTCCTCCTCCCTTCTTCCACCCCCCACTCTGTGTTATTTACGTTCAGAGTTCCAGGGAAGGGACTTGAACATAACATGAACAGTGCCTGCATGAGAACACAAGCAAGGGCATGTGTGTTCAATACTAAACTGATTGTGTGGCCGTTGATGACAATGCAGGCATGTTTCTCCTTGAACTCATATCATAACCACTTATCTTACTTGTGTGTCTAGCAAGCACATTGAACAGTTCTCAGCAAGCCCAAAGCACTGCACAACAAGCAATCAAGTGGCTGTCATTAGCCTGACCTGTGGTCCATGGCCCTGACACATGGTACCCACACAATACAAGTATGCTATATTGTTTCTTACCCTTTCTTGTGCAGAGCATCCACATCCTCCACCGTCATGCCAAAGATGAAGATGTTGTCCGGGCCCATCTCCTCCCTCATTTCCACGTTGGCTCCATCCAGAGTGCCGATGGTCAGAGAACCGTTCAGCTGAAGAATAAATGCATGTACCATTTGTGTCAGGATCTGTCCTCACAATAGATTTCTTGGTGTAAACTGTGACCAATCTCCCCCCCCCCCCCCCCCCCCACCCTAGGGAGAAAGCATCTTCAGTGTACAGCACTACCCAGAGAGTTCTCTCTCCACAGTTTTAGTCCTTTTAACATCTGGACTTTTCAACAGAATTTGACCATGTTTCTGCAGACTGATTTACATTCACGAAGTATGCAAAACCGCCACAGCTGGACAGACCTGGTGAACTGTTCTTCAGAGCTGCATCCCAATGACCTTTCATAGAGACAGGGAAGAAGTGCCTACTGCATACAAGACCCTAGTTTATCAGGTTTATCCAAAAGAGCAGATTCCTTTCACATCACAGTTCCTCACATGTTTGATGGATTACCTGGAACTTCATGTTTCCAGTGCCAGAAGCCTCAGTGCCAGCCAAGGAGATCTGCTCGCTGAGGTCAGCCGCTGGGATGATCTTCTCTGCCAGGGACACACGGTAATTTTCCAGGAAGACCAGTTTGAGGCGGTCACCCACAATGGGGTCATTGTTGATGATGCGACCCACATTGTTGATGAGCTTGATGATCAGTTTGGCCATGTGGTAGCCAGGGGCAGCCTGCACACAACCACTGTAAACCCTAGTAACCAGTAAGAGCTAAAAAGAAATGGTATCACTTTTCTCTTGTTTCACACTGCTATCTGACATACAAGACAGCAGAGTGAGTGGCAAGTGACAGATGACATATACATGCCCGCACACAATGACTTAAGTTATCAAAATTTGGAAAGAGAGGTGGTTAGTTACTGCCAAGGACTGTGGTAATTAACCCCCTCTCTTTCCAAATTCTGCTTCATTTTCCGCCCTCAGTCACTCCGTTTTGAAACTTAAAGTTATCAAAATAAGTGGAAGCTTTACTCTCCTGGTGCTACTGACCCTGAATGATACTGATTTTAGCTTTACATCAACATGTGGAGAGCTAACAGCCATTGTCATCATGGAGATGTCAAAATGACAATGCAAAAAACACAGCAAATCACAAAAACAAACACTGATGTCAGAAATGATTCCATTCTCACAGAATGAATTAGAAAAGAGAAAAAAAAAGGAAAAAGTAGATGTGAACCATCAGAAACCCCCCTCCTCCCTTTATTGAAACCAGCAGCCAGTCCAGAACACTGCAGAAGAACCAAACTGTTTGTGCTAAACTCCTCAGGTCCAACATCAGTCCTCTGTGCTGAAGGCACAGGCTAAGTGAGACAGGTCAAGAAACCCTGGATTGCATGGAACCTACAGTGAACTTTAGCCAAGAAAATGTAACGCTGTGGACCAGTGATTCTCACTGACCCCCCTTTTGATCTTGTCCTTTTTGTCAGCTGAATCAAAACAGGGAACAGCACATGCTTTCAGAAGGCAAGCCACAGAAAAAAAAAAAGTTATCCTCAAGGATTCGACTCCACAACAATGAGAAATCAGAGGAAAACTGGCTTCCCTGACTGTTGATATGCAAATTTCAGAAAGAATTGTCAGCAAGTCCACCAAACATCAGGGACAAAGAAATTACAAGACACTTTTCTTACAATTTGTTTGTCCCTCTTGTCTTGTAATCTGTTTGTCCCTGTTGTTTGGCAGACTCACTAACAATTCTTTTTACAATTTGTTCCATTTCATGCCTGCAGTCACCTCACTTTGAAACAAACTGATGATATGCAAGTTCTCCAGTCACACAGGTGTCCACCATTTTGGAATCTTCAGGTTTCTGACCCCTATAACCAGCCATGTATTTCCTTGTTGTCCACCACTCAACCAATGCAACAGAACACTAACATTTTGCATGTGCGCCATTCAAATTTACAACCAATCACAGTTCAGTGACATGAGAATGACATTTGATAAGAGGCCACAGCGTGTGTAAGCTGATTCTTTGAGGGGTGTTGACTGCTGGCAAGCTCTAATGTCAGCACAGATTTCTAACTTGCAGAGAATGTAAATATCTTCGTTCACGACCACCCATGTGATTCTGCCCGAAAACCCCCCTTTTCACATACAAATCACGTCCATCACATGTCAGTTTTGGCCAAATTGAACACCTGTTTTACAAAAAAATTAACACACAAAAACAGCAAATATTGACGAAATTAGCAAATTGAAACGGGGGTTTCCGTGCAGAATCAAATGGGCGATCGTGAACAAACATATTCACATTCTCTCTGAGAACATAAAAATGAACTGAAAACGTATATGGTTTGACGGCGCTCGCCGCCAGACTGTTCCAAAATCAATATAGCCACCACAGCCGCAGCGGGTTTACCTCGTTAATACGCATGCCCAGTGGACTTAAGTCCACTGAGCGCGCCCACTAACTACACGGTGGGGGACGGGTGTGTGTGTGGGGGTAAGGCGGGTGGGGTTGGGGGTGTGTGGGTTTGTGCAGGAGTTGCCTCCCTAATATTATTTTCGACCCTATTAAGGGCCTTTCTAGGACGCGGCGGTCGGTGGGCAAGTGACACAGTTCTGGAGTATTTTAGTTCTGTGGAGCTCTCTCTGTACGCCCCCTGCCCACACACATATAACTTCTTCTGATTTTTGCACAAAAAAAGAGAAACTGATTAATTAATTTTTTAATTTATGATTTTATTTGGGGTTAAAAATGAAGACCGAACTAGCTACAGAGCTTATTAATATACTTTATGAGTTGGATTGGGAGAGGGGAGGCGATAAAGATCAGTTAAAGAACAGGTTTGAAGAATTAATTACTGATCTTTTTAATCGCATAGACATGCGAGAAAGCGTTAAGCGGGCTATAAGTAAAATACCAGATTCTTGGCCCCAACCAATTATAAAATTATTTGCCATTTTAGTTGATTATATAGCTTCTGAAGATGCTAATCTAACTGTTTCTACTGGTCCCGAAGGAGTAACTATTTGCTTTAATGAAGATCAATTTTTACGACTAACAACAACAAATGCTCACTGAAGAGGAGCGGCTTACTTACTTACTTAATTTTGTATTTATGATTTTAATTTGGTTTTTAAAAAATGAACCCCCACGTAGTTTATAACGCTTAAAGAAATATTTGATGATTTTGGGTGGGCGATTAGTGCAGGAGTTGATAAAGAAGAGTTAAAGACCGTGTTTGATGAATTTATAACAGCACTTTTTGAAAGTTTAACTATACGAGAAAGCGTAATGAAAGCCATTAGTAAAATCTCAGAGCCTTGTCCTAAACCAATTATAAAGTTTTTTGCCATTTTACTTGATAATATTGCCCCTGAAGATGCTGACTTGCATGTGTCTGATGATCTTGAAGGAGTAACTGTTACCTTTAAACCTGAACAGTTTTTACAATTAGAAAAGGTGAACTATAAATAACAGCTGAATTTACAATTATTTTTTTATTTACTTAGATTTAAAATGGCTGCCGAACTTAGTGAATCTGATTTAAAGAATTGTAATGAACTATTTAACGAGACAATGAAAGCGTTAAACATTGATTTTAGTGAATCTGGGTTTGAGAATGATGTAAACAATATAATAAAAGATCATAGTGAACTATTTAACGAAGCAATTAAAGTGATGAACATTGGCTGTAGTGATTTAGAAAAAGCTAAAATATTGGCGGGTGTTATTGTAAGGTTAACGTGTTTTGAAGTGTTGCAGCGCTTGGGCGAAGAATAAAAAGCGTGTTTTATTTACTTTTACATACATTATTTTTTTAATCTACGTAAATATTGTGGCTTTAAAATGACGACCACAAGTAAATTCGAGGACGAAAACTATATACAATGGAAGAAATATTTGATATTGAAAAAAAACAATTAGGCAATATGTTTAGTGAATTAGACATGAATATTATTAACCCTACAAACGTTCATGAAAGTGTAGCACATGCTATCTCTAAAATCCCAGAGTCTCTTCAGATGGAGCCGCCAGTAAAAGTGCTATCGACCGTTCTAATTGATTATATAACGCCCGATGATAGTAATATGGAAGTCTGGGTTTCAACTAAACAGAAAGAAGTAATTAGTTTTCACGACTTTAACTCTAACTGGGCTGACTACATGCTTACACAGTTTAACCACGCAAGTGAGGAAGCAAAGTTAAGGGGCTCTGGCTGGTCTGAAGGAAACGGTCCTTGAAATCAAATTAAGACAAACAAAGTTCTATCCTATAGTTGGCAATTCTTACCTTCCTCTCCCAAAGAGTTAGAGTTAAAACGAGCAGTCTTAAACATACATAATTCTGACAACATTGTGTTTTATGTGGTGTGTTTTAGCGCATTTACATCCTGTCAAAAATCATGCAAACAGAGTTTCCAATTATGAACAATATAAGCAAGAGCTGAACTTTGATAACATAAACTTTCCAGTAAGTTATAGAAAGTATATCTCAGTTTGAAGAGCAAAACAAACCAATCACTGTAAACGTATACACATGGTTAGTCGGTTTAAAATTTTGGCGGATAATACCGTTTGCTTGAATTAATTCCTAAAAAAATCATTTTAAGTGCATTGAAAACTTCAATCTTTCCTGAACACGCAGCACTATTTTTAACCAAGTTTACGCTGCGGAAAATTGGTTTTAATTCACTTTGAAAGTAGTGTGTGTGGGTGAAATTTGTCTGTTAAGAGCCAAAACCATCTCCACTCACTAACAAGTATTGCGGTTTTGGGTTCTGGCTCTAGCATTCAGCGCCGCTTAAGCAAAACCTAAAGCTTATTTCTCATACTGTACAAGGTGATGTTTCAGAAAATATTTGAAAATAGCAAATCAGCAATTAATAAAGTATTTTCTCCTGTAAGCATGAAAAAGGTGGGGTTGGGGAGGGGCACAGAATAAAAATATAGGGGGGGGGGGGGGGGGGGGGGGGGGGGGGGGGGGGGGGGGGGGAGTGCAGGCACATATGAGTGAACGTAGTGGTGATGCATCGTCTAGGTGAACTGTCTGACCGCTTTATTCTTGTTAAAACCAAATCATAAGCTTATATTTACGATGACCATTGAGAAGACTAAACACACAGATAAAGGTCATAATGTAACAAAACAATGGTTGTAAAAGTGTACAGACATTGACAACTGAAGCAAAGGGAGGAATTTGACATACATATATATTTCAGTAATTCATTTCACTCAAACAATTTCAACTCCGATCATAATTTTTATTCATGATAACAACACACGAATAACAATTATGAAATAGTAAACCTTCTCTCTCTCTCTCTCTCTCTCTCTCTCTCACACACACACACACACACACACACACACACACATGATCACATACACACACCCACACACTAGGGAAACAGCAATAGAGAATAAAAAATATTATAACCGAAATTTATAGCAAAATAGAAGACAAAGGTCAAACAAAGAACATTAGTGTTTGAACATTCTACACATCATAATGAAAATAGCTTTCAAATCGTTCAGAGATAAGAGTCACAAACAAACAACTAGCAATGTGCTTGCTGTGTTTTAAATAACATTCAAGAAAATATTCATTTTATACACACACAAGCAAAATGTATACCAGACAGCAAAGTATACTATATTCATGGGATGCATATAGAGTTATATCTTTCCCTCCGAAGTTTAGATCACAAGAGCAACAGCAAAAAAAATAAATAAATAAATAAATTAAAATGAAATAAAATAAATTAAAATAAAATCAAATAAACTGAAATAAAATCAAATAAAGTGAAATAAAATCAATTTTCAAATAAAATAAAATAAAATAAAATAAAATAAATCCGTGTTGCATTTACTCAAATAAAATTCAAGAAACCATACAAGTATGTACACACCTCAAGCAAAGATTTGGAAAACATAAGCCCGTTGACAACAATCAACATCTTTGTGACTATGTTGCTTTGTTACAGAATTTTATGAAGTTGTGAGAACCATCCTTAGTTTTTCAACTAAGATCATATTTTATAAAGAAATAGAGATTATATGCATTAAAATCTCCCCCCTCCCCCCCCTCTCTCTCTCTCTCTCTCTCTCTTTCTCTCTCTCTCACACACACACACACACACACACACGCCACGCGCGGCGCGTGCGAACAGGTAAAAAAGTCAGAATTCACATTTCTTCTTCATCATCTGAACATTGGTCACAGTCAGTGAAATTTACAGAGTTTGCGCAGTTCATTCCTCTGCACTGTCCACAAGCAGTTTTACAGACCAGCCCATGTCGTCGACAGGTGCATCTGGCGGTTTGACAATCTGCTTTACAGTTGCATTGACGATGTGGAGAAGGGCCTCGGGAGGCAACATGGATGTCAGTAAGGACAGGGACCATAACGCCTTGCTTAACATCCCATCCCAATCGAGTGGATCCAAGTTAAAATGATCCTGTGTAAGATGAAGCCACTCTTGGACCTGGAAGTATGTCATACTGTGAAACCTTGCTGCAGCTGATGTCGGTGGCAGTTTGCTTGGATTTAGAGAAACCACTGACGATGCACTTTCTGTCTGTATCTGACATAGCGGAGGTTGTCTATGGAATCAGAAACCTTTCCTCCATACAGAATCACCAGAGATTTCTCTCCAGCGGCTAGTACCTCCTCTCGGGTGCTGTCAGGTGACAGGAAAACACAAGCTTGCACACGGAATGATCTGAGTCAGATAGTTTTTTTCACTGGCTGAGATTTTCCGACCGCAAACAAACTGCTTGTTGTGTCGCACCCGCCTATGGCATGACAAAATAATATGGAACTGTGAACGTTTGCTCCAAGCGCATTCCTGGTTTCTCTGATGTCCCAACCTTTATAGATGACGCTGAGGGGGAACTCGGCTTAAAGAACACATCATGATGGTTTTCCTGTAAGTGATGCAGAAGTAACACGAGTAAATCTGTATCTTCACCGACAAACACATCGACTTAATGTCACTTCGTATAATGCTTGCTGCCGCTCTGAAAAGTCGCATTTTTTCAGCATCTGTATTTGATTCCTTCTTTTCTTTGTAAAGTTTCATCAGAATCTTGTCTGCTGATGTCTTCAGAGATATTATGTCCCCTACGTTGCCAGACTGTGAAAAAACAATGTCAGTGCCGTAATGGTCTTGAAGTTGTCTTTCATGTGCCTGATACGTATGCTTCATGCTCCGTGTCATCAAGCAGGCTTTCCATGTACTGAACAAGCGTCTTGATGGTGATTTGTTTCCTCGTCAAGTGACTCGAAATATTCGACAGTGTCAGCAAAAGCCTGCAGGCGGACATTGTTCTTGGGGCGGCCAGGGTGGACAGTTTTTGCTTCACTCGGAGTGTCACTGAACATCCTTGGCAGCTGATATCCAGAAGTGAAGTTGGAATAGCACACAACATGATACATAGTGTCACTGGCTACACAGTCTTGCACATATTCTATGTTTGCTACGACTTTTCTTCCCCAAGAATCGTTTCTGGTATGCGCTTTTTCCAGCACACTTGTTTGAAAAGTGAGAGTCCTCACGGGGAAACAGCTTCCCAACACGATGTTTTGATTTGCAATGTTTGTTTGTCTTTTTCGCCTTTTCCACAGAATAAACACAGGGGAGGATCCTGGTTTGTCGCCACTCGGTTGTCTCCTTTTCCGGGGGTGATCGGTTTTGTTTTCCTTCGTTTATTTTTGCACATATAAGTTTTTTGTTTGTGTAGTATGCGCGACATTTAGTGTGCACAGAATCACCTATTTTGGCAAATACAGTGTCTTTTCGCTGTTTACTACTCAAGTTGATGGTGTCACATCCTTTCTGCGTCAAGGCCGCAGGTCTCCGTTCCACATGGCTTTTTTGCATATGATGCAGACTGGTTCATCAATGTGTGTCTGTGGACAAAGATCAATACCTCTTTAGTCTCTCTCTCTCTCTCTCTCTCTCTCTCTTTCTCTCTCTGTCTCTCTCACGCACGCACGCACACACACACACACACACACACACACACACACACACACACACACACAAACACACACCGTTACACACACATTTTGTGCTTACACTTACCGTGACACACATTTTGTGCTTACTGTTAATATCATAGGTAGACACACACTGCACAAAAATAATATATTGAACTGGAAACCACTAGCAATAATCGTACACAAGATGAAACAATAACCAGTCTGCGTTTAACACTGAGTTGTACACGCCCACCCATTTACAGTGTGCTTGGTGCTTTATTGCAGGCGCCTATTTTTCAAAGGCTGTAGCGTGTGCCGGTCAGCTGCTAATGGCGCCATTTCTCAGAGACTATGATAACTTGTTGTCTGCAGACATTTATATAGACTGCAGCGGACTGCTGCGTTATAACAGCATTTAGCACACACTATAGACTGCATATCACAATCATATGTTAAATACTTTCAAAAATATGAAAACTTACTTCAAAATTCAACAAATGGTGGTCAGACGTTGAGTCGGAACTTTCTTCCGGCGTAGCAGACGACTCCATGCTTGCGCGATGCTGTCTGGATTTCCTGGCTCTGTGAGCAACCCTTCCCCCTACAGGCGCAAGAGAAGTTGAAGCTTTTCTTAGGTTTTGCGTAATTAAAAGTCGTTTTTTAAATATTTTCCGCATTGATACCCTGGTTAAAAATGCTGCATTGTATTATTTCATTCAAATAAACACTTTCTGACAAAAATAAATTTTGTAGGAATTTTTTTGAGCAGGTTTTTTTGGTATTTTACCCGACTAGGTCTGTAGAAGCTGATATAGTACCTCTAAGGGTTTTTCCCCAACGCACCTACTTTAGGCGAACCGCTCAACAAACATGTAGACTTAATCCTGTTTACAGACGGCCCTAAGAGTCATTATGTATTAATCAGAACAATAAGCAGACTTATGGCCTATACATCAAAGGATCATGCTAAACAAGGGCTTTGGGAGAAGGTGTCTGGTCAGAATCCCAACTATAGAAGCAGCCGCCAGCCATAAAAAACATTGTAAAAGTTTTGTTGACTGTGAAACCAAACTCCTTACACCTAAACCTGGGTCTAAGGCCAGTTTTAAGAATGTACACAAATGCAGATGAGTCCATACGTGGTTTATGCCGACTTTGAATCGCTCTTGCCACAGTACTATGGCCCGCAACAGCAAGAACAAAAAACAACCTTATTAACCCACCATCAGATCTGTTCTTATGCGTTTATTGTTGTTAGGTCAGACGGTCAACACACAACACCCGAGATTTACAGAGGTCCCAATGCAGCTAGCAGATTTTTAGAGCAGATGAAACAACTTCGCAATTACTACTCCAACCAACTAAATCTTTCAGACATTGTTATGACTCCTGAAGCCCAAGAACGTTATGATTCAACTACACACTGCTGGATTTGCAATAAAGAATTATTAGGCAACGCAGTAAGAGACCACGATCACATTACTCACGGCAGTTCTGACTGCTGCATTAAGTCGCTTGAGTCAAATTCTTCAAAATCGAGAGACGGAAAACAGAAGTAACAAATTGTTCGCGCGCAGCCAACCAGCGGGTCTGTTACTGTTAGGCCTAGCGGTCTGGTATCTGAAACCCTAGAGTGTCTGGAGATAAGGGCCCCAAGGCGCTTGTACTGAAAGCGTGGAGAATAGCGAACTACACACTGCTTTGTGTCTGTATCGCGCCAAAAGCTGACCAATGTTACACAACGGCTGCACACAGGGAGGCGGGTGTACACCGAGAACAGCGGAGTTTT
>CM031598.1:90132485-90148351 GCA_018398815.1 Conus ventricosus
CCCGGCCCCCTTAATATGTAAGGAGTTCATGGCGGAACACCTGTCTGAGGGGGGTTTCTTCTCTGAAGACCTTCTGCTGTCAAGCTCTCCCTAGAGTTTCTTTCTATCTTCCAGCAAGCAAGCAAGCGTGTGTGTGTGTGTGTGTGTGTGTGTGTGTGTGTGTGTGTGTGTGTGTGTGTGTGTGTGTACAAATGATATTCCGGTTCACACACAGATATATATATATATATATATATATATATATCAACGGACAGACATACAGATAAATAGAATAGATGTGATAAAATGATATACCGGTGTATAGATAGATAGACAGGCGGCCAAGAGAGAGAGAGAGAGATTCAGATTCAGATGTTTTTAATCATATATAGGCCATTGCCCCTCATGAGAGAGAGAGAGAGAGAGAGAGAGAGAGAGAGAGAGAGAGAGAGAGAGAGAGAGAGAGAGATTTACATATCTGTCGCGCCAGACGATTCACCGAATTCTGTGAACTTGCTTGCGATTGTAAGAAGAAGCACCGGTATTCACGTGCTGTGAGAGGTACACAGTGACCTTTTCATCATCTTTCTCTCTTTTCTGCTTTTTTGTCGGTTAGCACTGTTGTGACGTTTGCCAACCAGCTGTGAACATGTTGCGTCCTTCGGGTGCGAGTGGCTTTTGGCTCACGACTTAAAACAAACCGAGTTTATACAATCATACACTTACGGTGTGTGTGTGTGTGTGTGTATGTGTGCGTGCGTGCGTGCGTGCGTGCGTGCGTGCGTGCGTGCGTGCGTGCGTGTGGGTGCGCGCGCGCGCGCGCGCGTATGTAAGTGTATGTACGTGGCATTGCTCTCAGGACATACAAATGTATTAATACCAAACTTTTTTCAAGACTGTAGACTTTGGTACCAGCCTTCCACACACACCTATTACAATGACAGTTTTAAAACTATAACATGAAGAAAAAACGAATCTTTCAAAGTGGGAAAAAAAATTAAACCGTTCTGTATAAGACGAATGTCACAATCATGCAGTTCATAAACTGGTATTTGACGGATGGAACATAAATCTCCAAAGATCAATGCTGAATTATTTCACCTCTCACTTTTCTCGCCACCATGTCAATATAAAATTGAAGCGCCTTCCCCTGAACGAAGTTATCTGCCTTTGTGCAGCATATCACGTTCGAACTTTGAGGGCCGGGGGGTGGGGGTAGGGGATGGGGGATGGGGAAGGGTGAGCGCGAGGGGGGGGGGGAGGAGGAGTTGTCTCTTGCCGTCAATTGTCTCTTCAAAAAAAGTTCATGTTTCTGCCTCACTAAGTTGCATTGCTTAGTTGTTTGTCTGTTTCAAAATTACGAATCCTCTAGAGAGGATTATCAACACAGAGAGAGAGAGAGAGAGAGAGAGAGAGAGAGAGAGAGAGAGAGAGAGAGAGAGAGAGAGAGAGGAGAGAGAGAGAGAGAGAGACAGACAGACAGACAGACAGACAGACAGACAGATTGATAATCTTCATTCCCAAGAATAACAGATAAGCAAGAAGATAGGTGCTTTTTTTCCATCTGGCCCGTATCAGGGACTAAGGATACTAACGTAGAACACTATTACATAATATAGTTGTGATTATAACAAGAATAGTAATGATACACATTAGAAATTAAAATTAGTCTAATATCACCAGTGTTGTGAACAGACGTTAAATTAATCAATCAATCAATCAATTAGCATTTTTTTAAAAAACATAAGAAGAGAGAGGGAGAGAGAGAGAGATGATGATGATGATAACCTTAATTTCCAAGGGTAAACAGATAAGCAAACACATGCTTTTTTTCACCTGGCCCTTGGCCCCGCTAAGGGACTAAGTATGACTAGCGACTAAGACTTACAAAACTTTTAACAAACACAAATCTTCACAACATTAAAAAAAAATCATCCATTAACATTTAAGGCATAGATGACTTTAAAGGAAAAAAAAGCGATTGAAACAACAAACAAGAATAAAGAAATTGATTACAAAAGAAGAAAAAAATCAGCGCAGCGCACACAGATATAGAATAAGTGTTCCTCCTATCGAAAAGGGGGGGGGGGGGGGGGGGAGTGAGATGAGAGAGGAGAGTGACATTCATTTTGTAAAATATTAGCATACAACAAACTGCTAAGGATAATAGTTAGACAACTACATGTATACAACGCATCAATAATATCAAATTTTTAGAGAGAGAGAGAGAGAGAGAGAGAGAGAGAGAGAGAGAGAGAGAGAGAGAGAGAGAGAGAGAGAGAGAGAGAGAGAGAAGGGGGTTGAGGGGTGGACAGAGGCGAGAGTATGGTGCGGGGAAAGACACAGTTATGCATGTTCAGAGAACAATCGAACAAACACAAAATATCGAGGAAATGCAAGAACCAAGCAAGAAGTGCAGAGACAATTAAAGTACGAAGAAAAGAATGAAAATAAAGCACAAGTGGAGAAAAAAAATACATAATGATAGCCCACTCATAAAGGGGGGAGGTGGTGGGTTGGGGGTGGGAGAGAAGCAGGACTCGACGAGGGTGTTTTTTTTTTTTGTTTTTTTTTTTACAAAAGCGCAAACTGTGGGTGGGAGTGACTTGGGCCCGGTGTTGTATGCTGTTTTATTATTACTTGAGGCAAACAATTATTTCTATTTCTGTTACTAGAATTTTTTTCCCTCTTATACACACAGCGACTCACTTTCAGGATGAACACATTCGGTCTGTTTAATCATAATATCGATCAATTTTGCGTCCTTCCAACTTTTTTTTTACTTCTTTTTTTTTTTTAACCGCGGGTTGGAAACGCGTACCAGGAAAAAGGTTGGGTTGAAAAGCACAAGCAGCAACGCCACCTGGTGTCTATGACCTTTACCAGAGAACGACCTTCAAGGCCAAGGTCACGAGAAGAGACAGTTGCGGTCTCAGGCGGCCTTCTGTTCTCCGTGCTGACGAAGGGCTTATCGTTTTGGATCAAGAGTGGAAACGAATTCCAGGAACAACAATGTCAGCATATCCAGTTACCGATCACGACAAGAGGAAGCAGATCAGCATCCGTGGTATAGCACCGGTGGAAAATGTAGCGAACATTAAGAAATCTTTCAATCGGCATCTGCATTACACACTGTGCAAGGACAGAAACGTTGCTACTCCTCGAGATTACTTCTTCGCTCTGGCTCACACCGTCAGGGATCATGTCGTAGGGAGATGGATGAGAACTCAACAACACTACTATGAAGTCGATCCAAAGGTAAGGACCCGTTTATAGTGTGGTCTGTCAGGAATAATACCAAAGGCAAGGCATTAACAATGAAACAGCTTTTACCTTTTTTTGTGGGTTTTTTTTTGTGTGTGTAGGCCAGTGAGTAGGCAAGGTAGGGGTGGGGGTGTCACTTTGTAGTATGAATGTGTGTAATCTCATGTTTATGAAATTGGAATAGTCTTTTTTTCCCTTCCCAGCAGATCCCCGTTCACAGTCTCATAATAATCAGCCTGTTGATTGTGGAGACTCTACGGAAGAAGAAGAACAAAGACTTCCCTTAGCCCAAGGAACAAAATTTACAAAACATAACCGAAAAAAAAGTTGAATGTACTTAGACTCGAACGACGGATTACACAGTTCTATTGCTAAGGCTTTGTAGAGTAAACCGTGTTTAGATGTCAGCTATAAAGTCAGTCAATAAAAGTGCATTTAAATACAACGTTTGCTCAGCAAATATGTTATAACAGTGATGCTGATAGAAATCAAAATTTGGCACCTTGTTGATAACTGCAGTTAATCAGAAAAGGGGGGAAAGAACAGTTGAAACTAATGAAAGTCCTTGGCCACAGAAAAAAACAACATTTTTCTTCTTTTGGCCCAAACATAGCCTAACCACAATACGTATCAGTGGCCTTGCACATTAAAGAAAATGAAATCATGAGCCTAAGTTCATTCACTTCAGTCAAGATATTAATATTTTAGTATTTTACTCAAACATTATAAAAAATTAATGTATGTGTGTGTGTGTGGTTATGTTAAGATTTTGATATGAGGTGTGTGTATTGTTGAAGTTATGTTCAGATTGTTGATGTGAGGTGTGTTGCTCAGTCAGTTGTGGTTGAAAAATATTGATACTTTTGATTTACCCTCAGGTAGTACTGATGATATTGTTCTATATTGAACTTAAACTTTGATGAACATAAAAAAAAACCCACAGAACAACCAAATAATTGTATCCTTATTCCTTTGTTGTTGGTGCTGCAGGTCATTTGTCAAAATCCTAACTTTTTTTTTCAAGATGATGTATACATATATAAGTTTTGTTGTTGTTGTTGTTGTTGTTGTTGTTGTGTGTGTGTTTGTTTGTGTGTGTACATAGCATGTTTCTTAAACAGTAGCTGTAAAGGTGTACAAATGGAAGCTGGCCGTAGTTAAGGGGTGTGTTTACTACAGAAAGTGTTCAGCTAATCTTGGGCCTCATCACAGAAGGTTGAAATATCAGCTGAAGGTACTGTTTCACACAGTTATAATCATGTGTCTTTCGTTCCAACCTGTGCTTCTAACTTAGAGAATGAAATCCCCTTTTCAGAGGGTATAAAACTTTTAAATGTTTTCTGCCTTCTACTAAGTTCTAGTTCTAGGAACACCTCATGTTTGAAAGTTTTGCTCCTGGGTAATGACTGCAAGTATGAAAAAAATCCATTTTAGAAATCATTTCTTTTTAGACTGTGCTTTGAAATTTAAACATTACAAGTTTCACAATATTTAAGTAATTCAGAGGTCAAGAGAAATCAGGATGTGAAGACAAGATAAGTTCCATAGTTTTGATCCTGTCAGTGAGGGGTTTTGGTTTGGTTTTGTTTTTTTTGTTTGTTTGTTTTTTCCTCACTTTCTTCATTTTTAATTATTTTTGTTATTGGTGCCTTTGCAAGAATCTTTGGGTAAACAATGCACAAGAAACATTCTATCCCTGCTTTAAATGGGTTTTTGTTTGTTTGTTTAAAATACATTGTGTCTTTTAAGTCTTTAACAGGGTTCGTATGCTCCTTGAAACTCCTTGAATTCTGACTGGGAATTTCAAGACCTTGAAAACCTTTGAAATTAATAAAAAGTGGTTCTGTTGACCAAACCTCTTTGAAAACCTTTGAAAATCAAGCCATCAGCTCCAGAAATCTTATTTATGTGGCAAAAAGAAATGGCAGTTTATTTTTCTGCGTTCAGGTTAATGAACAACTATTTTAAAACAAATGTAAAACATCATCGTGATCCTGGACCATCGGCAATTTTACCCAAGGGAGATAATTTCTAACTTAATCAAAATTGATGAAGTTACAAATTATCTCCCTTGGTTAATCCAGGATCGCGATGATGTTTGTAAAAATGTTTTTAAATGATTTTTTTTTCATCAACCTGAACACAGAAAAATCAAACTGCCATTTCTTTTTTCAATATTTTTGCAAGTAGTGTAGACAGGTGGCACGAAAATTTGACCATTTTCTTTCAAAAATTGTGTTCTGCATTTTGTGTTTTTGTGCTCAGAAAATCTGTTGAAACCATCTGTGGTGTTTCATTTTGTCTATTTTCACATTTTTCTTTAAAAAAAATGACTATTTGAAAGAGGTGTGTGTGAAAATTGCTTCTTTATTTTCAAACGCTGTTTTCTTAAAATCATTTTTTTTCAACAAAAGTTCATGTGCAAGGAGTACCAAATATCTCTGGATCCAGACTAGCTAACTTCGTAATTTTTTTTTCTTTTGATCAGAAATGATTTCTGCATGCAATTATTTTTTTATTTATAAGTCAAAACAGCACGTATCATTTGCTGTTTCTGTTGGAATAATTCGAAAGCAATGAAATGTGAAGCCTGATGGCATTACTTTAGCTCAGCAAAACGGTATATAAAAATCCTTTTGTCATTGCATTAACTATAGCTCATCGAAACAAGAAAAGTCATGTTTCAAGTGCCTAACATGTCTGCTATGATACAAATTACAGTTCTTGTCATGAACCTTTTTTTTTTCAATTTTCATAATTTTGCCCCCATTTGTGGTCCCCAAATCACACAAGAGCTTTGAAATCGCCGAAATATGTTTTTTCCATGTTTTTTTTTTAAACATAAACAATAGAAAAAAATGAAGAAGTTTTAAAAGAACAATGGTTTAATTTTCGTGCCACCTCTTGCCTTGAAATAAAATAAACGCTCTTGAAAACTCCTTGAAAACTCTTTGAATTTTGTTCTTGGGAGTCTGTAGGAACCCTGTTTAAGAAAGTAGACAGATGCCATTTCCTCTCAATTTTACATTGATGAAACATTTATAGTTCCAGAAGTAAATCGGATAAGAAAACAAAACGATTCACATCTCAATTGAAACTTTATATAAATCTATTATTGAATGAAGAGTGCCATGAATGCACAGGTACAAACAAAAATATTGCCCATAGTTATGAAATGAAATCCTGGCATCTATAGATAAGTCTGTTTATCTCTGAACTAGGCTTCACATAAGATCTCAGTGTTACTTGCATTTCTGGCCATAAAATCTTTACAGCCCACAATAAATGCAAGACTGCTCAGGGCTATTCTAGATGTTCTTTCCTCATTTTGTTTTGTTTGTGTTGAAATATTTTGCAGACAAACAATACTGACCATCTCTCAAATCCAGTGACTAACATTGAAACTGTTATCATGATAAACTAGTTTATCAAATATGATGTTTTAAAGTACATACTTTCCAGTTTTCCTTTCTTTGAAAACATTCAAAGTAATTATGTTCTACAGGCAACATTCAGAATACATCTTCAAGATCTCTATTTAACTTATAAGTGTATGTTTCCAGCATGCAAGAAATAATAACCAAAATACCTCTATATAGATATAAAAGAAGAGGGGGGGGGGGGGGGGGGGGGGGTCACATTTTTCCGTACCTTTTTATCTTATTGGATATGCATATAATAACCCAAATCAGTAACATTGCTTATTCATATTATCTTCTCTGTCCCCCCCCCCCCCCCCCCCCACCCCCCCCCCCCCCCCCCCCCCACCCCAAGTCTTTTTTGTTTTCAGCTCCCTGTCCAGACAAACACTTGTGACCCACCTTTCTTATTTATTCTATCATTTCATTTTCCCCAGGAGTCTTTTCTGTTTTTCAGCTGCCCATCATTTATCTTTTCCGGACTTTCCCTTCCTCTGTGGCTTTGCTTCAGACATGCGTGTTTACCATGTGCTGTGACCTGTAAAGAAAGGCAAGGATATCCAGGAGACAGACTTGTGAGAGAGCAGTGGCTCTCAGCACAATTAGTAGGGATCTCATGGGAGGTACAGACTGGCCCTATGGCATCAGTCGGCCACTGCCCTATAGGCTTTGTTCAGGTTGCCTTCGCCAGTGGAGGCCACTTAGCTTTCTTAGGTGTCCAGCTGTCACATTCTTCTAGGCATGATATTTAAAGTCATGAACTTGAAAAGGTATTATGTAGGAAAACAAACCCAAATGTTTTGCTTTTTCAGGGCTTCTTGAGTTTGAACTACACACAATTTCATCAGCAGTAGTTTTTTTGTTGTTGTTTTTTAAGAACAGGATGCACATGCAATATGCTTGCAAAAAATATGAATTATCCGCTGAACATTCTGATGACCAAATGACAGGGGAAAAAAGATTTCTCCCTGTATTCTTGTTTTAGTTTTTTTTATCAATGTGAAAAAAGTTCTGTATTATCTTTTATGATCTTGTTGAATTGTATATAAGTTGTTGGTTCATCATTGGGGAAAAAAAGCTTATTTGTATTATCTTTTATGATCTTGTTTAATTGTACACAAAATGTTGGTTCATATGAATGAAATTTTAATTGATGGTGGAGTACAGAAGAAAAAGTCACAGACCTGCGTCGGCCTTCCTTTATGACCAAGTTTCTTTGAACTGACAATTAATTTCAAATCCAAGTAATTTTTTTAAAAAAAGAGGTGAGTGTGTGTGGAATAAATGAAAAGGAAAATATACTAAGCAAAATTTAGTATTGAAAGTTTAGTACTAGTATATTAGACTGAGTAATTGAAATGATTTGAATGAATGAAATTAATAAATAAACAAATTAAAATGTTCGGTTATTAACATATATTTTCTTATGTGTATTTTTTTTCTTTTAAAAACTAGAATTTTATGTTGCCTGCAAGTTGAGATTGCTTGGAATGTTCTTATCCTGTTTACATATATGCCTGCCAGGGATAGAAATATTGTCATGAACTGTTTTCATCCATTGACTTTGTGGTCAGTCTGTCACAGTTTAGCTTGTCAAATTTGTTTCTGTGAATGTAATCTGTCATTCATCACAGTGTTAATTGAAATCAAACAAACAAACTAGAAACAGAAACCAGCTTTTATCTTGTTGTTCTCTGCTCATGTTGTGTGAATATTTTGATGGTAGGTTTTCCACAGCATTTATTTGATTTATGTGCACAGTCACTCAAAGTTTTGATTTGAATTAAAGTTCATTAAATAATTAAAAAAATGTTTTCTTTGTCTGGTTAATGTAAATTTGTCACAGTCTCCGAATCATTCCATCACATACAGTCCCAGTTTGAATTTTAACAAATTAACAAAACATTCCCCTTTTTTTTCTGTTGTATTTGTATTGTTATTCTTTTGACGGTGAGTTTTGTGGTGTGCAGCGTGTATACTATCTGTCCCTGGAATTCTACATGGGGCGCTCTCTGGCAAACACCATGGTCAACGTGGGCATACAGAGCTCCTGTGATGAGGCCATGTATCAGGTCAGTCCGTACTGGGGGTCATTGTGGCCCAGTGTGGGGCAAGTGATGAGCTGGCGTGATCTAGAGTAACATCTGTTTCACTGCATTTGGGGACACCTATAATTTTCAAAGTTGTGAACTTTTGAAATCAGGTAACATCCATAGTGGTGTTTGGATTGAAATAAAAGTAATATTTTCAACATTGGTGTTCTTCTTGGAGACAGTGATGTTACTGTCCACGCATCCATAGTGGTGTTTGGATTGAAATAAAAGTAATATTTTCAACATTGGTGTTCTTGTTGGTGATAGTGATGTTACTGTCCACGCTTAGAGTTGATAATGAAACATATCAATACAACAGCATGCAAATATGTTGGCACAGTCAGCAGCTTTCCAATGTTGGCTACATTGGCGTGCTGTTTTGATCATGTGTATTTTTTCACACACAATTTAGAACACTCATGGTAACATCACTGTCTCAGAGTCATATCAAACAAAAGAACACAGATGTTGATATAATCGATTTATTCCCTCTCACTCACCAATACTGAGGTTTCCATACTCAGTTGAAAGCTCACACTTGGACAATCACAGGTCTCCCCAAATATTGATAACTGACTGCTGGAAACAACATTTTGACCATGTAAGAAAGTCTTATAAACACTTATTGATCATCCATTTAGAAGTATGCCATGGTCATGATCTGCACCACCTGATGCATACACACCACACACACACACACACAACACACACACACACACACACACACACACACACTGATTGAAGCCAGATTAACCTTTCGTTGTAAAATACACTTTCAGTAGAACATTTATTACAAAACGTCAGGGTTTTTTTTTTTTTTCAAAAACTGAGAATTATCGAATGAGCACACACCACAACACACACACAAAAAAACACACACACACACCAGATTCGTTTACCATCAACTGGGGGAAGTGAATTATCTTTGTGGTTTTAATTTAAACATGTTTCTTAAAACATGTACTCTTTAATTGGGGGTAGAAAAAGTTTTTTTTTTTTTTTTTCCCCGTCAAAGAAAACACACACAACACACACCACAAAAACCACACCCACCACACACACCACACACACACACAGTCCACCACACACACAGCCACCACACACACCCCAAAACCAACCCAACCCAACAAACCACACAAACACACCACACACTGCATGCCCAGCCGCACACATACAAAACACCATGTGGAGTGCACACATGATATACTTGTACAACTTTAAATGTTTTTTGAATGGGGATACACCTTGTTAATGCAAGATTCGTGTTCCTGTAGTTTATGTGCAAAAAGGGGAAAACTACAAGTTAGTTATTGTTTTGGGTCTGAAAACCTCTCACTGGCCTTGTCTTGCGTCATTTGCCTGTTAAATGGAATTCTCCTTTGGACTTTTTTTCCCCTTTTCAGCCTGTAAACACATTAACACATATATTGACAAAAACACACACTACAACATTTTCTCAAATGGCATTTACTATAGGGATGCAATTTATGATCCTTTGATTAAACTTTTCATGTTTTGGTTTTATAAAAAAATTTGGGGGGGGGGACAGGGGAAATAGTTTTTGACTTTTTTATCCCCTGATTTGTTTTTTTAGTGAAAGTTAGCGTTTTGAAAGGAAAAGGATGTTTTTGTTTTCTTTTCTTGTTGTGTGTTTGCGTGACTTGACCACACTGCAGCTAACAATGTCTACATCACCACACCACACCCAAACACACCCCCCCAAACCCCGCACTGCCATGCATTGCAAAACATTGTAGGAAACCCATGATATTTTCATGAAAAATTGCAATAAATGATAATATTAGTGAATTTAAGATAACGGGTTTTTTTAACATTAAATGTGTTTTTTTGGGGGGATCATTTGGCAGGATTTTTGGGAGAAGAGGGAAGGAAGAGAGGATCAGAAGAGGGTGGAAAATACAGGGGTTTTGTGATGGTACACTGTAAAAATTGGACTTTAAAAAGTAGCAAGAATCCCAAGGTCATTTTCCCAGTACTAGGAATTTCATTTCTCTAGTTTTTAAAATGCATGATCATAAAGGGAAATTTGAGTTTGTTCCCCTTTTATCCCAAGGGAGTGAATGTAATAAATGGTAAGCAAGTCAATGGTTTCCCTTTTTTTTTTTTCCTGATCTTTTCCCCCAATTTTCCCAAAGTTGGGTTGGACATCGGGGGTGGGGAGATGAAAAGATGCGGGGTTTGGGAAATGGAGGGTAGGCGTTGGGCGGCCTGTTTTTGGGTTTCCATGGCCAATTACGGTGCTTACGGCTAGGGCCCCTCCGCACGACTTGGTACTTCCCCAAAAAGTGATTAACAGGGCGGTACTGTGGGGTTTTTTTTAATCTTTGTTTGTTTGTTTTTTTCTAGGAAAGAAAAAAGAAAAATTTTTTCCTTTCTTCCCCGCCCCTCCATCCTTTCTTTGCAAGGGTTTTTTTTTTTTTTTTTTTGGGGGGGGGGGGGGGGGGGGGGGGGGGGATGATAAGAATTCCTGTTCCCTTTGTTTTATTTGTTTCATATTTGAAAGTTTAAAGAGGGGGTGTATTGATGTTTTTTACTTTTTGGTTTTCCCTTTTCCCCGAAACTCTCCAGACAACATCAGGGTTTTAAAGACCCTTTTTTATCATTCTTTCATCATGCACTCCCAGTCCCATGAACCCCATCCTCCCCCCTCTCTAGTCTCACTCCTCTTCCTTTGCATTGTTTTTTCCTTCTGTCTTCAATATTTTTTTTACTGGCTGGCGTCTATCAGTCTTTGATTTCCTAATGACAGGCTACGGTGACATGGTTGCTTGAATAAAGTGTTGTAAAGGGCCACCCGTTTACTTTGGGGGTGAAGAGCAGCAGATGGTGAAACATGTACTCCATTTGCTTGGGTTTGTGTAAATCCCGTAGGGCCGAAAATCAATAAAAGTTTCGTGAAGGTTTTCGTTTTGTTCCTGGTGGCAATAGGTAAAAAGCTTTACCCTTAAAATTTTGATGTTTACATTTAAAAAGATAGAAATGGAAGGTTTTTTGTGCATTGCGTTTCGTATATTTTCCAGGCTGTAAAATTTTTTCTCTTTTAGCTGCTTTTTCCCCCTCCCAAATGATTTCCCCCTTTTTTTTTATTCCCCTGATTTCTCATTTTTTGTGGAAATTTTGCAATGCTGCCTCCCTCCCCATTTTTTTCCCCCATCTTTTTTACAAAATCGAATGCAAAAATTTTTGAAAATTATTTGAAAGCAAATTGTCATTTTGTGCGAAAAAGGCGCGAAGGGAGCCACTCTTTTGTTCCCCCCCCCCTTTTGTCGCACCCTTTCCCTGCCCACCCAAACCCCCACCCCCCTGCAGTCATGGTTTTTCTCTTTTTTTTTTTGCCTTCAGGGAAATTTGGGACGAATGTTTTTCACCATAAATGGGGACTAAGTGAAACTTGTGGCCATAAAATTATTATAGCCATGTTGTTGAAAAAATTTTCAGAAGATTTTTCAGCGTAATAAGTAGACAAACATAATTTGAAGTGTTTAAAAAAAAAGAAAGAAAATCCCCCAATTTTAATAATGAAGTTTGTTCAAACAGCTGGAAAAGCCAATGAGTGGTGCCTTTGGCAATCCTTGGGAAAAAGCCGACCAAGGGCAGGGGGCCCGCAACTTCTACGGAAGATTTTGAAGTTGTCGGCCGGACGCCAAAATGGGGTTTATTCTCAGGGATGGCTTTTTTTTTTTCCCCCCCCTTTTTTCCTTTGTATTTTTCTTTGTTTTTCAGCTTTTTTGGGTGCTTTTTTTCAGATTTTTTGGGGGAAAGGAAAGGTTTTTAAAAAAGTGGAAAAAGGGCTACCCAGAGAAAGATAAAGTTTTGATTTTTGTTTTTATGCTTTGTTCTGTGTGTTATACCCTTCAGTTTATTTTTTTAGCGGTTGGTGGATGTCTTTGCTGGAGTTTTTGTGTTATTGTTGTTTTTGTTTTTGTTAATGTTGTTTGCTTTTGTTTTTTTTGGGCAGATACCCCTGATGGGGAGCAATCAGTTAAAAAAATTTTTGTAGAATTTTTGAAAATGGTCATGATTTTTATCATTTGGGTTTTTGCTTATTCATGGTTACCTTATAAAATCAAAATTTTTCCCGCATTTTAAATTTCCCCTTAGTCAGGCTTTGGGCCTTTTTTTATTGTGAGTGATAAATTTTCCCCCAGAAAGTTGTCTGGAAAATTGCCTGTTTTTCAGGGGGGTCTTTGATTTTCTTTTTTCTCGTGTTGAGACCTAGTTTTGTCTTTCGCCTCACTGGGGCAGTGACCTTAGGTTTTTTCGCCTTATGCTCCCAGGATTTTGAAAGGTTTTATTTATCCAATTAAATGAATAAAGTTTAAAAAATTTAGTACAAACACCCTTAAAAACAAAACCCTTTGAATTTTTCGTTTTCAAAAGTACAGTTTGTGAAATTCCAAAAAAACAAAACCATTGATTTTTGTTTTTTTCGTAATGTGATGGATAAAAAACAGTGTGTTTATTTTTTTTTTGTTTGTTGTCTTTATTTTTCATTTCCTAATGGTTTTTCCCGGGCTTATCATTTAGAGAACCATGTCCGGTTCATCCTTCATTGTTTTGGGGGGCCTCCAGGGGGAGCATTCAGTGTTAAGTGGTTTTTTCACCCCGGGAAGGGTTCGTTTGAAATTCTTGAAAAGCATGTAAAATAATTCCTTACCATCACCAGTTTTTGATCTGTGTTTGAGGTCAAATTTTAACTCTTCCAAAGGTGAGGAAATTGATATCTTGATTTTGAGCTGTAAGGGAATTTCCATTTTTGGAATTATGCCTTGTGCAATTTAAAAACCCCCGGGCCAGTATCTCTGAAACTCCCCTACCGTTGTCCATTGTGCAGTTCACAAAAGTCGGGTTTCACAGTATTTTTTTTCCTCAATAGGTTGAAAGCAAAAACAAAAAAAAATTTGTTTGGGGTGTTAAAACCATTGAAAGGAAACCAGCACAAAAATGTTAGTTTTAAGGAAAAATTTGAAAAAATTTCTTTCCAAAAGGGGCCGGGGGTTTTAATTTTTTTATATGGCTGAAACTGGATCAATTGAAAAAAGGGTTTGGACATTTTTTGAAATGGAAACTGGGCTGTGACATCGGGTTTGGTGTTGATGTCATTTAAGTTAAAGATTGGCTTTTCCACCCCAAGCTCAAAAGATTTGTTGCATTACTGCTTGTTTTCAGACAGAAAGCGAATTAAACTTTTTAAAAGAAAGGATCAAAACAGGATGTCGTCACTTTAAAATATGATCCTAATTTGGTATTTTGGGAATGAAACATAACCAGACAAACACGGCTGAAATCAATTTACCTCATCTTGTGGTACCATCATTCAGCTTTACAAAACATCCAGCTTAATACAACAACAGAATTTTTAATCATTTTTCCCCAACTTTAACAATTTTTTCAACACCAGTACTAAGAATAACTCAGCCAGTGTGTCTGAATTTCCCCATTTTCTCCAGCCTCGGAAGAACAAAATCTCCTCCACAGAGTAACTCCTTGTTTGCTTAAAAGTGGCTTCAGTGTCTTTCTGGATTTCTAGTTTTGCTGTAGCTTCAGGGTGTAACTCCCTCTGAACCCCAGCAGGAGTGCTGCACCTGGCCTCAAGTCAGTATGGTCCCTGGACCTCTGCCTGTCCATGATTTCTGGAGTCAGAAGTGTCATCCATGAGGTGACACTTCTCAATTGCAAGCTCTAGAAATCCTGGTAGTGGGGTCTTTGAAGAGAGCCCTAGAGCTTTTTTGAGAGGGAGAGTCGGAATGATGGGAGGGGAGGCATGTTCCTGAATTTTTTTTACTTAAAAAGAGTTATTATTGAGTGTGCCAAACAGCAGGGACAAACAAATTACTAATAACTCTTTTCTGAAATTTGTTTCCCTTTCCGCCTGCAGTCACCTCACTTTGAAACTTCCTTCCAGAAAAGAACTCTGTGAAGGGAGGGAGTCTGATTAGAATGCATCTACAACAGTCCAGACAGAAAAAAGAAAAGAAAAAGGAAAATTCCCAGACTATGTTTTTAAAGGAAAGCCTCAGTTAGGAGGTTTTGTACTGTAAAATTGCTTTAAAAAAAAATATCTGACGAGACATTAGACGAGTTGATCATAGCTGGATCATCTTGAGAGTTTATTCATTTGTTTGATACTGCCAGTCTTTTGTTTTAGACATTGATATTGTGCCAAGATAGTCTGTTTAAAAGGAAAGCCAGTAGTTTGCATGATGACGCATTGATCGATTCTAGGGACACTTATGAGTGTGAATTTATCTTCCTTGCTTTTATAACTTGAGTGTAGTACTTTGATGATCTGATCTGGGTGTAAATAGTGGTTAGGAAAAGCAGTTGTAGGCTCCATTCTGCAGAATGACCTTCGTCAACATGATCAGAGTCATCTGGCAGCTGGACAGACATTCTCATGGAATTTTCATCTGATCTCATGTACGCCTGCTCTTGACTAACTTGCAGTTTCAGTACTATTGGAAAATGAGTAGCCGTCATCTTGCTTCAAGATTGTTATGTAGTCAAAATGCTGTATTGAACATTCATGCATTAATCTTTTCTTCTCACATCAGTGTTTGAGAATTCTTTTCGCCAAGTCCTAGAGCAAGATCCACTTTTAAGCTACATGTTTTGATCCACACCATATGAAAATGTAGGGTAGGAAGCTATTTCCTATTGTGATTGTGACGAAGATACCAGTGGTCTCAGCTGCGTTGCCACTGTATGTTGTTACAGGAGGTATGTGTTGAGAGGGTAGAGGTGTTTTGTGGCGCAGGTTGTGCTGGCTATGCCATACGACACCCCTGTTCCAGGCTACGGAAACAACACGGTCAACACTCTGCGCCTCTGGTCCGCCCGGGCCCCCAACAGCTTCAACCTGAATTTTTGTAAGTATATCACCGTGGTCTATGTCAGCATGTCACTGTGATCTATGTCAGTAGATCATCGTGGTCTGTGTTAGTATGTTACTGTGGTCTATGTCAGTATATCATCGTGGTCTATGTTGGAATGTCACTGTGGTCTATGTCAGTATATCATCATGGTCTGTGTTAGTATGTCACAGTATATCATCGTGGTCTATGTCAGTATATCACCATGGTGTATGTCA
>CM031598.1:90148451-90176162 GCA_018398815.1 Conus ventricosus
GTATGTCATCATGGTCTATGTCAGTATATTACCATGGTCTATGTCAGTATATCATCGTGAATTATGTCAGTATATCACCATGGTCTATGTTAGTATGTCACTGTGGTCTATGTCAGTATATCATCATGGTCTGTGTTGTATGTCACTGTGGTCTATGTCAGTATATCATCGTGGTCTATGTCAATATATCACCATGGTGTATGTCAGTATGTCACCATGGTCTATGTCAGTATATTACCATGGTCTATGTCAGTATATCATCGTGGTTTATGTCAGTATATCACCATGGTCTATGTTAGTATGTCACTGTGGTCTATGTCAGTATATCATCGTGGTCTATGTTAGTATGTCACTGTGGTCTATGTCAGTATATCATCGTGGTCTATGTCAGTATATCACCATGGTCTATGTCAGTATGTCATCCTGGTCTATGTCAGTATATTATCGTGGTCTGTGTCAGTATATCACCATGGTCTATGTAGTATGTCATCCATGGTCTATGTCAGTATATCAACATGGTCTATGTCAGTATATCACCATGGTCTATTCATATGTGGTGTATGTCAGTAGCAGGCAACAACAACAAAAAAAAGTTGGCAGTAAAAGGCATCTGGGAGTCATAACCTGGATGCGTCCTGGCCCCTTAGTGTAAGATTCAGGGCCGAAACACTTGTCTGAGGAGTTTCTTCTCTGAGACTTTCTGCATGCCAAGCTCTCCTAGAGTTTCTTGCTACAGTTTTTCAGCATGGTCTATGTCAGTATATCATCGTGGTCTATGTCAGTTATATCATCATGGTCTAGTCAGAAAGGTCATCCTGGTCTATGTCAGTATATCATCTGTAGAAGTTGGAGCGGGGGAATTTTATAGGCTATTAGCTTGTAGATTTCAAGTAAGAAGAGGACCAGAACCCTGAAAGCAATGCAAAGGCAGCGGAAAAAGTCCATCTGGATCTGGTCGAGGAGGAACAAAGTGAACTTCATAAAGCTTAAATTTCCAAATTTAACAGATGGCTGTGTAAGCAGTGGGGTAAGAATCTGTCTGAAAAAAGGCACACCGTCAAAAGTTCCGGATTGAAATCTGGAAAGTGACCATACAAAAAAAAAGATTGGCGTAGAGGGGGCATCTGGGAGTCATGACCTGGATTGCGGCCTGGCCCCTTAGAAATGTAAGTGAGTTCGGGGCCGAAACACTTGCCTGAGGGAGGTTTCTTCTCTGAAGACTTTCTGCTGTCAAGCTCTCCCTAGAGTTTCTTGCTACAGTATATCATCGTGGTCTGTGTCAGTATATCACTGTGGTCTATACATGTCAGTACTTGGTCTGTGTTAGTGTACCATCTTGGTCTATGTGAGAATATCATTGTTGTCTATGTATGTCAGTATATCATTGTGGTCTATGTCAGTATATCATTGTGGTCTATGTCAGTATATAATTGTGATCTGTGTCAGTATATCATCACGGTCTGTGTCAGTATATCATTGCAGTCTATGGCAATATATTATCACGGTCTATGTAATATATCATCACGGTGTATGTCGGTATATCATCATGGTCTGTGTCAGTGTATCATTGGCCTGAACCAGTATATCACCGTGGTCTATGTCAGTATATCATTGTGGTCTTTGTTGGTAGATCATCGCGGTCTGTGTCACTATATCACTGTGGTCTATGTCAGTATATCACCATGGTGTGTGTCAGTACATCATCGTGGTCTATGTCAGTGCATCATGGTTTGTGTCAGTATATCATGGTGGTCTGTATCAGTATAGCACCGTGGTCTATGTCAGTATATCATCATGGTCTATGTCAATATACCATCATGGTCTATGTCAATATATGACTGGTCTATGTCTGTAGATCATCATGTTCTTTGTCAGTATATCATTGTAGTCTATGCCAATATATCATCGTGGTCTATGTCAGTGTACCAGTGTGGTCTATATCTGTATATCATCATGGTCTTTGTCAGTACATCAATATGGTGTATGTCAGTGTATCATCTTGGTCTGTGTCAGTACATCATTGTGGTATATGTCAGTATATCATCTTTGGTCTGTGTCAATACATCATTGTGGTCTATGTCAGTATATCATCATGGTTTAAGTCAGTATATCATCATGGTCTATGTTAGTACATTAACGTGGTCAGTGTCAGTATATCATCGTTCTCTGTGTCAGTACATTACGTGGTCTCTGTCAGTATATCATCGTGCTCTGTGTCAGTACATTAACGTGGTCTCTGTCAGTATATCATCGTGCTCTGTGTCAGTGTATCACTGTAGTATGTGTCAGTACATTATCATGGTATCTGTCAGTATATCATCATGGTCTATGCAGTTTTGGTAAAACACTGGGCAACTTCTGCATTATACTTTGTCAGAATGGCAGCACATTTTATTTTTGTTAGTTTGTGTGTGTGTGTACTGTTTGTGTATGTGTGTGTGTACTGTTGAAGAGAAAGAGCCGTATTCTGTGTTGGACTTAAAAGGATCCTAGGATTTCTGTTGGAAGATTGAAGGATATGTTTTTTATGGGGAGATGCAGAAGATGGATCTGAAGTTAATGTTGCAGAGCATTGATCAGTACGAGAATAAGTGATGAATCATGAAGCAGTCTAGAGAACATGGGTGGAATTTTTTTTTTGTTTTTATTTTGGTTTTAGGGGTTTGTTTGTTTTATATAAGTGAATTATTATGTGTGGGTCAAATATATGATAAGGTGCTCAGAAAACATGATCCCATATTCTGTCTTTTGGGGGTCATTCAGTAAACTTTAGGAAATTAGAGTATTATGTTTACTGTCGTAAAATTCCTCAGAAAGCAGGAAACCATTTTCTGTCTGTTTCAGACTATTACAAAAAAACACACCCAAAAAACAACTTCAGGAGATGAGAGCATTGTATTTACTACTATAGCTAGTGTGTAGTGTTTGTGTGTGTATGTTTTAAGTAATGTTTGAGTATCTAGTTATTTAAAGATTTCACAAGAAGTAGTTCTGTTTAATTAGTTTGTATTTTTGCTGTCGCTCTGCATCTCTGTTTTGTATACTTCAGGGATTTGTATAATCCTAAAATGCAAGGACAAAGTAATTTGACATTTTCTTCCTGTGTCCGAAATGATGCGCGTTCATTTATTTGTCTCGCACGGCACCCCGAAACAGCCTCTCAGTAAAAGTGCAAAACTTACACAAAAAAATTGTAAATGCATGCATAGTTTCATTCTCCATGATAAATGCTATGAAAAGAAAAAAAATTGCGTCCAGGGACGCTATGCTTCAGAATACACATTTTCATTATGGAGATTTGTAGGCTTAACCAAAGTGTACTAAAATTCAGTATTTCCCATTATTGTGGATTTCTTTTTTTCATTTATGATGACTGTCTTCAAAAAACCTGTAATTTCATCCATGTAGAGAAATTATCTTGCTGTTTGTGAGAAAGAAAGAAAAAGCGGGATTGCTATAGTTTTCTTCTTCCAGCATCTCCCAAGGTCTACTGTTAGGCTACATAACTCTCACCACTCCATTGATGCAGAAACTGAGCTTGGATGCAGAGCCTTGCTCAAGTTGCTGTGGTGTATTTTGTGGTATTAAAGGTGAGAGGGTTAGAAGAAACACTTTGATGCTTTATCAGGAACACAGAAAGCTCAGATGATTTTCAAAAGAAAGAAACTAGAAATCTCAAAGGATTTTGTTGACCTTTTAATCCCTTATTGAATAACACCATTGAGATAGATATCTTGAATACAAGAAAATCAAATAACAGAAAAAATAATCATGTGTGACACAGTAAAAGTCAAACTTGTGTGTCCATGACAGTGTAAGAGAAGAGAGAAGCATGAACAGTGATGACAACAGTCTTTTCCCCTCAACTCACCAAGACTCACAGTTGGCCTTTACCCAACTTAAGTTTAGACTGACTCAATGGCTGGGCCAGTACTGACTTCTGTTGACCTCACTTCCCAAACTGACGTTGTGCACTCATCCTCTGCAGGACCAGTGTACTGAAGGACTAAAGCACAAGATGCCCAGTGAGAGAGAGGCTCTGTAACCTGCTCCTGTGATTAGCTGAATAGGGCACTTATTTCCTTACTTTTCCTTCCCCAATGCTGTATGCTCTTTCCAGCATTACAGTTTGACATTGGCATCAGCTGCTTGTTTTGGATCAGTGGAATAGAATGTATGTATCAGTATGTATGAACACATAGGCAGCAGTGATTACCGTATTGACATGCACTTAGTGTTGCCTTTTGTTACTTTTTCTTTTGTAAATATTAAAGTATAATTGTAATATGGTAATATGCTTTTTTTGTTTTGTTTTGTTTAGTCAACAGCGGTGAGTACATCACTGCCGTGTGTGACCGCAACTTAGCTGAGAACATCTCCAGAGTGCTGTACCCTAATGATAATGTGAGTGTAAATATTGAGGCGTAAACTGTGAGGGTTGTAGGCATGCAAAAATGTGTGAGGTTTTGGCAAGATCATTAGTTTAAGTATATATGAGCACCACACATGCACACGCACATACATACACAGTGCACACACACATGCGCACACACACCAAATACATTGTCAAAAGAGCAAACAGGGTGGTTTTTTTCATAAAGCCAATTATTTTACATGCCAAGATTTGTATGTAAAATCATTGATTTAGTTGCATATGAAAAATCATTTTGTGCAACTCTTTCTCTCCTTCTTGCCCCCTCCTTGCCCCCCCCCCCCCCCCCCCCCTTGCCCCTCCTTCCAACCCCCCCCCCCCCTTTCCTCCTTTTTTTCTGTCTCACCATTGTGTCCCCATCACTCCTTCCTCTGCTCACTTATTGTTTGTTTTTCCTATTTGGCAAAGGAGAATAGAAGGATCAGGTATTGTGGATTAACTTCTCTCTCTTCTCTCATTTCAGGGTTCTGATTATTAAGGCATGAATCACACAAAGAATGACTAAGGCTTTTGTTTGGACAGGCAGATCTGAGATTGAATGGCTATTAAAGGCTTTATTGCAGTTTTTCACTCCCAAGTCAGGTAATAATGTGAACAAACTGATTTTGGATTTCTGTGTGTGTGTGTGTGTGTGTGTGTGTGTGAAAATAGTTCTTTGAGGGCAAAGAGCTGCGTCTGAAGCAGGAGTACTTCCTGGTCGCAGCCACTCTTCAGGACATCATCCGTCGCTTTAAGTCTTCCCGCTTTGGCTGCCGTGATCCTGTCAGAACTACCTTTGACACATTCCCAGAAAAGGTACTGAGCAATTCCAAGCTTTCTGTTTTCCATAACTTCATTATCAGGCATGCACATTCTCTCTGTCTTTATCCCAGGCTTAAGTTGTTGGTCACCAGAGTCACTGCCACATAAAAGTTTAACTGATTTCAGATACATTTAATTTGCACCAAGGCATAGACTCATCTCAGACTACAGTGGATCTGTTTTTGTTGTATTTTTTGTTTGTTTGTTGATTAAGGGAGTGACTATATGTACTCATTATTCTCATATATAAAACACTTGATTTGTTGATATCCCCTGAGCATGTTGTGTGTTGATCCATTTTGCGCCCAATTTTAGAAGGTAAGTGATTATTTGTTCTTCATTTTCATTGTCTTGAATGTTGTTTGTCTTGCCTGAAGATGACCGAAAAGGTCAAGTTTTGTTTAATAATTTGTTTGTGTCTTTCGTTCAGTGGAATAGTCGTTTTTCTTTTATTTTGATTTCCGCTTGCAGTCACCTCCTTTTGGAGCTAATGTTGCTGTGTTGTGGGCATGGTGCAGGTGGCCATCCAGCTGAATGATACCCACCCTGCCATGGCCATCCCAGAGCTGATGCGCGTCTTCGTGGACATCGAAGGACTGCCCTGGGAGAAGGTCAGCCTCAGTGGTGCCCCTTTCAGGTCTTGGCAGCTTCTTAGAATAGTTTGTGTATGGGTTGGGTGTAGGATTCTGTTTGTAGATCTCCACCCGAAAGGTTGTGCAGTGCTTTAGTCTCTTTGCAAAGTTTCCCTGAAATGCTAACATTGCTGCACACTATTGTCTGAAAAGAGTGGTGCCATAGCTAAGGCATTGTTTTTGTTTGTATGAAGTATGGATGATTCAGAAATAATGCATGATGATTTTGTTTTTAAAAAAGGGCGGATATTTTTGTACTGATTTAGGTTGTAGACATCATCGGCAGTGCTTTTATCTTGCCTTTTTTTTTTAATAATAAAAGTGAAACCCCTAAGACAGTAAATTGAGGCAAAAGTACTTGTTCAGGTATGTATTCCTGTAAGATAGTGTGCATAATATGTTGGGCATTGGCTGTACTTTCCCTGCTGGCGCCCTGGTGACAATTCAGTTCAATGTGGAAGTTGTCCTGTGATGTGTTTACATGTCCTAATGTTTTTTCCACAATGATGCAGGCCTGGGATCTCACAGTGCGCACCTGTGCCTACACCAACCACACTGTTTTGCCCGAAGCTCTGGAACGGTGGCCCACATCCTTGCTGGAGAATATTCTCCCTCGTCATTTGGCTATCATGTATGAGATCAACTTCCGATTCTTGAAGGTGAGAGAAAAGGACTGCAAATGCTAAATGCATTCATCAGAATATGCTGTGATTTCGCTGGAAATGTTACGCTGCTGTTCTTTGTGATGAAATGCTATGCCAAAACCAACGCTTTTTCAATTAACCCGATGCCTACTGGATCGATCGAGATCGATCGCGAGATTTCCTCTATCTGAATGCCGGATCGGCCAAGATTGACCGCTGAATACTAGGTCAACGACTTTGGCTTTCACCATCACATATCCCAGAATGCAATCGCGACAGAAGAGTCTTCCGGTACGGAAGTTTCTGGACGCCATTTTGTTTTTTGTTGCATGTGTTTTGGTGGAGTAGTTTTGCTGCTGTGAATTTTCAAAGTTCAGCTTTTTTTCGCGAAGATTTTCTGGGAAAATGGCGGATCAGGTAACTATGCAACTTGCAGAATTCATTTTCTGAAGTGATATTGATGAAGAGAGTCTATTTGCGGGCTACACTCGTGAAGAAGATTTGAAGCGAGACGATTCGGACGTCGATCTTGACCTAGTTATAAACAAACATCGACTGGTGACTGATTTTAAGGCTATCGATTCGGGCGATGATAATGACGACGTCGAATAGCCCATTGCTGCTGGGCCCAGCCCCCCAAAAGAAAATTCAAAAGACAAAACTTGCTAGAGATTCTTTAATTGTTGACTAGAGTGGTTGGCTACAAGAAGTGAAGCCCCAAAAAGTTTCCCTTGTTTTGATAGCCAGGAAACCGGGTCAATCAGTGGGTGTGTCCCATGATTTGCCTGTGGGAGCGTCACCTTTAGCCTTTCGATTTCAGAAGAATTTTGGCAGACTTTTAAACGAGAAACAAATATATTTGCTGCACAAAAGCAAGCAGAAAATGATGAACATAAACTCTGGCCTAAAATAAAAACTGCCTGTTTATCAAAAAGCAAAGAGGAGACGGACAAGAGTACATCATCATCACAGTGTGTGTGGATGTTGGGGGGGGGGGGGGGGGGGGGGGATTGCTCAGTGCACATTTTTGCTGAATTCCATCACAATCTATGAGTCCAGTATTCAGTAATCTGTTCTTGTTATTTTTTTCGCCTCAGTAGTATGAAGGCAAGTCTTCTTGTATGTGATGCCTTCAGTTTAACAAAATTGTTGAAGTTTGGGTTTTTCTTTTCCCTTCACAACAAAAGTTGATTATTTAGTGTGCAGACCATACAGAATGACGTTATTTTGTTCCTGAAGGTTTCAGTACTTTGTTTAGACTTGGAAAATTACTCTGTGCTCCTAATCCATGACATTCTGTGGGTACAGTGAATTTAGGGGAAAATGTTTTAGCACTGAGAACACTGAAGTAGAGTTAGTCTGTTTGTTTTTTGGGGGGTTTTTTCCTCGTGTACCAGTTCACTATATTGGGGGAAAAATGGCTGTTTTGGATGGAGTGGTGTCTTTGAATTTTTTCTTTACTTTTATAGAATAGATAAGTTAAAAGCAAATTTTTTATTGAGGTTTCTTTATGGCAAGTGTGTATGTGTCTCTTGGCATGGTATTTACATAGTCATATAGCACAGTCATGTGGTAGGCAGAGGGTTATAAAAAGCAAACGTTTCACAGACTTAACATCGGCTTAAACAGAACCAAGACGATGGAGATCTGTAGACTGTGGACTTATTGTATTAAAGAAAAAAGAAAGGCCAAGTTCAGTAAGGAGAGGATGAAAAATTAGAAAGAAAAAAAAAACTGCTGGGAGAGGACTTGATTTTGCCACTTTTTTGACTGGTTTTGATATCGGTTGTTTGAATATTTTGTGGGTTAAGTCAGAATCATATAATACTTAGCAAGATTTCTGTCTTCATAATCCATCATCATGTCATGTGCAAAGCAAAGTGCGACTGAAAGTACTTTTGAGTCTGACTTGTGACATGCATAAGTGCTGTGTCTTGAGAACTGAAAAAGTTACTTCCTGCTTAACCAAAATAATTTGAAAGTCAAGGTATGATGAGCTTAACAAAAAGTGATATTGAACTAGTTGCCATGGCAGTGGTTAGTGTTGCAGACTCCCAGATGGAAAACTCATGGGTTTGATTCCCATTTGCGCTGTTAAGTTATGGGATTTTCACTGCCCCAGTCAGCTCTTCCCAGAGTTGACATTGCTGTGCACTCAGTTTGGAACACTACGACCACACAGTCGAGTTTCATCTATTTAATGGATGCGTCTCTGATAAGCACCTATTTCCTGACAAACTCTGCAAGTGTCTGTGTCTCTTGAACCTGATTAACCCTTTCACCGCCAGACGTTGTTCTGTTTTGCATAAATCCCCATCGCCAGCCATTTTTCAGAAAATCTCTTTATTTCATACCAGCATACGTGAAATGTGGATATCTCGGAAACTAAACAACCAGTTGTCATGCTGGTTTTTGGGAAATTGAGGAAATAAACTATACTTTTGTTAATTTATAGAATGTTAGTAATGGTTAGATAACCAAAATTTCACATTTTTGGTGATTTCAAATGCAAAAAAAAATGCAAAATAAAATAATTAAATGCTATCTTTAGTCTCAACAAAAAAAAGAAGGCATGCCATCAAACTCTGAAAAAGAAGGAAAAATACTCTACTCACAAAATAAAGACCAGAAAGTGTGTAATATCCAATAGAAAAATGAAAAAGAACAGCTATAAATCAACATACCCCAACAGCAGAAGAAGAGCTGGAAATAGTCCACAGGTAGAGAATCATCCTTGTTCACAAGCACTCCAGAAACAACATTCAGAGAAATAATTAGTGGTATGACTTAATGAGGTGATGCAGAAAAGAAACCACACACACACATATGCACGCATTCACGCACGCACACGCAAGCACGCACGCACAACTAACTGCTTACACCCCACTGGCACACACATGAAAGAAAGAAAAAGAGAAGGGAACACACACACACACACACACACACACACACACACACACACACACACACACACACACACACTCACTTTCTTTTGCCCCACTTGTACACACTTGAAAGAAAGAAAAAGGGAAAACACACACACCGCATGCAGGCACGCACATCCCTTTCACTGTCACTGTTGAAAGCAATTTTTTTTTAAAATGAAAAAGTCATTCACTAGCCTGTTGGTCTCTATAACCTGGGAAGCCAATGCTCCTAGGGCGTATGAGTCCAGCTGGTCACTCAAACTCATCTCTGCAGCACATCTCTGACACATGTCAGTCAACCACGCCCCTTCGACCTCGATTCGTGGCAAGCCAGCTGGGCTTGCAGTTCTTATCTTGTACCTGTTAGTCGCCCCCTATAATGTCTCTCTCACTCACACAGCTTTCAATTCAGTCACTGCAAGTTGGCCTAGAGCCAGCAACAGTTTGCTTGTTCAAGGGCTGTGTGTCTGGTGTGTGTGTGTGTGTGTGTGTGTGTGTGTGTGTGTGTGTGTGTGTGTGTGAGACGCACTGCCTGCCCTCCACTTGGCACACGTCCAACAGTCAGCGTCTGTGGTAATTCGGTCAAGCTCTCCCTTTCACATAATGTTTTCTGGTCACAATCTGGGTGTTCTTTATCTGCATCAGTATCAACTGACCATCTGTTCAGTATTTCCAGCACCCAAACTGTGGTAAATGTACGTGAAGCGGAGTACCTGAAGTGCTTGGTTGTGACATCATAGTGAATGGAAAAACGATCGGTTAAGTCGATAAAAAACACTGAACTGAACAGCGCTCTGACAAAGCAAATGGCTGTGAGTACAGGTCAGGGAATTGCCCAACTGTGACGTTTCTTTCTGGCTTTCTGTCTCATCAGATTGGAGAGTGAGAGTATCAGGGAGTAAGGTAACCCAAGTTGGTCACATTTCGGCGACATCAGCCGTGAGCCACATGGTTTCATAAATGCAATGTTGGCGGAGTAAGGGTTAATGCCGGGATATTATTATGAAAGTAAGCATGAAGCACAGCCCTGAGATGTTGTCTCAGACCAGAATGGAAATCCATAGCATCATCATCCTCATACACATCCTCACTGATCAGCATGTAAAGAAAAGATGAAGTCTCACCCTGTGGCCCTTCTTGCCCTGCTGTCATCATGATATCAGTTCTGATTTCCCCTCCATGTCTGTGCCTTTGGTGAGGTTATTTCAGGGTCTCTGGACAGGCAGGGTGGGGCCTACCAGAGGAAGGGCTCCTCAACTAAGAAATCGTTATTGGTAAGAGGTGTCCTGAATATGCAGATTCAGAACAGGCACCACTGAACATCACCGAAGTGATAAGTCAGCAGTGCAGTGTCTCCACCTGTGGGTTGCCTCATGAGGACTTGGCATTGATTGCTCCTTGTGGATTGCTAGCACTCGGGCTGTGGCAGGACAAGACGGCTGTGGCTGTGGACAGGGGGTGGGAGTGAGTGGCATGGTGCAGTGCCCTAAGGTGGCATGGAAGATGAGACAGCACAAGAAAAAAAAAAACATCTTAAAACAGTCGAAAACCACATGAAGTGTAAATGGTTTTTGCTTTATGATATTTTGTATAGCATTGAATGTTAACAATGTTTTGAGAGAAAAAAAGATGTAAGGTTTATTTGTTTGTGATTGGACACAATTCATTTTCAGGGTCTGAGAGACGATACTTATCGTAATATTTATCTCTGATTGGTTTCATTTATGTTTTCTTTAATCTATTCTGTACTTGTAAGCACTTAGGGCTTACCTAAGATGAAGCGCCATAAATAATCATTATCATTATGCCCACAATTCAGTTTCAGGATAGGAGTCTTCTCCATTATAGTAACCCCATGTAGGCGATGTTCGCTTGTGTTCCCATGGATTGTACACAACAGTAGGGGGTATGTCTTTCCTGGTGATGTTGTGCAGATGGTGGAGCAACGCTGGCCTGGAGACGTGGACCGTGTGCGCCGCATGTCCCTGGTGGAAGAGATGGGAGAGAAGAGGATCAACATGGCCTTCTTGGCCATCGTCGGCTCCCATGCCGTCAACGGAGTGGCTGCCATCCATTCTAGAATCATCAGAGAGACTACGTGAGTGACCATGTCTACAAACATGGCATTTTGGGGACTTCCGGCCGGCCTCTGATGTCAGCAGGCCACAGGTTTCGGACGCTCTGAGTGTTTTGCGATAAAAAGTGTTACAGGAGGGCGTGGATGCTCCAAATATAGTATAGAATTTTGCTGGTTGCTACAGTGATAGGTATTTACTTGTCTGTTTCCATGACAACAACATCTCGATCGAAGCACGAGAAAAAAAACAAGGTCAGTGAACCAGTTAAGGGCGCTGGGCAAAATGGCGGTGGCTGGTGCGGCCCTGTCCGTGAACCAGTGTACGTGACCCGCATGCTTTGCCGCAGTACGAGTCTCTTCCAACAACCTATAACATCTGTGCAGCAGAAGTGGTGTCGGGTAGGGGAACGATTCGCGGAGCACAGCGAATTAGGTGACTGTGGCAAATCTAACCCAAACAGAAGCAAGACAGTCACACACTACTGTTAGAAGGTTTTCTTTTCAGGGGGGCACGAGGGGCTCTGTTAGACACAAATCCCTTTAGTGTTGGAGGACAGGGGGAGAGAAACCTTCCACAAAACTGTGGGTGGATAGTATTCCGCTCCACATCCAGGACAAAGACATTGAAGAAGCATTAAAAAAGATTGGTTTGAAGCTACGCTCCTCAGTGCGAAACAAACTTGCATGAACCCTTGGGGGACAGTTGACACAGTTTGAAACTAGCTGCATATTTGTGTATATTACACTTCCGCGCACACTCTCTGCTTAGTTTTAAAAGTTGGTGTTTTCACTGCTGGAATTTTTTATAGGGAGATGACACAAAAACTAAGATGCAGCAAGTGCTTTCAAGAGAATCCCTTGGCAGCAAACTGCAAAAATCAGGTAGTATGTAAAAACTGCCTGCAGCAGGACACAAGATGATTGATTGTCCGAAAGCTATCATGCAAGAATCAGGTGAACTGAGAGAACAGGCCAGCGCCGAAATACCTGCCAGACAAAACACGGAGGACGTGGGAAATACAGGCGTAACTGTACCACTGCAGCAGTCGAAGACAGGGCCAGTGTGTTTCGGTAACACGGAACAACACATGAAAAGGGGGGAAGAAAGCAGAAAAAGCCACCGCGCTACCCCTGCACACTGGAGTGGTGCAGCATCGGGAAGAAAAAAGAGGAAAGAAAACCCCCCTTTAGGGACGAGTTTGCAGCAAAGCCCAAAAAGTTTCCCTTTGAGGGGAACAGGGAAAATGAGAATATGGGTAGCAGCCGAAAACAAAAACCCTAATGTGCATTCGGCGAGGGCCCTGCCCTCCCCCTTTCGACTTACAGTTTCGATTTATGGACTAACGATTTTTGTCCACAAACTATTAATGCCTTGTTTTAAAGAAGGTTTATAGCAAAAGAAATTAAAGTTTTTTTAATGTACGTGGTTTGGGAAATATTTAAAAAAAGAAAACCCTTTTTTGATTTCAAAAAGGCCCCAAAAACCCTTGACATCTTTTCCCTTTAAAACAAAAAAGGGAAACAGAAGTTTTTATACAAAAAAAATTCCCCAAAATGGGAAGGAAACCCCTTTTTACAGCCCGGGGGGGGGGGGGGGGGGACACAAACAGAAGAAAAGGGATCATCTTTCTCTTTAAAAATAAAAAAAAGAAAACAAAACCCTGTCCAAGCAACAGTTCGAAAAATGTTAAAAAAGGTTGAATTAAAAAAATTAAAAAAATGTCATAGAAAAACGCCATACCCCTAACTAAAACAAGTGATTAAATATGAAAGGGTGTAAAAACGGGAACTGATCTTTGAGCCCTGAACTACACTTACGAAATTTAGAAATTTTCGAATTTTAAATAAGTTTTTAAAAAAAAAAAAAAAGAGAGGGGAGAGAAAATGCATGAACCTACTGATTTGTCAAAATTGCTGGGGGAAAAGAAAAAAAGGGGGGGAAAAAAGGAGAGATGAAAAAAAAGGGGAAATTTCAAGAAAAAAAAAAGGGTACTTAAAGAAAACAGACCAACAAAATGAAAGTAAAATGTTTAAAAAAAAATAAAACTTGCCAAAGGGAGAATCGCGGGGAAACCAGCTACAGTTGGAACGCAAGCAAATAAAAAATTTCATTTGGGGGGGTGAACACTGTTACCTTTGGTAAAGTGGCGTTTTTTGAAAAGCTCTGAAATTTGTTTAAACTTTTTTTATTTAAATTTTAAACTCCCGATCGGAACCAAAAATGCCCACGCAAATTTAAAAAGTGTATCACTCCCCCCCCTAAATCCGATTTTTTGGGAAAATTTTGGTCTGGTGATGTGAAGAAATCGGGGGGGAAATGTTTGCCCGTGAATTTGTCAGTTTTGAAAATTTTAAGGCCCGCCAAAGGGAGAAACCGGTAGGGCAGACTGGGGCGGGTTTAAGGTTTATTTTCCCAAAAAACCGGGGGTTTTAACAGTGAAAAGACCCCCCAAAGAAAAGAAGGTGGAAAGTAACCCCCCAATTCGGGCCAGGAAGAAAATCTTTAAAAATTTTGTTTTTTAAACCCGGAAAGGAGGCAAAATGGGGGCCCAAGGGGAACGACTCACCCCCAAAACCCAACAAACGAGTTGGACATTGTTTTCCCCCTTTTTTAAAAACCCCCGAATTCCCCCGGGCAAAAAGAACCCAAAAGCAATGTCGAATGCCGATCTGAGGGCAAAGCCTGTGCAAGGAGCTGAACCCTTGCCAGGCGGCTCTTAGGGTGGAGGAGCTGAGGGCTGCCCTCTTCTCAGTCCAGACTGAGAACGAGAAGCTTCGTCGAGAGCGGACCGACGCCCGGAAGCGGAGGAACAAAAGGCCCCCCAAGCTTGCTGAAGTTCGGCACCTTGCAAGCTGGCCGTCGTCGTTCCGGGGACGTTTGCCAAACGACGGGGAAAAACCTTGAAAAAGGGAAATGCAGGAAGGGAGCGGGGGGCCCGTGGGAAAAGGGGGTACAGTTTTAGGGAAGGTGCTTTCCCCTGTTAAAACCGAAACGAAACATCGGGGTAAAAAGAGGAAAACCTTAAAGGCAGGGGCATGGGGGTGGGTTCCAAAAAAGGGTTTTCCAATGCGTCCAAAAACTCTTGCCGGGGTTTTTTTTTTCGTTTTGTTTCCCGCGCGTCAGGGACCCCGGTGCTCTAGGGGCGCAAAAAATTTGGGAAAAGGAACCGGGGTCACTATGGGGGGAAAAATCGACCCACGGGCCTATCACCCTGCTATTTTTCAGGGCGGAACGAGAGAGACTTTTGCCAGCGGGCCCGTGGACGAGAACGGTGCATTGGGGTTGAGACGGTTTTCCGGAAAAATCTCGACAGTGAAATCTTTCCCGTTTTTAAGGCAACTGCTTTAGTTTTGCCCCCCCCTTTCCTTTTTTTGTGTGTCACGCCGTTACTTCCACCTTTCCCTTTGAAAAGTGTCGCTGCTCGAAAGTAAGTAGACCAAATTTTTTTAAAACCGCTGCGTTTATTTTCGGGTTCAAAATCTCAAGTGTAAAAGTTGTGAATTTTAAAGGTTTTTTAATTAAAATTTCTCCTTGATAAAAATTTTTGTATTTGAGGGGCCAATTTTTTTCGACTTTGGCTTTCCTTTTTTGTTGTTTTTGTTTTTTTTTTGGGTTTGGGTTTTTGTTTCCCCCCCGGGACGTTGTTTACTCTGGAGGTAAAAGGTCTTTTGGGAGGGGGCAAGTCGGGGGAGCGTCCTTGCGTCGAAGGTGAAGTTTTCCCAAAGAAACGAAAAAAAAAGACCCTTGGGGTCCTATTTTTGGGTTTTTTCCTTATATTTGTTTTTTGGTTTTTTGCCCCAGACAATGTGATTGAAATGGGGGAAAGAAAAATTTTTTGAAAAATTAATAAAACAGCTTTAAAAGGGTTGACCATGAAAACGAGTTGTTTAAAGGGTTTTTTTTTTTTTTTTTTTTTTTTTTTTTTTTTTTTTTTTTTTATGTCTTTTGCGCTAGATTTTGTAGCAGTTTTTTGTATAGTTGGCTTTAAAAATGCTTTTTTGGGGTTTTGGGGGGGGGGTCCTTTATAACGGTTGGGTTTTTATGTATTAGTTTTTATTTTTCCATTGAATTGTAGGCTGGTTTTATGTTATACATTCTTTTAAATTTTTTAAATTTAAAAGGTGATAGGCTTTGTGTGTGAGAGTGAGTTTGTAACTGGGCCCATTTTAAACTTTATTTGGGGCCTTTTTTGTTTTTTGATTTTAAAAGTGGGTGTGAAATCTTGCCAAACTATTACTTTGGAAGGTTGAGGCTGAGGTAGCTTCTTTTTAAATTTTGGGGGAATGTGCAAAAACCGTTTTTCAAAAAGTGTGTTTTCTAGTGTTAATAAACCCCTTTTTGGGTTTTTCTTACTTTTTTTTTTGTGGGCCTTTTTTTATTTGTGTGTGTGAAATTTTATATGTGTGTGAAAGTATTTTGTATGTGTATGTATGTATTATATTTATATTTTTATTTTAAAATTTTTTTTTTTAATTTTTTTAAAAATTATTTTTATATTTTTTTTTTTTTTTTTTAGGGCTGTTATCTGTTAAACAAATTTAAACCTTTTCTTCCAAAAAATCAACTTGGCACGGGTTTGTTCATTTAAAAAATTTGTCTTTAAATTTGTAAGGGGTCTAAATAATATTTAAAAAAGGAAAGTTGTTTTTTAAATTTTCTGAAAAAAAAAGCCCCTCATATTTTTTTTTGGTCTTAAAGGAAACTTAAAGGAAGACTTGAAAATTTTTTTATTCGAGAAAGCGGGGGATTTAATGTATGGCTGTGTGGTAGGGAAAACCCAAAATAAAAATGGTGTTGCGTTTTTTTTAAATTAATAACTTTGAGTTCAAGAAACATATGTTGTAAGAAAACCAGCTTGGGTTTACTTTGTTATAAATTTTTCAATTTTTAAAAAAAGGGTTTTTACTTTGGTGAAATTATAGGGGCCCCTTCAGGGGGAAACCAAAAAATTTTTGGGATAGTTTTTGGGGAAATCATTGGGCCCTTTTGGCAACCCCAACATGTTTAAAACGGGACTGGAATTGTGCCCAAAATTTTAAAAAAGGGATTTTTGAAATTTACAAGTGTCACCAAGGCCAAAAACCCGAGCAAAAATAAAAATGTTATTTGACAAAATAAAATCTTTTCGATGTTTACGGAAAATTTACCCCCGGAAAGAAACAAACCCAAGGGGGAAAATTTTTAAACTCTTATAAACCCAAGAAAGGGATTGAAAATTTTTGATAAAGGGAGGTTTAAATGATGGAAGTTAATGATTTTTTGAAACGCCCCGGGATATCGATCAATCTTTTCTCTTGTCCCCTTGCTTTTAAAAAAAGATCTTTTCAAATGCGACAGATTTTTTGGGAAATTGAAAAATATTTTTATTAGGGGATAACCCTTTATTTTTTCAAAAAATTGAGAGCTGTTTCAGCGATAAAGAAACAATGCTTTACCTGAATAAACTTAGATAAAAGTTTAAAAGTTTTAATGAAAAACCTTTTTTTTCCCAAAATTGATGTTCGTTCTTTTTTGAGACTTTAAATTGCTGGAAAAAAAGGGGCCCAAAAAATCCTTTTTGTACTTTTTTGAAAAAAAAGGGGATACTCAAAAAAAGAACTGACCTAGAAAAAAAAATAAAAACTTTAAAACAAATTTAAAAGGGGGAAACTATTCCCCTTTAAAAAACCCTAAAAAAAAATTTGCAAAAAACCCGGAATCACAGATTGAAGGCATGGCAATGCGCTCGAGGTTAAATGGTTTAGTAAAAGGGGAAAAGGGGGGAATAAAAAATTTTGCACTCTTAAAAAATCGAAGTTTTTTTGATAAAATTTTACCCCTTTTTTTTAAAAAAAGAGGATGGTTCATTTCTTTTTCTGAACAAAAAAGAAACCCCCTTAGAAAAATTTTTTTTTAAATGAAAAATTTTAATCCCATTTAGAGATGAAAACTGATATGAATATTTTGAAGAGTTTCCGGAGGGCTCCACCCTTATCTGAGGAGGGGCTCCTAATTAGGGGGTTTTTTTAAAACTGGAAGGGGCTGTACTGTTTGAAACGGATGAAAAATTTGAAAGCCCGGGGTGGGGGTTTTTAAACTGTTAAATTTTTTTAAGTTTTCTTTGAAAGAAAATTGGAATTTTCCTTTTTCGTTCTTAAATGAGGTTTTGCAAAAGGGGCCATTTTATCAACTTACCCAGCGACGGGAACCCTTTAAAATTTTTCCCCCAAGGAAGGGGGGGCCGAAAAGATTTGTAAAAAACTGGCCCCCCCCCAACCTTTGTTGAAACTACATAAAAGATAGTTTCCCTTGCTTGTTTTCTAATCGATTGAAAAATGTTTTTCCCCAAAACCCATACATGAGAGTCAAAGAGGTTTTTGAAGGGCAGTTTATTGGAAAAATAAAAGGGTTGAGGTATGACATATTGAACATTTTGAAAAGGGAAAAATTTGTTCCAGTATGCTTTTTTTAGTTGATTTTGAGAAGGCGTTTGTTAGCGTTTTTGGTTTTTTTCTTAATAACTGCCTGAAATTTTTAAAGGGGGGAAACCCCCTTTAAATTTTAATTTGGGAAATAAGAAATTTTAAATTCACAAATTTTACAGTATTTATTTTCAATGGCCATACTCCTCAGGGTTTCCCGATTGAAAAGGGGGGTAAAGGGGGGGCCCCTTTTTTCTCCAAACATATACCTAATTTGTGAGGGGTTTCTGTCTTTAATTTTTTTCGTTCAAAAGGACCCATTTTAAAAAAGGTTTTTAAAGTTGTTAAAAGGGAAAAACATTACTGTCCCAATTTGCTGACGATATTTGTTTTGTCTAGAGGGTTCGGAGAGATCTTTTCCCGGGAGGGGGTTATTGCCTTTAAATAAAATTTTTCAAATTTCAGTTTAAAAATAAATTTTGCCCAAGTCACAAGTAATATGGTTGGGAGTAAAAAGAATTGGGGAAATTTTAAGATTTATGGGGGGAAAAAAAATTTTGTTTGGGACCCGGGTATTTCAAAATTCTTGGTATCAAATTCTCCACTTTTCAAAATTTTATTGAAAAGTTTTTAATTTGAAGAAAAAATTTTTTAAAATTTAAAAAGAGCCCTTTGCTTTTTGGGAAAAAAAGGGAAATAAAACCTCCTTTCTGAAAAAAAAACTATTATTAAAATTTTGGCATTTTTTTTAAAAATTTTTCATTTATTGTTTAAAATCAAACCCGCCCCCCCAGGGATTTTATTTGTTGCTTTTGGGAAAAAAAAATTGTATAGTTTTTTAGGAAGGGGTAAAAAAGAAATTTTTAAAAAAATCTGGGGTTAAAAAACCCAATACGTAAAAGGTGGTTTAAAAAATTTTAAAAATGTAAAAAAATTTTTTTTCCTTCCCATGAAGGTAATTTTTGGCTGAGAAGTTTAAATTGTTGAGTGGGGTTTGGGCGGGGAATTTACCTTAATTTTGTTCCCTAAGCTGGACAATATAAAAAAATTTGGTGGAATTTTCTAATGTTATTATGCAAGATGTCAAAAACCCCTTTTTGGGAAAGATGTGAGAAACACTACAAAAAAAACTGGTTCAAAATGCTGTCCGGGTACAGTACATGATTTATGTCAAGTGTATTCATTAAAAATATTAAAAAATTTTTAAAAGATAAAAAAATTATTTTTTTTAAAAGGGGGGGTGGTGTTAAATTTTGGCATTTTTTTCATTAAACAAATTGATTTTGAAAATGGGCATTTTTATGACCTTCCCTGAAAATTTTTTTTTAAAAAAATCAAAGGTTTTTAAAAAAAAATTTCTCTTGTATGAAGGCATAAAAAATGCCATTCGCAAAATATTGCCAAAAAGTTAATATTATCTTAAAATAACCCCCTATAAAATCTCAGACCAAAAAAATCGGTTTTGCATTAAAAGAAAGGCCCAAAAAATATGTACCCCCAAAAATTTTAAAAGAAAATTTAAAGCCCCCTCCCGCCCGCTACAAAAAAATGGAATCACTTTTTGGAAAACTTTAATTTGGAAAAAAATATTCCTTCCCAAAATTATAAAAATTTTAATGACGTCCCGCTTAGATGGTTCCCATGTCGATTCTACATTGATTTTCTTCCAACCCCGAAATTTCCCCGTATTTTAGTGCAAAATTGTGGTTTCAACCCTTATGTAACTTTGTGATCAGGGCAACAGAAAATTTCACACTTGTTTTTTTGACTGTAATTTTTGTGCAGCGGTTTTGGAGAAATCTTCAAAAAATGCTTTAAAGGGAAAGTCAGCACTGCGCCCAACGTTTTTTGAGAAAGAGTTAGGTCTGTTTTGGGTTTAAACCAAAAAAGGGGGAAACTACAAAGTTCTTAAATTTTTTTGCTGTTTGCAAAGGGTTTTTTGTTTACAAATGTAAACTACAAAAAAACCCCCCAGACCTTTTAGTTTTCCCAAAAAAATCTTAAACTATAGATTTTTAAAATTTGGGAAAATATTAGCCCTTTTGAACATGATTTTAGATTTAATTTTACAAAACCTGGGTTTTCCCCATTCCTCTATCCTTTCCCGCATAAATTTTGACTTTTTTTTTTTTTTTTTTTTTGAAAATCTTTTTGTACAATGGTCCCCCCCTTGGGGTATCCCAACCTAGATTTTGGGTACTTTGTTGAGAATGGGAAACGCTGGTTTTTTTAACATAACTTGCCCTTTCCCCTTTTTTGTTGTAATTCCCCCTCTTAAAATTTTTTTTTTTTTTTTTTTTTCCCCCCCTCTCTCCGCCTCTCAACCCCATGCCAAACCCCCTTTTTTTTTCCCCCTTTTTTTTGGGTTATTTGTATATTGTGGGGTGGTTTGTGTGGGGGGTGCAATTTATATAAACCTGCTTACAATTCATGTAAGGTTTTTATTTTTTTGTGTGTGCGTCTGCGCCCCCCTTTTTTTTTTGGGGGGGGGGGGGGGGGGGGAAATGCGTGTTTTTTCCCCTTTATTGTGTCGAATTTTTTTTTGGTTTTTTTTTTTTGGTACAAAATTTTGATACGAAAGTCCCTTTTTTTGTGTGTGAAGAATTTTTTGTTTTAAAAAAAAAAAACCTCTTTGCTAATACTTTAAAAGAAAAATTAAACAATTCCAACTTACTTTGGGGGCAGTTTTTTTCAACTCATTTCCCATTCATTCCCTTTAAATACAAAGAACCCAATTTTCAAAAAGTCTTTGGTTTTTTTGATTTGAACTTTTATTGTAAAATTTCCTTTTTTGTCCCGTAATACATGAATTTGTAATTAATTGTTTTTTAAAAAAAGTACCTTGCCCCCGGGTTTTTGTTGAGGGTTGGGAAAATTTTGGGGGAAATGAAGGGTTTTTTGAGATGGGGGGATAAGGGGGGGTGAGTTTTAAAATTTTGGGGAAAAAAAAAAAAAAAAAAAAAAAAAGAAAAATTTCGTGGTGAAATAAGCCTTCGTACAGGGGAAAGGAAAACCAAAAGCAAAACGGGAATGGGGTTTTAGTGCAACCACAACACAGAAAACCCTCGCCTTTGATGGAAAAAAAAAAACTCGACCCTTTAAAGACACAACGCCACACTCCCTTGTTACTGAAGGAAAAACCCCCACTTTAAGAATGAAACCTTCCCTGACAGGAATTTTAGAAAAGGGCGAAAAGAACCCTAAAGACAAACCAATGGGCGATGAGCACTCTTAGAGAGAAGAGAGAGAGAGGGGGGGAGGGAGGCCCCAAAATTAATGCCTTTCGTAACTTTGCCCTTTCATTAGAAATTTTTGCATTTCAAAGTATAAAAAAAGATTTCCCGTCAATGCTCTTCCCCCTTTTTAGGGAAAAAGTTAAAATTTTTGATCTCCAAAAAAGAAAAAAGGGGAAAAAAAAACCAAAAAAAAGGCCATTTTTGTTGTCTGTAGCATTTTGAAACCCTGGGACTTTGAATCAAACCCGCAATGCCCGGGTGTTTTTTAAAAATTTTAAGGGTTAGCCTATAACTTGTTGACATGTCAACGCAGCCAAAGTATGGGGTCTGTCATTTTAAAGCCCGTTTTCAGCCCTCGTTTCTTGTCTTCTCTTCTCTGTAGCATGTGCATGTTGACTGCATCTCTGCATGGAATTCAAGTTGGGGAAAGAGAACCAGCCATGTAGCAATGAGCACAACATTCTAAACTATGTGAAGATGGCGCAGATGGTTGAAAAGCAAAGTGGTGTGAGGGTCGTGTTGATCTATCAGGACACAGCAGCAGACTGAGGTCACAGACGTTGGTTACTTATTTCAGATCTTAGGAAGGTGATTTGAGCTGAGTTTCCAAATGATGCTTAGTTTAACGCAAAAAATGCAGTTATGCAATGCCAAGCAAAGCATTTAAAATATCCACAGAAAAATAATTGTCCATTGGAGGAGGAGGAGAGGGAATCTGGTCTGATTTAGTGGTCAGGTCTGTACATAGCTCCTGTCTAATGGTGCAGGTCAGGTCCAGTGAATGTGGTCCTTTGATTTGTTGCAGTTTCCGGGACTTTGCAGAGATGTTCCCTGACCGTTTCCAGAACAAGACCAACGGCATCACACCCCGTCGCTGGCTCCGCTGTGCAACTCTGGACTGGCTGATGTGATTGCTGATGTAAGTGAGCATGCCACAATACCAGCATGTGGACTGGGCAGGTAGTATTAAACAGGGCAACAGACCACAGGATCATTTACTGCTGCACCAGATTCAGAAGCACTGATTTTAAGCATGATTTTCTGCGGGGGGGGGGGGGGGGGGGGGGGGGGGGGGTATCTTTCTCTTTTTTTTTTCCTTTGTGAATAGGGGATTCAAAGCTTTTTACTATTTTTTTTATATTGTGTTCTCTGTTTTTTGCAGTCTCATCTTGTGTGCCTGCTCAATTGCATTTACTCCCATGCTGCTCATTCAGACTTAACTCAGGTCTGCTTTGTCACCACTCAGAGGAGATTCTGCATTTCTGTTGAGCCATTTTGGTGGTTATCAGTGGTGCCTGTTCTGATCCAATATTCAGAGGACACTTTATACCAAAGCTTCTACTGACAGCAATGATTCCTTGGTCCACGGAGTCAGTAGGAACAAGCCTTCCCCCTCGGGAGGGCTCGTGAGAGCAGAATATGAAAGGCCACAGAATAATTTGATTTTTGATTTTTTTTTTCTGTGGGGACCGACAATTCATCAGGACAAGAAGTGTTGAGATTGGCATGAAAATATGGTGACCTGTACATGGCCAATGCCCCTTGTTGGCTTGATTGAAGAACAGCTCTATAAGTGCTACACTGAATTCATCCTGATGCTCTTCAATCACTTCATTGATGACACTGCTGGTGTTGCCACCTGTACAAGGAAAGTATTGCAGATGCTTATCACTTCTTCATTTCATCCAACCCTGAGGTCCGCAAATGAAATCTCAGAAATATTTATCTTATTCGCTGACATCTGCATTTCTGTTGCTGAATCAGCATCCTGTCAACTTATATGTTCTACAAAGATTAATTCAGGTTCATATCTTAAGTTCACCTGTGGTCATGCTTTGTCTTGCAAGGAAAGCATTCCCTATTTTCTGCAGCTCTGTGATTATGCAGTATCAAGAAAGACTGTCATAATACGCATAGCGAATTTTCTTCCTAGAAGTATCCACCATCATCATTTTCATGGTTCTGATATGGAAATAACCGGGCAGTGTCCACCAGTATGTAGATAACAGCTGCCAGAATTATCAGATACATGGGAGGTGAGAGAAGATATGTAATGTGGGGATGAGGGAAAGGGGGAGGGTGTGTGAGAGCAACAGGGACGATGGATGTTGGAATGGAAGGAAGAAGGCTAAGGGAAGGAGAGGAGGAAGAGGGTGGAGGGGCTGGGACAAAGAGTTGACAAAGATGAGGGGGATTAACAAGATCAGGGGAGACTGTTCACTTGTGTATATAGTGTTAGTCATGTGCATGCATCTTTACTGACCAACATGCATGATGATCACACTCGCACAACACACGCACGCACGCACAAGAACAAGAACAATATTTATTCCTTTTGCCCCTTTTGGGTATGGAGGAAGGGTGATTTTAAAAGCAATAACAGGAAAAGGAAACAAACAAGCCAAAATAGAACATGAATTGCTAGTCAATGCTGACATAGACCAACAATTTACAACACTTGAGATAATCTAATATACTTTGACACTCGCACACACACACACACACACACACACACACTGCAACACACACACGCACCACACACATGCACGTACAACACACACACATGTACACATACACACGCATGCACACATACACACGCATGTACACATGCACGCACACATACACACGCACACACAAACACATGCACGCACGCATGCACAGACACACCACCGCACACACGCACAGAGTGAGTCAGTCATTCTGCTGACAACCCTTCCCCCAGATTTGAGTTGGGTCAGACTGGAGAGCCTGGATGATTTTTGTTGCATATTTTAACATCTGAACCCAACAGAAAATTGGGGAGAACTGGGTGACCAACTTGGCAGAGTTGCGTCGCTTGGAACCGATGAGCAAGGAAGAGGGACTGCTGCGAAACATCATGAAGGTCAAGCAGGTCAGTGTGTAGAGTTCAAGCTCTCTGGGGGGGGGGGGGGGGGGGGGGGGGGGGGGGGGGGGGGGGATACCTTGCAACATGATCAGCATCATGCATGGTTTGTACAGAATTCAGTTTTGTTCTGTGAGAATGGAGGAATGACAAAACTTTGTTGTTGTGAGGTTGATGATACAAGCAGAATTCATTTATGATTCAAAACGTAAAGGATGGATGTTGAGGAAAAATTTCAGGACATTTTTTTTTTTAACTGACATCCAGGTGACTTTTGCAGTATGAATTTTTTCAGTGGAATGATTTCTAGGTGAGAGAGGCACTGTGTAGATTGTTACTAGAGTGTGCCAGAACAGGTCTTTGGATGCAGATGTGTTGCATTTGTCGGACCTGTGCTGATGGCATCTCTCGGCTCCCACCCTGGCTTTTCTTTCTTTGTTGTCTGCATTATGGCCCATGAGGCTGAGCACTGTGGTGTCATGAAAACCATTATTACTTATGTAGAGGTGCATTATGGATGAAACTAGAACTAAAATGTGTGTATGTGACTTTTTTTGTCTGTCTTGATGCCACCAAAACTTTATTTTTTCTTTTCTTGTGGTTGTACTTTTTTCTTCCTTTTGCAAACTGTAATGGGCTAAGAGGATTAGCCATGGAGACACTAGCCCAGTGTGAGTGTGGTGTTATGACTGGACACAGTGCAATGTGAGTGTGGTGTTATGGCTGGACACACAGTGCAGTTTGAGTGTGGTGTCACGGCTGGACACAGTGCAATGTGAGTGTGGTGTTATGGTTGGACACATAGGCAGTGTGTGTGTGGTGCTATGCTGGACGGAGTGCATGTGAGTGTGGTGTTATGGTTGGACACATAGGCAGTGTGAGTGTGGTGCTACTGCTGGACGGAGTGCATGTGAGTGTGTGGTGTCATGGTTGGACACATAGGCAGTGTGAGTGTGGTGCTACTGCTGGACGGAGTGCAATGTGAGTGTGGTGTTATGGTTGGACACATAGGCAGTGTGAGTGTGGTGCTACTGCTGGACGGAGTGCAGTGTGAGTGTGGTGTTATGGTTGGACACATAGGCAGTGTGAGTGTGATGCTACTGCTGGACGGAGTGCCAATGTGAGTGTGGTGTTATGGTTGGACAATAGGCAGTGTGAGTGTGGTGTTACGGGTGGACACATAGGCAGTGTGAGTGTGGTGCTACTGCTGGACGGAGTGCAATGTGGGGTGTGGTGTTATGGTTGGACCTAGGCAGTGTGAGTGTGGTGCTACTGCTGGACGGAGTGCAGTGTGAGTGTGGTGTTATGGTTGGACACATGGGCAGTGTGAGTGTGATGCTACTGCTGGACGGAGTGCAATGTGAGTGTGGTGTTATGGTTGGACACATAGGCAGTGTGAGTGTGGTGTTACGGGTGGACACATAGGCAGTGTGAGTGTGGTGCTACTGCTGGACGGAGTGCAATGTGAGTGTGGTGTTTATGGTTGGACACATAGGCAGTGTGAGTGTGGTGCTACTGCTGGACGGAGTGCAGTGTGAGTGTGGGTTGTTATGGCTGGACAATAGGCAGTGTGAGTGTGGTGCTACTGCTGGACGGAGTGCAGTGTGAGTGTGGTGTTACGGCTGGACACATAGGCAGTGTGAGTGTGGTGTTACGGGTGGACACATAGGCAGTGTGGGTGTGGTGTTACGGGTGGACACATAGGCAGTGTGAGTGTGGTGCTACGGGTGGACACATGTGCAGTGTGAGGTGTGGTGTTACGCGTGGACACAGTGCAGTGTGAGTGTGATGTTACGGGTGGACACATAGGCAGTGTGTGTGTGGTGTTACGGGTGGACACAGTGCAGTGTGAGTGTGGTGTTACGGGTGGACACATAGGCAGTATGAGTGTGGGGGTTGCAGCTTGACACAGTGCAGTGTGCAGACCTGTTTACCCCTACGGATTCACCTTTAGTTTCTACGAAAATAGGTCCTCAGTACGGTGCTACGATCACACAGGCTCAAACTACGGGGGAAAAACAAACAAACAAACAAAATCACCCGCTAAAGCTGTCAGCGACGATCATAAACGAAAGTATGTGAAGGGAGATAATTCTGATATTTTCGATTTGCTTGCGCATGCACGCTAGTTTCTTTCGTCTTCTCCAGTTGCTCAGTCGATTCGCGCGAAAATGTCAACAAAAGGGAAAAAGAAAAGGCCAGTGAATCAACTGACCCTTGCACCTCTCCACCAAAGAAAAAAGCCGGCCGCCTCTGCACAGCGTTTTCGAAAGGAGTATACACAGGAGTGGTCTTGTTTACAGGCATCGAAAAAGGGAGAAGCGTATGTGCGGTGCACTGTTTGTGACACGGACTTCAGTTGTGTGTATGGCAGAAAGAACGACCGTTTCAGACATGTTAAAAGTGCCAGACACGAACAGTTCGAGAGAGCCAAGGGAAAGCAATCACTTGCAAGGCTTCTTTACACAGCAGCGTGATGAGCTAGAGGTGACGCGGTCAGAGGCTTTGATATGCGAATTCTTGGTGGAACTAATTTGCCATTCGCAGCAGCTGACACTCTCACAAAGGCAATCAAACGCATATGCCAGACTCAAAAATTTCCCAAAAAGATCAAATGCTGCAGAAGTAGTGGTGACTACTGACAGTTGCTCAAATTTGAGCCCAAACTACTGAACAGGTCATCATGACTACTGAAAGGTAATGTTGGGGGTAAACAGGTCTGAGTGTGAGTGTGGTGTTACGGGTGGACACAATGCAGTGTGAGTGTGGTGTTACAGGTGGACACAATGCAGTGTGAGTGTGGTGTTACGGGTGGACACAATGCAGTGTGAGTGTGGTGTTACGGGTGGACACATAGGCAGTGTGAGTGGTGTGTTGCAGCTTGACACAATGCAGTGTGAGTGTGGTGCTACGGGTGGACACATAGGCAGTGTGAGTGTGGTGTTGCGGCTTGCACGTGCTGTGAGTGTGGGTCCGTGGACACATGTAGTCAGTGTGAGTGTGGTGTTACAGCTGGACGCATAGTTCAATGTGTGTGGTGTTAGCTCTGTGGTGACCCGGGTCCCTGGCCTGTGTGCAGGAGAACAAGATGAAGCTGGCGGCCTACATGGAGCAGAACTACCAAGTGAAGGCCAACCCTGCCTCCCTCTTTGACATGCAGGTGAAGCGCATCCATGAGTACAAGCGCCAGCTGATGAACGTCATGCACGTCATCACCCTCTACAACCGCATCAAGAAGAACCCCAACGCGCAATTCGTGCCGCGCACTGTCATGATTGGTGGGAAAGTGAGTGGCTTTATAACACTGTTGTCATTGGTGGGGAAAGGAGTGGCATGAAGACACTGTCATGATTGATGGGAAAGTGAGTGAATGAATACACTGTCATGATTGGTGGGAAAGTGAGTGGCATGTAGACACTGTCATGATTGGTGGGAAAGTGAGTGGAATGAAGATACTGTCATGATTGGTGGAGAAGTGAGTGGCATGTAGACACTGTCATGATTGGTGGGAAAGTGAGTGGAATGAAGATACTGTCATGATTGGTGGGAAAGTGAGTGGCATGTAGACACTGTCATGATTGGTGGGAAAGTGAGTGGAATGAAGATACTGTCATGATTGGTGGGAAAGTGAGTGGCATGTAGACACTGTCATGATTGGTGGGAAAGTGAGTGGAAT
>CM031598.1:90176262-90194531 GCA_018398815.1 Conus ventricosus
GAGATACTGTCATGATTGGTGGGAAAGTGAGTGGAATGTAGACTACTGTCATGATTGGTGGGAAAGTGAGTGGAATGAAGATACTGTCATGATTGTGGAAAGTGAGTGGCATGTAGCACTGTCATGATTGGTGGGAAAGTGAGTGGCATGTAGACACTGTCATGATTGGTGGGAAAGTGAGTGGAATGAAGATACTGTCATGATTGGTGGGAAGTGAGTGGCATGTGAATGTCATGGAGTGGAATGAGATACTGTCATGATTGGTGGGAAAGTGAGTGGCATGTAGACACTGTCATGATTGGTGGGAAAGTGAGTGGAATGAAGATACTGTCATGATTGGTGGGAAAGTGAGTGGAATGAAGTACTGTATGATTGGTGGGAAGTGGTGGCATTCAGGACACTGTCTGATTGTGGGAAAGTATGGAATGAAGATCTGTCAGGTTTGTGGGAAAGTGAGTGTCGGGGTGTAATTGTTTGAGCGGAATTCGGTTTCGATTTCGTTCAAAGTATATTTTCCCGGGTTGAAATATTTCGGAGAATGTTTCACGGTTTCGATTTGTTCAAGATATATTATTGCATCGGCGTAGAAATTTGGAGAATTCACGGTTTTACATGGTTTCGAAAGAGTACATGATGTATGAGAGTTTTGGTGGGTGAATGTTGCTGAGAGTAACGTCCCTTGTTATCAAGCGGCATGGTCGAAATCGCCATTTTAAGGCCAAAGGAAGTGAAAAATGAAAGTACTGACTTTGGACAGTGACGTTTCTTTCCTTGAAAAAGGTGTATAAAAAAAAAAATTTTTAAAAAACCAGATGGAGGTGGGTGTGGCTGGAGGAAAAAACAACGATGGTGTGTACTTCGAAAGTTGGTGCAGGAAGATTGACTCGCCCGGTGTTTGCTTTTGTGTTCCCTGCAACCGGACGGTAACTTACAGTTCTAGTGGGAAAAAGCCTTGTCGGCTCATGCAATTGATACTGAGCACAAGCGCATTCTAGGCACGTTGCAACAGACTGCTAAGCTTGATGGGGCTGCTAAAACTACTGTGACCCGAGATAGAATTGGTGATCGAACTGCCGAGTTGAAACTGTTCTGTGTGCGTTCATAGCTGAACATTGTTTGCCGTTTTCAATTGGAGTAGATTTCGTTGAACTGGGAAAACAGTTGAAAGTTAATATCCTTTGACAATTAAAAGGGACAATTTTGCTGATAACTTTCAGCAAGATCAGCATGCATCAGATCTGTATCCAGAAGATGGTCCCGCACTTACACCGTATGCATTTATGGAGGCGGTAACTGTCTCACAAGAAGAGCCTCAGTATTAGCCTGTGGCAGTAAAGATTTGCACTTGGAAATGTGTGCCAGAATTGTTATGGAACTGGCACTGAATGAAGATCACTATCTATCCAATTCTAAACTGTCATCAGACATTCCTGAAGTCACAAAGGTGTATGCTCAGTACTCTGACTTTTATAACATGGATGATCTGACCACTGAAGAAATTAAGCGTGTTTTTCAAGAGGAGGTAAAGGCTGCAACTGTGATGAACTCGTACTTGGGCATTTGGCAAGTGCATACTGTTGCCAGTGTCTTCCAGACTGTGGTCTTCTCCATATACCCTACATTTGGGGGTAACAACGTCCGCTGCCACCTTCATCAACCACTTCTTCCGAGAAAACTTGCTTCTCAGGAACAGATGTACCAGGAGCAAAAGTCGGTATAGTGTGGTCACGGATAAATGGGAAGGACCTTCCTGAGGTTGTGTGGCGACCGAACCACTTCGTTGTCTGTCTCCTAACAAGAAAATCTGACAAATTTGCCAAGCTTAAAAGGCCAGCCAAAAATGACATACGTGCTTTTTTCTCAAAAATACCCCCAAAAAGATTAGGAATCATGTTTTGCTGTTAGATGGATGGCATGCAGATGCCAAGTGGCATTCATGCCTTGCCTTGTTGGCTACATCAGTATATGAATTACTTGCTCAGTAGTCATTCTTCTGCAATTTTGACTTTGTAAGGGTAATCTCCACAAGATGACATAATCAATATTTCTTTCTTTGTATAATGTTTATTTTTGTTAGGCATTGAGATGTGTGTGATTGAAACAAATGACTAAAATAAAGTCTGTTGATTTGACTTTAAAAATTGAGAGAAAAGAAGCTTACAAAATATTTTTTTGAAAATTACACACCAACTTTGAACACTTCCAGCACTGACACATCTTTGACCTTATTGTTTCAAACATCAGTAATGAAACTTCTATATAAAAAAAGAGGAACTAGGGAATGATGATTATTTTATTATTTATGTGATGAACTGAAACGTGTACAATGTCACACAGATGCTGGTGGTTTCTGATCAAATTCATGTAAATTAACTACAAAGACTTGGGTCACATGGGAAGTAAACAATTTTAGGTCAATAAAAACGTATCTGCATGTTGTTTGTGTCAGACAAAAACTAATACACAAGTTAAATATTAGATACTTTATATTTGGCAGGTTTTTATATTCTAGTGTCTAATGTAATACAGGTTACTTCTACACGATACTAAAAGGTAAGGTAAAGGTAGTCAAGTGGCCATTTCGGCCGTATGGAGCAGAACGCTAGTTTCCACTACTCTGGGGTCATCATAATATGGGCAGGTCCCAATACTCTCCCTCGCTGCATTCACCTTCCCCAACCCTGAATAGGGCCAGGTACCCATTTTCAGCTGGATGGACTGGAGAGCATATGGAAAATTGTCTTCTTCTGAGAGTTGTCTTGATCACAGGTCTCCTGCGCGGCAGGCAAGCACCCTAACCACTCAGCAAACCGGGCTCTCCTTCACAGAACCATCAATCTATTAATGATTTTAACAATGGTTATATTGATATTTAAAATGATACATGCCACTAATTTTAAAACTTTCTTCAAAAATGTGTTTTCTTTTTACATTGAGGTTTTGGAAGTGAATCTCCGTCACCGAAGAAATACAGACTCGTGGTGCATTATGTTTAATGTCTGATTCAGTATTTTCTTCACTTGCTAGGACTCAGTCTTACAAGTTGGACTTCTGACCTTCGTTTGGTTGGGTTTTACATTCTTAATTTTTTTGGGGGGGGATTAAAAAATCAATTTGATTTTTTTAATGTTTTCTTCAATATCTTTTATAATTAATGGAACATCACTCACATCCCATCTAATGGTTAGCAAGTTGAATCTCCATAAATCACTTTATGAAATAACTGAATTTATCTGTTTTTCTTTTGTAGTTATATATATATATATATTATATATATATATATATATATATAATATATTTATATATAATAAATCTATTAAAATCCACTGGACCCTATGAAAAATGTTTAACTAACTAGTTAAAATTTTCCTTATTTAAATGTATACCACTGCCTTGAGAAATAAGCTCAGGTTCTTTGTATAGTTTTGGATATTTTCTAGTCAGTATTGTAATGCTGTTGCACTTGAACAGTGATGAAAAAATTCATCATACAATGGAATAACATTCTGTGTATGTAATTTATACTGTTAGTGTAAAGTGTGTGCTCTTTACTTTGATTTTAGCAAGGCAAGTCGTTATTTGGCTTAAGTTTACCTAAAGAAATTGTGCTGTTCACTTTCTTTTCTTAAATACATTCATACGAATTATAAGAAACAGCTAATATGTATAACGTACAAATCTTGTCTGTAATATACAAGTGGTTTATGTTTGTGCTGTTTTTGGCAGCAATATGGGCTCCTAAAGTTATGGTTTGCCAAGTCACAATTCAAAGTTGTTTTGTTCATGTATTACACCTGAAGGGAAACACTTACATATAAATCTGATATAAAGAAATGCTATTCATATTTGTGCCACTGCATGCAGCTGTCTGAATTTTTCGTTCCTACCTGATTAGATCTGTCTCTTTTGTGTGTGTGTGTGTGTGTGTGTGTGTGTGTGATGTAAGGAACTGATTGACAAAGGTAGACAATATTATTGTGAAAGGACTTTAATGTTGAATTTTTAAAGCTTCTACAAAGAGAGAGCATCAAAAAGTTTGTAAACAAGAAAACATTTTGTGGGAAAAGGGGGATTGCTCCATTTCCTCCCCCCCCCCCCTCCCCCCCCCCCCTCCCCCCCCCCCCCCCCCCCCCCCCCCCCCCCTATTAGGGCACTATCCCCTATCCCTGTATACCTACCATAAGCCAATGCGCCCACTTCACCAACATTGTCCTCTCATCCCCCACACCTCTAAGGCGGCTGTCTATGCCTGACCTGCGTTAGCATTGCAGTATTACTGACTAGGCACAGCTGTTTAGTTTCAACATTTTCTTATATATGGGGTTTCAGGTTTACGGCTCTCAGGATTTTTAGTTTCAGGTTTGGCAACAGGGTAGTCCTAGCACCCATGTGAGTGGAATGAAGATACTGTCATGATTGGTGGGAAAGTGAGTGGCATGTAGACACTGTCATGATTGGTGGGAAAGTGAGTGGCATGTAGACACTGTCATGATTGGTGGGAAAGTGAGTGGAATGAAGATACTGTGATGGTTGGTGGGAAAGTGAGTGGCATGTAGACACTGTCATGATTGGTGGGAAAGTGAGTGGAATGAAGATACTGTCATGATTGGTGGGAAAGTAGAGTGGCATGTAGACACTGTCATGATTGGTGGGAAAGTGAGTGGAATGAAGATACTGTCATGGTTGGTGGGAAAGTGAGTGGCATGTAGACACTGTCATGATTGGTGGGAAAGTGAGTGGAATGAAGACACTGTCATGATTGGTGGGAAAGTGAGTGGAATGAAGACACTGTCATGATTGGTGGGAAAGTGAGTGGAATGAAGATACTGTCGTGATTGGTGGGAAAGTGAGTGGCATGTAGGACACTGTCATGATTGGTGGGAAAGTGAGTGGAATGTAGATACTGTCATGGTTGGTGGGAAAGTGAGTGGAATGAATACACTGTCATGATTGGTGGGAAAGTGAGTGGCATGTAGACACTGTCATGATTGGTGGGAAAATAAGCAATGTATAAAAACTATTCTTATTGCATGTAAAGACAATTGTGGCTGGTGGGAAAGAGAGAGCAGTATGTAAAGTTTTTGCTGGGAAACGAGCGCCATGTAAATGCTGTTGTGGTTGGTGGAGAAAGGGAATGGTATGTGAACTTTGTAGCGAGTGAAAGGAAAGTGAGCGGCATCTAAATACTGTTGTGGTGGGAAAGGAAATGACATGTCCACTCTGTTGTGATTGGTGGGAAAATTAGCGGCCTTAAAAGTTGTTGTGATGGGCGGGAAAGTAAGTAGCACATAAACAGTACTATAAATGGAGGGCAAGTGAGTGGCTTGTAAACTCTGACATGATTTGTGAGGTAATCATTGACAAGTAAAAAACTGTTTTGAATGAAAACGAAATGGCATGTTAACTCGGTCATGACTGCAAAGTCAGTAGTTTGGGCTTATAAGAACATATTATTGTTTTGTTCCGGGAGGGTCAGTTGTAGACGCGGAAAAAAAAAATTGAGAGGAGTTTTTTTCAAACTGCAAGAGAGGAATGTAAATATCTTCGTTCACGACCACCCATGTGATTCTGCCCGAAAACCCCCCTTTTCACATACAAATCACGTCCATCACATGTCAGTTTTGGCCAAATTGAACACCTGTTTTACAAAAAAATTAACACACAAAAACAGCAAATATTGACGAAATTAGCAAATTGAAACGGGGGTTTCCGTGCAGAATCAAATGGGCGATCGTGAACAAACATATTCACATTCTCTCTGAGAACATAAAAATGAACTGAAAACGTATATGGTTTGACGGCGCTCGCCGCCAGACTGTTCCAAAATCAATATAGCCACCACAGCCGCAGCGGGTTTACCTCGTTAATACGCATGCCCAGTGGACTTAAGTCCACTGAGCGCGCCCACTACTACACGGTGGGGGACGGGTGGGGGTGTGTGGGTAAGGCGGGTGGGGTTGGGGGTGTGTGGGGTGTGCAGGAGTTGCCTCCCTTAATATTATTTTCGACCCTATTAGGGCCTTTCTAGGACGCGGCGGTCGGTGGGCAAGTGACACAGTTCTGGAGTATTTTTAGTTCTGTGGAGCTCTCTCTGTGCCCCCCCTGCCCACTCGCGCACACACATATAACTTCTTCTGATTTTTGCACAAAAACAAGACATAAAAATTAAAGGGTTACAGTACATCCGTCTACTTCCAGCACTATTAACGCCCGCGGGACTGGGCCCTTACTACTTTTCTAATACGATCTTCTACTTCCAGCTCTGTCAATAAATCAGAACAAACAACTGGCTTTCCGTCTTGGTTAGTTATTTTTACATCCAATGAGTTTATATCTAAGTTAATTAATTCTTTAAATTGGCTGTCTCCGTCAAACGTATATAACTGATAATCGCAAAACCCCGCCCTAGTTGGTAGCAAAACCTTTAGAACTGTAGATGGAGAGCCGGCAAACAAATTAGCACATGTTTTTAACTGCTGTAAATGAACATACAACATTGGGTTCACGAGAAAATCAGACGGTCTATTACCTTTAAACTCATAAATACCCCATTCTACAAGGCCGTGTGTGCTGAAGCTATGTGTTTCGCCACTATTATAAAAGCCTCAAATTCGGCAAGGGATTCTAGGGAAAAACGTACTCCCTTTTTTCTTTAAGTTCTGAAATTCATAGTAACTATAAGATTTGCTTATTAATTTTTAACATATGTTAAAATTTCTAAATACTTCCCATTAACGAACAAAAGTTGTTGTAGCCTATCAGGGTATTTTTAATTCGTTTTAATGAAGTGCCTTGTTCGTCCTTAAACATTAATCCAGTTATTTTGGCTTTTCTAGATATGTTAGCCCACATAAACTTTAAACCCAAATCTTAAGGGCAACCCTTATAATTACCGCGCCTATTGTCAATTGGGTACGTCTAAGGGTCACGTTTGTTTTGTTGGTGTATATAGATGCGCATCTTTTTTTATAAACTATTTTAAAATATTTATATAAAAAAACTAATTTTAAATATGTTAGCTTTTCAATATATTGAACATGTTACTTACATTGTAGGAGTCGTTTTTTAACCCTAAATCTTTAGACTTCAGCAATTTAACCATTGCAGAAGATGGTTCTAGGCTTCCAAATGTCAGACTTGTAAACCCGCTAACTAGATATTAAAATCCGCCAAATAAAGTATGTTAGTAGTGCCATTCAGCCATGGTCATCCCACCCTATGGCTTTTGCCAGAATCAGTTAAATTTTGCCATTTACTGCGCACTACTGGCTGCGGTGTTTCATATGGAACCATTTAAAACCATCTAATCTTATTTAGTAAGGGGCAGTATTTATCTTTCATGTTTATTACCTGTACAGACGATACGAACTGGAACTAAAAGTGCCCCTCCTAACGAGAACGCGTTTTACATTTAACAGCCCAATGGAAATAATTGCATATGAAAAGAATTTGCAACGAATTTACATAAACCTTCAATGATTTAAACAAAAGTTAGACCGCAATCATGGGTTTAGGCACATTGTATTGTGGGGCACAAAAGAAGAAATAATTATGATACTGGCCCTGGCAACACTCTTTTCCCCGGAAACACATGTTCGATTTGGGGTCCATAGAACAAAAAACCACCCTATGCCTGGACAACATTCTATCTTAGATAAAAAGTAAGGCCTAACAAATGCCAGGCGTGGCAAAGACTCAATGACTCCATAAGAAACATTCGTTATGGTGTCTTTTTAGGAGGCCACAAGCACAGACCAAGTTAGAATAGTAGATCATTTCACAGGTTTTATGCGAGAAAAACAATTTATTGCTAATTTAGAAGATGCTATTAACTCTGCTGTTGATTTGCCTGCAGCTACAAAGGTTTCAAGACGTTCTTGCTCTTGCTAGGTCTAAGGTTGACTTTGTGGTGGGTTGCGGTTATACATGCTGCCCTCTGACCTTAGACTACAGATTGGCAGAACAGATTTATAACAATGAAATCCTCAGAGCTGGAGGACGACCAAGACTTAGGACGCAATAAATACTTAAACACAAGGCCCGCCTCCATCCATTTTAAAGAAGTACCTACCCCTGATGAAAGCGATCCGTTATAAACACCCCAGAAGCGATCACCACCAGTATAGCGCATCACAGCCAGAAAGCAGTCCAGAAAGCACTCCACCTATTGATCCTACCTCACATGACAGTCATCTTAGCGAAAAGCAGCCTCTTGTCTCTGTGTTTGTAACTTTTTACTGGATTAGCTGTACTTTTTTTCAATAAAATTCATCCAGCAGCTAGCACTCCTAACGTCCACAGATGGACAGCCAGATATCCAGCAACTTTGCCTATTAGTAGACAAAACCAACTAACACGCTGCCTATTATGCCAGAGCGAGAGCATCAAGCGCTTTGGTGTAACTCTTAATAAAGTTTGGCTAGATGATGCATTGTTTTCTTAATCCATACTTTTACAGGCTGGGGTGTTTGGAGGAGCTACTGGCCCTGTTGGCGCGTACCTGTTAAAGCACATAAACGAGTGTAGAGATAGCAAACCCAACAGCTGATAATATGCTAACTATTGTAATCCTTTGTTCCCTAATACTGAGTCCTTTTGCTTTTGCTAGCGTAGTGTTTTATAAGTGTTCTGGTTATTAGTTTCTCTGATTCTGTTTGTTTGTAATGCTTAGCTGCGCTCTGTAGTAGACAGCACTTCTAACCTAGCCGCCTGCCCTTTCTATCATTAAATCACTGTATTTTCTGCAGTATTAGCCTTTTTTTCTCGCCTCCTAAATTGTTACATCTGCCACCAGCCAGTTTATTTTTTCTTCTTCTATCTCTCTATCTAGCTCGCCAAAGTTTTGCTAAATTGTTTGTTAGTTCACCCCTATTGTTCGCAAAGCGCATTAAGTCCAGGATTTCAGCATAGGCATGGAGAATCGTCAATTGTTTTTAACTGCGTCTCCTCATTAAACTCGTTTCAATTTTCTGCTATTGCTTCATCTGTTCGTTGGTCCTAAATATTGAAAAGAGGTCATTTCTATTTCAGATCGTGTTGGCAACTCTTGCCAAGTTCTGTAAAAGACTAACAGCCTCAGCTTAAATTTAAAATGTATAATCGCCTTTGGTCAGCAACAGGGATTCTTGCCTAATTGTGTTTAGTTTTAAAAACTTAGTTGGGGTCTGGCGTTGTATGTAACTCTTACAAAATTTTCCTTGCTAGTTCTTATATAAGATGGTTGCTTTTATCTATCTTAAAAATCAAAAGGACTATGAACCTTCTGGCGGACTTCTAGTCCTAATACTTATGTAGAATGAGTTACATTCTATTTGTTAATAGTTCTGCGCGAGTTGCGCTACTGAAGGGGGCGTCTCTGCTTCTTCTAATGAAGGGTTGTAAGAACCTTTTGACTGCTCTTTCAGTTCTTCGCGCAATGAAGGACCTACTTCTGTTTCTCTTTTCAAATGAAGGGCCTGGCAGATCTTTTTCTTCTTCTTCAACAGGATCAATCGCGTCAAAATCTTCATCCATTTTTTTTATATTTATATTCTTTTTTGTTTTATTAAAAAATGAACTCATTAGGAATGTGACCTCGATCCATACAGAAAAGAGAAGGAGCCCATGGAGTTAAGGAGTATAAGGCGAACGCTATAGTGTAAAATACCATCAACATTGATCCTGAACAAACTTTAACAGTCATTCTTTCCCTGATTCTTGGCGCTGGCGATGTTATAATGCAAGGCTCTGCTAAACTTTTCGCATTCAAAATAGATTTTACATCAGCAGATCCTAATGCTACTGTTGTTGCTAATTTAGGCAGGGCAAGCATTTAACATATGGCAATGAGACTGGAGGGCAGAGAAGTATTTGTACTTGGCGAGGCAAGGACATTTTTGCCCTTTATTCTGATCTTTGGCTGCCTAAAAATAGAAGAAAAGAGATGTTTATCAGGTATACAAGACTCAACGGTCTCAGCACTGGTTTAAAGCGGGGATGCAGAGAATGATGTTAATGATGAGGCAGTTGCAGCGCATTTGGCAACAGATTCTGCATCCCTATAGGATTTTGAGCTGTTAAAGACGCATATGCCATATTACATGGTGAGCTTAAAAGAAAATCTTTCTTATGAACCTGACATTTAAATCCTAGCGATTCTGTTGTTCTGTCTGAGGACCTGTAGCTAAATACACAGTTAGCGACATCTCTCGTGTGTTTGATGTGTTACTAACCCGAAAATGGCTAGAACATCTAACCCAGTATAAAAGTAAAACGGTATTTATTATGAAAAACGTTATACACGCCATTACAGAAAATTAAAAAACAAGAGAGACACTCTTTGGAACATACATTTAAAATCAGTTCTGTTGCTCTAATTTAAAAGGAAATTTGTTCTTGTTTACTGAAGGAACAACTACTTTGCAGAGAGATTCAGAAGCTTTTTATAATCCAAAAAATTGAGAGTTTGACTGGCAATAAATGGCAAGTCTGATCAGTTGTATTAGGGCGACGGACTTTTACTCACCAACCACTTTGATGAAATAAGAAAGTTCTTTGCTGAGGTAGGCAAAGGGATCATGCAGGTTGATCGCGTAATGTAAAAAATTCGCCTTTATGATGTAAGCCGAAGACTACTTAATAATCAAATATGGGCTGGGCTGGATTTTTGATCTAATTTGACAACAGGTTGTTTGGAGTGGGAGAAAGAAAGGTTAGGGCAAGACGGTATAAAAATAATTATTCACAAGAATGCAGACGGAATCGGCCCAGTTAAAAATGCACCATTTTTTATGGTTGTGATGTGCTCAGTTAAACATGAAGAAAACAGGCAAAAAAGACGCGGCTCATTAAAATGCAGAAGAATATTCTAATAAAAACAGATGGATTACGTTTGAGTTTCTTCCTAAAGATCCGCACTGTTCTTTATATGCGGGATTACTGGGTGGGGAAAAAAAACTGTCTTCGTACCTTTGATTTGTTACAAACAATATACAGGTTTCATTACGAGCACCATTGTTATATTCTGGCACAACCATTAAGCACAACAAGTCTTACAAAGAAAGGAAGTTTATTTGGACAGACGAGAATATATTTTTAGTTGATCCTAGCGACAAACTGAGCGACTGTTTAGAACATTACTATAAACTATTTGAGGGAAAATGACACACTGTTTATTATTGATGACTGTTCAGCTGAGAGACATTGTTAAAAAAAGAAACGAAAAGCTCTTTCAAAAGCTAGCCTTTAGCGGGCGCACGCCTTTAGTTCTGTGTGGCTCTTAACTCAAAAATACAATGCTGTTTTAAAAAGGACTTCGATCACAGGTTAAAATCGGTTGTATTATTTTACACTAAGGACAAAGATGTTTTGAGAATGTTTAAGTGAAAATTATTTATAGGGACAAAGTGAGCTAAAAAAATAAAGGAACAGTTTAGAAGATCTAAGGGCTAAGCTCTGCTTACGACTGACCCTCCAGTTCAATAGTTTGTTTATTGTAGATGGTTTTTTATTGATTGCTTATAACAATTTGTTTTTTTTATTTTATAATTTTATTTTATAAAAAGATGGTCTCGAGGGCCAGAATCAAAAGTGGAGCTAGCTCCTAAATGCAATGCAGTAGAGCTAAAAGACCTCGCAGACATCAATGAGTTTTGATCTAATAGGAGTGCCAGGAAATGTTTTTGGATGGGAATTTGAATATACAAGTTGTCGGGGTTTACAAACGAACAGAAATGAAGACAATAAAGACAGCTGCATCCTGCCTAGAAGAGATAAGAAATTTAAGAGAAACGATTTTGGCAAACGCGATTACAAACTTCATAAAGAGAGAATGCTTGGGCGTTGCTTCCGAAATTGACTGGAAATTTAACAGTTTTGAACTACGAAAGCCCCAATGTATACTTTGATAAGAACAAACAATTTTAGTAATGGCCTTAAATGAAGGGCCCCATTCTTGTTAGCCTTTGTCCCAGGAACAACAAACAGAAAAAAGCAGGATTGGAACTAACTAAGCGGGGTTCTGAATATATGCTACAGAGAAAGAAGTCCTTAGCGAAGTGGGGGGTGATGACACCGTAGGTTAGAATTTACCCCAAAAATTAGAAATCCTGCCTAGGCAAATGACGTTGATTTTTCGCTTTATTTATTACTCCGACGAGAGGGCGATACTTAGTTTCAGTACATGCGTTTATTAGAGGCATACAAATAAAGGCTCTGGAAAACTGGGATGCCCCTTTTAAGCTCGTTATTGTTTTTACTAAAACGAGAGATGAAATAAACGCCCTTGCATCATCGACAAGGTTATCTATAATGGTTGACAAAGCCAAACTAACAGTATCTGACTTTAGTTCCTTAAGTATGTTGATTTTATTGCGTTTTACTCGGTTGATGATAGTGCTTGCCAGAAGGATTACTAAGACGATAAGTATAAGATTATTTTTAAAAATATTCTATTTAAAAAATGGAGGTTCAACGTTTAGGTTAAAGCAAATAACTGAACTTCAAAATGGAAATAGAAAGCAACTTGGTTAAGATTGATGTACTAGAAAAAAAATATGCCTAAAGCCTTAAATACTCTTTCCTTTTGTAAATTACTGGCCTCATCAGCTGTAGGCTAGCGTAAGTGCTGGGTCTGGCATTGCTGTTTAGCTAGTGGGGGTGGTGCGCCTAGCCTTCTTTAGCATTAGGAGTCTTGGGGTTAGGTGTTAGGCGCCATGTCTATGGTTGTAAGTGCTGTTTTAAAAAAATTAACTCCTAATTTACAAAAGCACACTGCCATTGTAGCCCTAGCATTCAGCCCAAAACTTTGTTCATTAAGATTAAGAATAAGCAAATCATTACAGGAGAAAAACATTACAGACGAAGAATTTCAGGAAGATTATGGTGACGGTGTGATGTTTATAGACGACAGAAATTGAACTTCAAAAGGAGTGGAGGAAGACGTTTACTTCACGACAAGGTAGACACTGAGCACATTAAAACAAAACATTGAAAAACAAACACTGATCCGTTACAACCCAAAATAGAGCAAAAAATATTAAATTTAACAAATAAATAAGTTTAAAAAATAATAAACACTATTTTTTTTTGTTAACTGTGTTTGGCGGCGGACAACTTGCAGCTCTTCTGAATCAAACAATCTTTTAGTGAAGCAGGCCTTTTAGACGTTTTGTAGCACGCTAGTACGAAAGAGTTTCTCGTAATAATACACGCGGTGGGTCTGTCTTCATACTTCTTTCAACTTCATATACATCTACGCTCCATATTGGGTCTGTGCATCTAATTCTTACATTCACCTTCTGCCTCTTCAAGAGCATACTAGTATCCTTACTTTTAGTCCAAACGGCAAAGAGTTTTTGATTACCTTGCACATCTTCAGTAATGCTAATTTTTTTTAATTTAATTGCGTTCACTGGGTTTTAAGGCCTGTTGCTTTAAATTTCTTCATTGGTTATGGCACGTAAGACATGCTGGCATACCTCCAAACCATTCTGTGTTGCGTTCTCTGAACTTCGTAGGTACTCGTAGTGTCATAATTTCTCTGTGTTATTGTTAGGTAAAACAGGCGTTCAGCTGATTCTTATTAAGGTTTTCTACTAGGGTTTGTGATCGATGGTTGCCTGGGATCCCTCTCTTAACTGTTACATGATGTTTTAAAAACAGGGTTTACAGGAACCTTTAAACTCTTTTCCAATCATCAACTTGATCAGCCTAGGATACTTGAATGGACCTCTCATGTATATTTGTTGTAATGGCCACAGCCACAGGCAGTAGTGAACTTTTATCTGTTAAGGCTCAGCGTTCTTTGTATCTTGAAGCCATGTCACAACTGTCAGAGCATACTTAAACTTTTTTCTTCTATAAAAAACCCCCTTTTGTTTTTTTTTTCCCCAATGTGGGAGATACAACAAGTCCTTTGGTGGGTGTCATTTGGAACTGAGTTAACCAAAATCTAGGACCTTATTATTCTTTTGGGGGGCAGCAGATATTATTGCCAAATTGCCTGTTTTGAAAAGCCAGTTCTTTCGCATCTGATTCAGACGCTATAGCAGCTTTACGCAGTTTTTCAATAGCAGTCTTCCTTTCCAATACCTTATAGGAAGAATAATATATTTTTGTACTTGTATTGTGCATAAGAAGGGCGGTATTTTATTGTATTTTTATTGTTTTTTAGATTGTTCGGCCAGAATATAGATTGACTACCCATAGCCACCACCAATAAAACCTATTCTGCTATTTTCTGTTCTTCTTGACGGTTCTTAAAAGTCAGACAGTTCTGGCGGTGGCGGGTTGTTTAGAAAACTGCTTTCTGTCACATAAGTAATACTCATTCATTGCTCATTAAGTCTGTAATGTGTGCTCTGCATGCCCCTGTTCCCTTAACTTTTTATTAATAATGTCTAAGTGCCCAATCGTTTTTCTCGTAAGCATCTCTTGCCTCTTGCTAATCTTCTATTGCCTTGTTATGGCGTTCTCTTCTTCATCGGGGACCGCATTTTACATAAAATATATTGCTTCCAGTGAAGGCTAATGCATTAACAATAGCTCTCCTTCAACATAACTACTCCGCCATCTTTTTATAAATAATATTTTCTAGATTAATCTTTCTATGAACTAAACATTTTCGGGAAAAATCCCCTGTGTAACAAGAAAGTCTTTGACGCAATCCCTGCAGTAATTACCAACGATAACCTTAACATGTCCTCAATGTCTAACTTCCTAGATCCGCCGGCTTCATTTTAAACATGTTTTTTGCTAACACGCATAGCCTATCACTAAGGACGTAATTACCGGCTGAATGGTAAAACGTATTGGATAATCTTTTTCTCTCATCATCTTGTTATTAACTAAAAAATAATTAAATAATCATTAATACGAAGGCTGTCTATGTGTTTTTAATTATATAATCTTTTGTTGTTAAAGCTAAAAAAATAAAGTTTTGCAACTAGTTTTGTGCGAATCTTCATCTTTACGATGTTGGGCCGGTTTTTATTCTTAAACAAACATTTTGCAAGGGTGGAATAAACTATAACACCAACGATAGGTTAGACACTTGCATAACTAACCAGCGTTTAAAATCATAGGTTTTAAAGTTATTTTATTATTGTTTATTGCTTTTTAAAAATGGATTGATGAGAATATTAAAGTGTGAGGGAGCAAGCAGACTTCTCCGTAGACAATCTGACATAAAGAAAAGATTATATTCTCTGGCTGCGTGTGGAAAAATAGACAGTATTTAGGCATGAACTAAGTATTGAACCGATTCAGCAAATATCTCTTCAGACGTTTGAGAAGTACTACGCTAGGGTACGATAGCACAGCTTGGGTCAAAAATGGTTAGATCAGGGGTGAGACCCCCAATGAATTTGCCTATAGCTAAGTTAGTAAGTAAGGTGGCGCCAGTTGATTCAGAAGAAGATTTAAAAATATGACTTATACAAGATCGGTTATAAACAAGTCTCTAGAAACTCTCGCATGTGACTGTACTACAGATATTGGGACGATGTTATGCCCATTACATCATGGGATTATTTACTTTTAATCATTTATTAATTGTGATCATATTAAATTTAATCGCAATAATAAAATTGAGCGATCAGGAGAAGAAGGACGCCACAGGGACAATCCGAGACCCCTCCGAGGAGCAGACAGATTGTACCACAAGTGCGGAATGCGCCCCAAGTAATGTACAAAGGTGAGTAATGTTCTAAGGTTAAAAGTCCTGGACGTGTTGAGGCGGGCGGTTAAACTAGCTGGAATGGAAACAGATGAGAGAATTAACACCAATCGGCAAAACCAAAACTTGTAGATAGTAATACAGCATCGCCACCGCCAACAAACAGCCCAATTAACAACAACACAATTCAAACGATAAAGTGTATCCTTATTTATTGGGAGCTGCTGTTGTTGCTGGGGGTGGTTTTTTTAGCATACAAATACCTAACACCATACCTAACAACAGCCGCAAGCCCAACAGTAAAAGAAAGAGAGCCGCCTTCTGCAAAAAAACGAGCCAACTCCTGCAGTTGATTCCATTTTATATGGGAATAGTTTTTAAGAACTAGACTAAGTACAAGTTAAGAATAGATAAGTACACAGTTAAGTTAGTTATCAAAAGTACTTTTAAAGTTAAGGCGCAAGTAAAGTACAAGTTAAGTGCAAAAAAATATAAGTGATATAAAGTACTAGTTAGGTCTTAAGTTAAGTTCTGTTATGTTCTTAAATAAAGTTCTTGTTAAGTTCTTAAGTTAGTACTAGTTGGTTTTTATGTTATGTACAAGCCAAGTCTGTCAAGTTAATCTTTTAAAGTTTTCCAAAGTCTACAGCATATCGGAAACTCAGGATTGTCGTAAGTTCTTGTTTATTGATTAGAGATAGTGATTTCTTGTTAACAGCTGTTGGTTTTACTTGATGAAGAGTAGAGCGTAGATTACCATTTGTGTGATGAAATTACTTTAGTTTTCAAAGAGAGCTTGCTTGTATTATCGTGAGTATATTTTTTTTGACAACTTCTTACGTATGCTTTAGGCCTTCTTCATTCAGAAGTCTGGTAGCAACGTGTACATCTTTGACCGCAAACAAACATATTCTTTGATAACTGTCCCATTAAGTTCATCCTTCATCTTTCCAATCACGTTCTTGTCAGATACAGTTGAATGTTAAAGGACTGTCTTTTGGATAGTGCATATGTGTTCGTCCACCCATCACTCCTTTAGCACTTCTGTTTTAAGTCTTTATAAACGTTCTTAGTAGGATCGCTCTTTGAATAAAACTATCAGTGTCTGTGTAAAGAACTCTTGCTTCTGGGTACAGCGGTTTAAAGTAGTCATACAGAAATTCTAACATCAATAATTTTGACAACTCTAATACAGTAAACGATAAAACCGGCTTGTCCAACTTACTCCTTTTTTTTCATAATAATGCCAAACCAGGCTGTCGTTAAATCTTCTAAAGTCTTGATATTTAAAGGTTTTTAGAGGCAAAACTTAATTGCTGGTTTTCTTTTGTAACAAATTTTTAAAAATCTTTACGATTGTGTAGTTCTCCATGGTTTTACCAAAACAGCTGTTGTTCACAGTTTAAAGAAGTCTTTTTTCTGAAGCATCAGTGGTTTGGGTTCTAAGATCAGTGTTCTTTTTGATGTAGGGCCCTCATAAAGGGCTCTTGATCAAAGCAATGATTCTGTGAACAGCAGTCAGCTTTAATCCGTGTCTTAAGTAAAACTGTAACAGCCTGTAATGGCACACATATTTAGTTTTGTGCCTAAGATTGGGCACAAGTTTAGGAGGTTTCGATGGGGACTCATCTTTAATCTTCTGCGGCTAGGGGATATCGTTGTGGAGATCGTGTAGTTCATAAGGATAATCTAAGTCTACTTTAAGATTAGTCCTATTGGATTATCAGGGTAAGCTGTGACAACATACCTAACACAGTGTTAACATTATGAGGTCCTTTTATCATTGTAAAGTTTCTCAGTGGAAGCGTTGACTCATAGCCATCCTTACGATTGTTGGCGTCTAAGTACATTAGATAGTTGGATGGTTTAGTGGGATCTAATCGTCTAAATATTTGTTATTAGCTTTACAGTAAGGATGTGAGGCCATGCTAATTTCCTCCCCTCAGCCCATCTTCAACATCTGAAGTTTTAGGTTTGATCAGAAATTAAGTCAATCTGAATGTTTGTAGACTTTAAGAATGCATCCCAAGAAAGGCCAGGCGCAGAGATGTAATGTGAGGAGTTAAGTTGTAATGTTTCTTTCATGTAGATCATAATTCTGAAAAACATCTGCCAAAAACACAGTCAGCCAATAAATATTGATCGTGATAATCACCCATCGTTTCACAGTGTAAATTTTGTCCGGCTTTCTGTGCGTATTCATAGTCAGAGTCAGTTATGTCTTTGCCTCTAAGACTAGAAAAGAAAGCACCTTTAGGGGGAAGCGAGTTTCATCAAACCTTTTCCCCCGAGTTCATGTATCATAAGGATAGAGCCTTAGCACTAAAGATGGGTCAAAGTAATGTTTAGTTATTGGAAAGTCTTGTAGAGATCCTGCTAATTTATCCAAACTAGCCATCAGATGTTGGGCTGAGTCATAAAAGGATAAAGAGTCAAGAGGGAAAAGACATGTACTTTTCTGAAGACTGTGCAATACAGGTAACCTCTTTTAAAATTTAGAAGTCACTGCTTGCATGATTTAAAAAGAGAATCGTAGCCTCGTGGTTATGAAAGAAGATAGGCAGTTTCCATGTCTTAGGGTCTTAAGTTGGAAGATACAATTGTTGTGCGCCGC
>CM031598.1:90209207-90244207 GCA_018398815.1 Conus ventricosus
TAATATTAGACAATAATCAGACATACAATCTACACTAACACTCACAACATTTCTCTGTGATTTCCAGAATGAAAAGCTCCGTAAAGTGGTTTGTTTAACATCTGTCATCACAGATGCAGATGTTGTTGGACAATACACAGCTCCACAGTCTACACTAAGTGATTCTCACCTGACTTTACAACCCATTAAACAGATCTGAATTTTAACAGCAGTTGAAAACTTTGTAATAAAATCTAGCAGCTTCAGTCTGAGCAACCAACGCTGCAGTATCAATGATGCATGTTTTAAAACAACATGGGCTATATTTTGATGATAAGTAACGTTAAGAGCTTTCTCCATATAAATGGTTGGACTGAAACGACAAAAGAATTACGGGAGAGCCCAAGTTTAAATCAAAGTGGAAGGAGGGGGAGAGGTGGTTCATCTTCCAAATTTAAAAGAAAAGGGGGAAAAAAAGGGTGGGGGGGGGGGGGGGGCGGGGGAAACGTTCTCCCCCCAAAAAAAAAAAAACAAAAAAAACCAAATTTTCCGAAAAGCCGGGGGCGAGGGGGGGGGGGAAAAAATGCTTTTTTTCAAAAAAGCCGGGGGGGGGGAAATAAGAAGACTTTTGGGAAGAAAAGGGGGGAAAGGGCAAAAAAGGGGGGGGAATTTTTCCCAATTTGGGGGGGGTGGGGACTTTTTTTTTCCGGATTTTTTTTTAAAAATTTTAATTTTGCCTTTTTGGGTTGGGGGGGAGGGCAGAGTTTGGGGGTTTTTCCTTTTTTTTTTTTAAAAAAAAAATTAAAAATTTTTCACACAAAAAACCCTTTAACCAACTCGGGGCACTACATCCAAAAAATTTAAAAGGAAGACATAAGGGCAGCCCCCAAATCTTCTCCACTCCCTTCATCAGTTCCCCCGTCTGCGTTACTCTGTTTATCATTTTTACAATAGACAATCTGGAATTGTCATTGATTTTTTTCCCTTTTTTGGGAGGCTAAGGAGAAGAAAAATGTCATTTTTCTGATTTGTTCAGAATTCATGACAAGAGAACGATTTACCCTACATGCATATTTAAAAACCACTTTGCTTTTGCATTATTGATAATAATGAGAACAGTTACGCGTTGCTTGTATTGAAAAAAGCCCACTTTTTAAATTTTTACAATTCAAGGATTGTTTACTTTTCCTTGTACCACTTTCTTAGGGCCATGGCTTTTTTTTTTAAAAAGAAATTCTCTCTCCTTTTTCTCCCTCTCTCTTCTCTCTCTTCTCTCCCTCCCCCCGCAGATGCATGCCCCACACCACAACCACAACCCCACACACACACACACACCATGCACCATTTTAGTTGTAGGACCCCAGAGACGGAAGGAAAACATGCGCAACAAATTGAGTTGTAGGTCAGTCGGGTCAAGAAGGACAGGTCATTTTACTTTGCCAATTTTTTTTAATTTATTTTTGAAAACAAAATTATTGTTATTTTTTTTGTTTGCTTATTTGTTTTTTTTTTAACCCCCTCCCCTGCCTCTCTCCTTACCACTACCCCACCTCTCCCAATGGTTACCTCCCCTGGCCCGTGCCGCCTTCCCATTGTGGTGCAGTTTGCTGACACAGCAATAGTACCACCAGTCAGCTGCAGCCGTGTGCCCCATTCTATTCGACCCATGGGTTTCCGAATCGACAAAGCCAGCCATCTTGCCAGTCGATCAAAGCGGTGAGCGCGGGCCTGCTGTTTTACCGGGGAGTGCCGCACGTTGATCCTTGAGGGCATGAGTGGGGTGGGGATGGGGTAGGGTGGGGGGGGGGAAAGGGGGGGGGGGGTGAAAGTGAGCGGTTGGGGCGTGTTTACTGGATCTAATCGCTTTGTCACAACCATTTCGGTTCAGGCTTTGCCGAGCCGGAAAGGGCAGGGCAAAGCCGCATGGCGTGAGTTTCATCTGGAGGGTTACTGCGTGCGGGCTAGCCCAATCCGCGAAGTTTTGTGAGCCACACTGCCATGATTTTAAGATGATGGATAAATGAAATTAAACAACCTAAGAGAGAGAATTGAAGAAGGCGCACACACGCACGCACGCGCTCTCACACACACTCACACAGACCCCCTATCTCTCTCTCTCTCTCATATACACGGATGCGCGCGCGTGCGGCGCGCGCGCGCGCGCACACACCCACACACACACCCACCCACACACACACAACCACACACAACACACACAACACACACACACCACACACACACACTCGATGCTTAAACCCCAACACTTACAACACATACCCACACAATGCGAAACACAACACAACGCGGCGCGCGCGCGCGGCACCCTCATTGCGCGCCCAATTAAACCCTCTACCAATAACCACACCATGCTCTGCCATCTCTTTTGCAGGTCGTTGATACCCCAAATGGATGATGTCGGATCCGTTTGGATTAAATTTCGCCAATCATGGGCTATTGGGTAACATTGCAAAACGTCTGAGCTGTAGTGAGGGGCGGTACATTGTTTTCCTGCTCATGGATGAGCTCAGTGGGAATTTAGGTTTTTTGTTGACATTTCTCTTCTCTTGCTGGTGTGTGTGTGTGTGTGTGTGTGTGTGTGTGTTTTGTGTGTGTGTGTGTGTGTGTGTGTGTGTGCGTGGGCGTGCGTGCGTTCTTTGCTTTGCGTTCGTGGTGCGTTGTGCGGTGCGCGCGCGGTGTGTGCGTGTGTCGGTGTTGTGTGTGTGGGTGTGCGTGGTGCGTGCGCCGCGCGCGTGTGTGTGTGTTGCGAGTTGTGCGTGGTGTGCCCATGCATGGTCTGTGTATCTTGTCTCTCTCTCTGTTTCTCTGTCTCTGTCTTCTTTCTGTCTCTGTATGTGTGTGTGTGTGCTATACATATCTATGTCTGTCGGTTCCGTGTGTGAGTGCAAAACACATGTGTGTGTGTGTGTGTGTGTGTGTGTGTGTGTGTGTGTGTGTGTGTGTGTGTGTGTGTGTGTGGGGGTGTGTGGGGTGGGGGGAGAGAGAGAGAGAGAGAGAGAGAGAGAAAAGGAGAGAGGGGAGAGAGAGAGAGGAGAGAGAGAAGAGAAAAGAAAAGAGAGCAACTTTACAAAACATAGTGAATGTACTAACGTGTTATCAATTTACCGCGGGGCTATAATTGGAATTCAGGGACTGAGTTGAGCGCATGTGAGGAGTTTTTAGTTACGTTGCAGTGTCAGTGTACGGGACGGGGTAGAAGAAAAAAAAACGCATGTAAGCATGATTGTGCAGTTTGAAGTTGGCCGTCAGTTAGTGGTACACCAGCTGTCGCCACGTTTTAGTTGTCACCGCTCTCTCCCCCCCCCATCCGTCTTCTCTCTCTCTCTCTCTGCAAGTGGCTATGAATTTTCCTTTGCTGGGGGTTCAATTTTCAATCAGTCGCACCTCTGGAGTGATTTTCCCAGTAGTCTTCCTTCAATCACACGAACTTGCTATTCTAGTGATGCATAGAGAAATGAACAATTGCTGAGAATGGCTAACAAAAATTAATTACAAGTAAATGCTTAAAAGAAAACAAATAGGTCTGTTTTTCAGCCAGACGAAAGGGACACACAAATCACAAGACAAAACATGGACGCGTTTCGACCTCTTTGTTTTTTTCTCAGGAAAGATAACATTCAGGACAATGAAAACAAGAACAAGCAATCACTTATCTCCTCAAATTGGGCGCAAAGGGAAATGTTTCAGTTCACTGTCCTGAACATTGTTTGTCTTGCCTGAAGAAAGCCAAAGAGGTCGAAAACGCGTCGTGTTTTTGTCTTGTAATTTGTTTGTCCCTTTCGTTTTTTTTTTCTTTTGAATTTTTTTTTAATCGGTTTTCCGCCTGCAGTCACCTCATTTTGAAACCCATTAGAATTTTTTTTTTTAACCTTCAGCAGTTGAATACAAACACTCACTAAGTTTTTGATATGAAGTCGAAAGGAAAAGAAGCAGATTGAGAAAGTGACAGTCTCTTCAGTGTCAGTGTCTACAAAGAGGTGTCACTGCGTGCGGGCTAGTCCATATACGCTAACACCACATCAGCTAAGTTTGGAGGACCCACTGAGCTGATGGATAAATGAATTAACGACTAAAGATGAGTAAATTTAAGAGGAGGGTCTCATGTCTACCACTACGCATTAGCCCAACGCGCTGGTTAGATATTGGGTTACCTACCTAACATTGTACCTCATTATCATTCTTGTGTGTTTTGGTGAGTGTATACGTTTTTGTAATGGGCCCATGTGTATGTACCAGTTATGCGGTGCGTGTGTACGTCTGTGTGTGTGTGTGTGTGTGTGTGTGTGTTGATGTGTGGTGTGTGTGTGTGCGCGCGCGCGCGCGCGTGGCGTGTGTGTATGTGTTTTGTGTGTGGGCATGTGTGTATGAGCTCTTCAGTTGTGTGTTTTGCTTTTCACTTCTCAGTCTCCTGTATTGGAGAAACGTAATGTCGGGTCTTCGTGATCACCGAATCATGTAAGCTGCCTTGCGATTGGTAGAAAGAGCGGTTCCCATTCCCCTGCTGCAGTGCTGACGGTGGAGGTCAGAGTGAAGGTCGATGGGGGTGACGGCCTGCTGTTGCAAGGGCAGGCAACTCCGAACACATCACGGAAGTGTTTGGGGAAGTAACTGTGCATTGACTGTCATCTTCCAAACTCTATGCTTGTGCGCCCCGTATGGACAGGCTGCACACCAAAAATTGATGCGCTAAGGCCTTCTTTAAGAGTTGTGTATTTATAGACAGGCACCGTTAGATTTTTTTAGAATGTTGTTGTATCTGACAGATTTTTTTCCTTCTCATATGGCCATAAGGTACCGTCAGGCGGCCCAAGCAGACAGGGTCAAAATGAAAGGAAAGGGACCATTTTAGGGAGACCACCCGGTGCAAGATAGGATCACGGGTTGTGTGCAAAGGCCTGAAATGCATCTCAGGTAAAATGGTAGCTCATGATTTCTTAAAATTTTGAATGATGTCATTAGTAGAAATCCCTAAAAAATAAGTGAAAAGGATTGGCGGGGTTGTTCATTTGATCTGTTTCCAGTTCTGCAAAACTCTGGCTCAAATTTATGCTTTTTCCTCAATACATGGATTACATTGTTATTTAATGCAAAAAATGTAATGGTGGGTTGGTTGTTGTTGTTCTTCTTCTTCTTGTTATCATTCATCATCACCTTATTATTGTTATTATTTATTTATTATTATCATCTTATTACCCCTCATCATTACCATCATCATCATCATCGTCGTCTTATCGTCGTTGTTGCTGATGTTGTTATTATGATTATTGTTATTATTTATAATTTGGATATTTCTCAGGTTTTTATCATGCTGTTTTTCCCGTTTGCTATAACAAATTTTTATTATTGTTGTTGTTTTTTATCATTATGATTGTTATAGTAAACTATCCTCCTTTCTCTTCTTCGCTGCTGTTACTACTTTCTACTGCCATACCGCATTACATCTCTTCATTATTATGATTACATGATTATTTATACCATTATTATCATTGCTATTATTGATTTAATCGGTATCTTTTCCCCATTAACTTCTTTCGTCTTCTCTTTTGTTCAATCACATTGTTTCCGTTATTCATCCAGGTAATATTTTGCACGGACATAGAAATAAGTGTTTGTTCATGCTTTGTTGTAGCTGCTTTGGATGTTATTTGTCCCGTCAGAGGTAAAAGTGGGTCGAGCGTGTTGAGTTTGTTTCGCAATTTTTTTTTCCCCATTTAGTACTCCTCCTCTCCTAAACAGGTCTCTTCCGTCAGAATTCTGGGAAATGCGAGAGAATGCGCGAATTCGTCACTGACGCGGAGATTTGTCCAGGAACTTGAAAGGGGTCCAGAGTGTCAGCTGCCACGGTAGTACTGGATGGTGTTTTGGGAGGAAACGATAAATTATCGCTTTAGTCTGTCCTGCACTGCATCTGAAAAAAGTTGTTGAGGATTTGGGAATGTCGTCTTCGTGAGGGGGCGTAGTTGATTTTTGTCCATGCTGATGCGGCCTCGTTGTTCCCGGGTCTTCCTCAGCATGGTAAGTCGGGCTACTTTCCGTCGGTGTTGGAGGGAGGGCCAATTTGGTTTGTCGAAACATGCAGGTGACACTCGAGGGTTTTGTTGGTAACCCGTTGATGGACCAAATCTGGCGGGCTCTCCTCTGGACCGCTTTAATTTTGTTGATATTTGATTCATTTGTGGGTCCCCTACTGTTGCAGGCGTTTTTCCAATATGGACATAACGAAAGTCTGTAGGCCATCTCTTTAATTTCTCTTTAAATTTTTTGGACATTGTTGGTAAGCTTTGCTGATCGAATTGATTGTCCCATGTTTTCCTCCTGGCCTGTTCCGTGAGAATTTGGGAATGCAAGAGAATGCGCTCAGCGTATTCGTTTATTCAAGCGCCAGATTTGTTCAGGGCAGATGGAAAAAGGGGCATCTTGTTACTTCCACTTGTTGTCAACTTTGCTTCACCTAAATATTTTATCGGGCTCGTGATTGTGGTTTTTAGACATTTTGGTACGTTGCATGATCAGAATAGATAATCTTACCTACGTTGTTGATTTGTTGGGGTAGTTTGATGCAACTTTCAACATGCATTTTCTACAGGTCTGATTTGGCTGCTGAATCGACAAACCGGTCTACATTATAACATGTGGCGACTCATTTTTCATATCGTGCGTTTTTTTGTTTTTGGTTTTTGTATATGTTTTGCTTTGGCACAGGCTTAGAGAACCTTTTTGAGTTTTCATAAGAAAGTTTTACTTTTTAATACTTGAACATTGGCATGCCCATCATGTACGTCGATTATCAGACTTCCCCTGTCCCGTATTCGTGATCAGTCTTGAACTGGTTGAAGCAAACCTAAGTGCAGGGGTTGTTCAATTGATTTTGAAGATTGTTTAGTGTTCCCGTTTTTAAAGGTAGAAGCAGGTACAAACCCGAGATTAATAATGTTAGTTAAAAAAAATGTGTATGTAAGTTAGTTTTGGCTCATAAATAGTTTTGGCTCATAAAAAAGTGTGCAGGTAAGTTAGTTTTGGCTCATAAAAAAGTGTGCAGGTAAGTTAGTATTGACTCATCGTTGACACACTTTAAAAAAATGTGTTCATGTAAGTTAGTTTTGGCTCATAAAAAAAGTGTGCAGGTAAGTTAGTTTTGGCTCATTGTTGACGTACTGAAACTTTGAACAGACTTTTCGTGTTTTGACAGCACTTGGTAAAATTGTAACCATTCAGAATTCTTAAAGTCTCAGTAATGTTACAATCTTACATCTACACGTTACTCAACTGGCGATTTTAGTGGTGTTGGATGTTTTCATAAACCTAGGTAGGGATGCGCTCTTAGGAATTATTTTCATAGATTTAAATAAGGGGGAAAAAAGGACCACCAACAGAAGGGGCACAAAAAGAGCATTTAATGGTACCTACTGCATGATTTTAAAGCAATTAGAATAGAAACAACTTCAAATACTCTATGGTATACATTCGAGTGTCCAACGGGATCCTTTGAAAGAGGAAGGAAAGAAAATGATGATAGGTGACTGCAGGCTGAGGAATCTATGTGGCTTAGGCACTCCACTTATCTGCTGTCTTAGCACTTTCAACTGTCTGAGCCTGAAGAAACTAAATCTTGCCGTACGTTGTGGTTGTGTACAGATCTAATCTTGTCATAAATTGTAAAGTGTGGAATGGAATGCTATTCTTTTCTTAGATTTGTTTTTCATATGTAGGCTAACTTAAGAAGAAGAAGTGAAGAGAGGAGAGAGAGAGGAGGACGAGTCGGAGGTTAAAAAAAAAAAAACGCCCCCCCCCAAAAAAAAAACAAAAACAAAAAAAAAACAAAAAAAAAAACTCAACAACCAGGAGTTATGGCAGTGTCCACACGGATAACCGCATTTGTGCTTCAAGAAGCGCGCAGTGCGGTGTTTAGTGCAGTCCACCACGAGGGAACGAACGACTTTGACTCCGGCTCCTTGCACAAAAGGGGAAAACAGCTTCTTTCTTTTGTACCTGCACCTTTCACAAAACAGATCCAACACTCAGCCGTGCTACCATCTTCCCACTCTGCCAGAAAACCGATTCTAAGGTAAATAAGAATTAATAGGTGTCTGGATGAAGATAGTTCGATCTGTAGAAATATTCTCCGAGTAAGTGTTTGATTCTGAGTCCTGACCTACTTTTCTGATGATTCTAACGTTAGTGCTGAAACTTGTGTGCACAGCTGCGCCAAACTTGTTCCTTAAAAGCTATCGCTGTGAAGACGTAACAGCACCAACTCTACACAGACTTTAAGTCTGAAGAACCTTGTCCTTAACAGGGCCTCAGGCCGATAGGACGTTAAACTCCCCTCAACGCCAAGCCAAGATGTCAACTCAAAACTGTCGACGGGGGGGTGCTACCAGCCTTTAGTTTGGGGAACAGAGGCGAAATATATATACCGACGCTCACGTCACGCGTTGGTGACCTACTCATTTTTGAGTGACCAGTTTTTTAGGAAGAGAAGAATGAACTGGTATTCTACAACATGAACTGGGACATTTTGGAATATTAGCTAAGCTTTCGTGCAAGTGATTCAAACGTGTTCTGTATTTCAATAAGTGCATGCCTGCACACATCACACTGTAGAGACCTGGCTTTGATTATTATGCCACTCACTCCATGCTATGATATTCAAACCAGCTGTGATGACGTTTCTCTATGTCAGTACGGCAAAAATTGTAGTATGCAGACACACTGATACCCCATGCATACACACAGAAACACACCCCTTATATCTTTTTCCATCTCAATGGTTTACTCAGTTTCCTTTGTCTAAGCAGCCCCCACTTCCATTTCCTTCTCCCACCCTTTCCCCTCCCGATCACACACACACACACACACACACACACACACACACACACACACACATGCTATCCCATTTCAAGTAGTAGATGCTAAGCAGGGGATGCCAGGTCAATGCTGCCCTTTTTCTCAGAATGTCGCGTTACACCACAGTGCTATATTGAGAAATGGCTATACTGCCGCTGGTGGGAGCAGCACAGGCTGAGGAAGTTTGTTACCAGCGCTGCTCTGCTGCAGATCAAAACAAATGTAATGAAAGAAATCAGAAATGAAGGGAATCAGATTTCATACATGTGACAGGTTCTTTACTGTGTGAATATCCTCTTGTTACCGTTTTTGTCATTTGTATCACATCAAAAACAACTGTAGTATGTATATATATCACTGTGCACTGACTGAATCAATCACTGCGGTTTGCCTCAAGATTAAAACTTCATCATTTTCATCTCTTTATGACATGAATTTCAGTTTATGACCATAGAGATTTACAATTAGTTTTAATGAGCAATATGCAAAATTTTGCAAAATGAATTGTAAAAGAACACCTACCTAACAAGTTGAATAGCAAGATCAGCTGTACAAACTGCAGAAGACCCACTTGATCAGAAACATGCTGAGGTGGCTGTTTAACTTTCAGAATGTACGGCTCATGAACAACGCTCATAAGCTTGTAAGCATGATGCCATCCAGATCTGGTGGAAAATGGGTCGTTTAGATATCATAAGGTTCATAATCATAGCCTAGATCTTTAGAAGGTATGGGTCTGGCCAGACCCACAACGTACAGCACTAGGGTTTTCTTTTTTGAGAGTGTGGGTCTGCACAGACCCACGATTTACTGGGCTGGTTCTGTTTTTGTTTACTATTCGTCTTTAGAATGCATGGGTTTGGCCAGACGCACGACGTATGACATTCAGGTTTTCTTTTTTGAGAGTATGGGTCTGCTCAGACCCACGATGTATTGCGATTTTTTTGTTTTTGTTTACTTCCTTGTTTACCAACAAAAACAAACAATTTTTGGTACAAATGTAGGGCCATGGTTTTTGACAAAGTCATAAGATTTGGTAGGGATGGCTTACCCAGCTATGAAGTGAAAATCATGAGCGTGGTCATTTCAGACCCATACCTTAGGGGAAAAGGTTTAAATCTCTTTACCCAGGAAACAATGAGACATTTTGAGCGTTTTAGTTTTATTGGTCTGTTTTGAGTGCTGATGTAATAAACCTGCAGTCAGGGTGCTGACTGGAGAGAAGCTTGTTTTACCTGCGGCTGAAGATAAGTACGTGTGTAACTAGAATACCTTTGTGTCAGTGCATGTGTCTTTTACTATTAGCGTGGTCTGTTTGTTGCCAGAGTTGACAGATCAGAAGGGGGACCGGTGATTTGCCAAGCTCCTGTCGGTTTGTCTGTAGAACTGACTGGAAAAAGATTCTCCATTACCCATACTAAATGTAGATTTTGTGTCAGTCTGGATAGTTTACAGCTAGCAGTTGTGTAATGAAAATCATAATTGGAGATCTATCCCAGTAGTGAGTAAAACTATAATGAATACTTGTTTATGCATTCATTTATTTATATTTTATTTCATAATAAATCTCTTTCCTCTTGTTTTTTTGTTTTATTTTTGGTATGGTAAATCACAATTTCTGTCCGTTGGAAGTCGATCTCATTCATTGCCTTGACTGGTTGAGTGTTGAAAATCGAAAACAAGAAACTATTTTCAGCATTCTTCATTGGTTGCCTGTCCATCTGGCCTTGAAGTGGCAGTATGACTGCTTGTCTGTTCAGCGAGATGGTACAGTCCATAGACAGAATATACATAAGAGAACCACGCACAACATGTTCATGACAAAATTCTGAAGATGAATTCTGTTTGGTACTGTAACTGTAAACAAATGGGGGAAAAAGAGAGGTAGCCTTGTACACAGGTGATGTGTTCATGGGAGAAAGAGCGAGCCCAGATTTCTCTCAGTGATATCTTTGTGATAGTACAGATATATGTTTAAATATGTCTTAAATAAACTAGTTTCATTCAGTGGCTTGCCTTATCTACAAGGCACCAGAATGACATAATTCTTCATATTTCTTTTATTAGTTACACTGGCTTAAAACTGAGCACAGGATTCAATAGAAGTCCCCATGTCTATCACTCTGCTGTAAGATTATTATACATGAAGCGTCTGCCTATCTCAACAGATTTTTTTCAAATTCCCTCATGTAACCGAAAGCAGCACGGTTCTTGAGCATTCTCTTTTTCTGCGGCAGTACTGTGGAATTCGCTACTTTCCATCTACATCATGCCTCTTCCTTCCTGACTTTCAATCTGCACTTAAAACTTATTTGTATAAACGCCAGTTGCAGAATACCACCTGAAATATAACTGAATTACTATATGTCACTTGCTCATGCGCAAATGAGGTGTCCACCGTATTATACAGTGTATGTTCTTGTGTATGTGACACATTGTACCAGTGTGTGTGTGTGTGTGTGTGTGTGTGTGTGTGTGTGTGTGTGTGTGTGTGTATGTGTCTCCAGCGTATATTTCAGATATTAATTTGTTAAAGTTGTAAAGCACCTTGTAGCCTACGTTGTTTGGATGGACGCAATATTATTATTGTCATTATTATTAATTTTGTTTTCCTGTTGTCAGTCCTGATAATTTTATGAACCCTTGTGTTGTTGGGCTAAGACTGGAGACAGACATGGAAGCAAAAGTCTGAAAGTTCATTTCTCTTACAGACTTGAAGACCCAGACCCAGCTGTCAGCGGCAACGGGGACAAACTCCAAGGCTGCACATATACTCAGTCTGCCTGTGGAAATGCTCATCAAAATATTCTCTTATCTCACGGTACCTGACCTTGTTAAGGGAGTTAGACCATCGTCTAAATATTTTCATCAACTGTCATTGATGGTAGATGCCCGGAAGCATATTGAAATTGAAAATGATGGCCGAGACGGGGTATTTGGTACCCTGGTTAGAAAGCCGGATGTCTACAGAGGCATGCTCCACCAAAAGTGCACCCGCACATTATGTTATGAGGGTGAAGATGAAGTCAAGGAGAACAAAGATATCCTTAGGAGAACAAGGGAAAAGACAGTGGAAGTCAGAGATGTGGTCAGATCAGTAAAAGAGATTGGAAATGTATGGTCTTCTTGTTCTGTCACAGGTCAGATGTTCTATCCCAGCTTAAAGCAACTGTCACTTGACACTGTGTATCAGCCAAGACTAGATTTCTTGGCCAGATACAGCACTCTGGTGGATCTTCACATCATCAAAGTGGAACAGTATTATGCAAATATTTCCCAGGATAATTTTGTATTTGACTGTTTTAGGAGCTTAACATGTTTGAAACAGTCGCAAACACTGACATTTTGCCTCAAAGCTTGGTATCGGCTTGATCCTGTGACTGTGGATTGTATGAAAGGCTACTTTTCATCGCGTCCTAAACTGAGACAGCTTTGTTTAGGCCTTTGTTTAGGCAATGATGTTGTTACAGTCATTCTCGGTCACTGTTCTGACCTCCAAAAACTGGCGCTTCATGGAGCTGACGTCAGGTTGTAATCCTTCCAGACAGCAGTAGACAAGGCCAACACACTGCTTTCTGCTCTGGAGCTGTCCAGTTGTTCGAGACTTGATGACAACTGCTTGAGCGCCATTGCAGCTGCCTTTCCCAATATGAAAACTCTTGATTTGACTTTGAATGAAAAGATTAAGCGCTTGAGCACTTTGCTCAGGGCAACGTCTCTGACTTGTCTGAAACTGACCGTTGAATCGCTAGTATGGAGCAGTCCTTGTGATTATTCAGACATTGATGATTTTGATGACTGTCTTGTGCACTCTGTGGAAGGTGAGAGAGCATTGTCTTGGAGAGCAGAGAAAAGTTCTGATGCATGGATCCTTCATTCTGGGGATATTTTGGAAAAAAATTGCTTGCCAGGAGAAGCAAAGAGATCTGCAGATGCTTTACCTTCATTCCTTTTACTTTTTTACCAACCTGAGGTTTGAGGCACTGTGTCAGAACCTGTGCAACCTGCAAGTGGTGATACTGAGGAAGTGTGACGTCTTCAATGAGGACATTGTGGCCATGGCAGAACAGTGCCCACTGCTGGAGAAGGTTCACATGAAGCTCAATCGGCCAATCAGTTCAACAGCAGTGTTTGCTCTGATGTCCAAGCTTCCACGGCTGCAGGATTTACTGTGTAACCCTTGTCCTGGGACACTTTGAAGACTGGGAAAGAGGACAGCAGTCAGAACAGAGAACCGGTTCCAGAGCAGGTGAGGTGGGATCAGAGGCAGCCAAGAGACCTGACCAGGAAGGCAGAGACAAGAGACTAAACCATCTGCAGCTTCACTCTTGCAAGAGCCTGACAATAACAGGGCTGTCAGCGGTGATTTCTTTTGGCCGTGGCCTTCACAGCCTTTATCTGAGTGGTGAATATTGGAGTCGCTGGATGACGACTTAGTCAAAGCGATCTTGAGGTAAGACCATCTTTAAACTATGCCCGTATTGCGTAAAAAAAAAAAAAAAAGAAACAAACAAAAACTCCACCACCAAATCAACAAAAACAAAACAAAAACACCTATAATTGTTTGAATGGATGTTTGATAGAATGTTTCAGCAGCATTTTTTGACATTTAAAGCTCTTGATTATATGAAGTTATCAGGTGCGTTAAATCATGGATAATATCTCACATCGGCCTGCACTCCCCTGCTTTCCCATCATACTTTCCCTCCCTCCCTATCAGTTCTGATCGGCATAAGCACTGACAGTGACACACTAACATGCATGCCTTGGCCTGCAATCCCACCCCTCTGCAAACGCATCCACACTCACATGACTATAGCAGGAAAGGTGTCCATTTTTATGTCAATGACATTGAAGGTGAAGTCTGGAGTTTCTGACATAAAAGATGAAGTCTGGAGTTTCAGTATTCTGCAGAAAGGTACACTAATTTCAGGCTACCATGAGGGCATGAGTAATGATTTACAGTCATTTTTGTATGTTTTTATTTATTTTATAATTGAAAATGAAATTGAACAGTTCATAACTTTGTCACTTGGGGTTTCCAATGTTCATGAATTCACGCAGTGTCGCAAAACAAAGCAATGAATAACCTAGTTTATAACAATATAAACCATTTATGGCATATTTGAGCGAGTTGGTTAACAGTGTTCTATCTCCTTTACATTGGTAGCCAGTACATTTTCTCTTGTCGAAAGAAAAAAAAACAACCCAAACCAAACAACAACGTCAAAAACAATACGGATATCAAATCAAAAACAGGTCATAACTTCATTTCTGTCATAACACATGATGTGCTAAATGTACTCACATGTCTGTTTTCATTTCATTTCCCTGTGAAGGGCTAACTAAAATCATACATATATGTATTAATTGGGAAATTGAAAAGCAGGTCTTAGAAAAAAAAAACTTTATGCATCAGTTTACCTTTTCAACCTGCCTATCATCCGAAATACTTCAGTTTTCTCCCATCATTAAGAAAAAAATATTGCTCTTTCTTTGCAAAGCATACTTCCGAGACAAACAGCCATCTTGATATGCATCAAAGAAAAAAGAAAAAAAAAGTCGTGGAGTTTGAAGGAACATGATTGAGAATGAATGTAATTTAGAATAGAATTTAAAACCTCCATTGCGTCTATAGCTTCATGTTGTCACAAGAGGGTTTTCTATATGTGTAAATATTAAAAAAAGATTTTGGAGTAGAGTTCTTTTTGCAAAGACAAAGATTTTACATGCTGGGTTTGATGGTGCGTAGATATTGAACTTACAACATAAAAAAGGAAAACAAAAACAAAACCCCAAGAATTTGTATAACATTTAGTTATTAGTAAACATATGCAAACTTATGACAATTGACTTGTTTGGTTATTGAGTTTGTACATGTATGGATAAATGTATTGAAGTGTTCACAAGAAAATTAAGTCTGCCTCTTAAAATTGAAACAGTAACAGTACATATGATTTTTTTTTTAAATTGTTGATCTATTAGTTTTCTTGCATTGGAACTTGGCGCACACGATTGCAAAATATTAGCACGTGGATTTTGTTAGACTTCATCTGCCATGACTAGCTCCATCACAATGAAGTCAGAGTACTTATTTCAGCTGAGATAAGCTTTTTATGCTTTGGGCCACATGCATGCATTACCATGAGGGACTGAAAATCATGTATGATTTGCAGCTGCGGCTGCTGTGAGAATAGACTTACTGCACTTTGTTCAGGCCTGCCAGAGGGTCATTCATCTTAGTGCTGGTCTGTCAGTGGTGGTTAGCATTATGTAGTCCTCAGTGTTGTCATGTCACAGAATTTGGTTATAAAAACAGATCAAGTTTAACACAGTTGGAGTTTGTATGTGGCTTGATATATAGTTATACATACAAACTGCAGTTGTCTTCAAGCTGGCCTGTTAGAACCAAATTCTGTGTCATGACAACACTGAGGCAGTCAGGTTACAATTTCCTTTTATTATCGACGAAGTAAGCTCATAATGATCTTCCTGATGTAGAAAGGAAGATGTAAATTAAACTGTAAATGTAACCTTCCAGCACGTGGAACATGCAAAATAAGTCCACAGGTACAGAACACTCCTGAATGCGGTGTATTCTTTGTTGAAAAGCTGCTTTGAGTACATGTAGCATCTGACAAGGGATCATCCCTTGTTTACTCATTGCACAGTCCAGCCCTTGAGGCATTGGGTTGGGCTTACTCTTGGGCACTTTCAGTTATTGACTGATTTTTCTCCTGTCTACATGAACCCAGCGCCCATCCCTCACCCCACCCCTTTTCCCTGCTGTCCAGTAGAGTTTCCTGCTGTTGAGGTGGCCACCTGTATTGTTACTAATGTCATCCTTTTGAGGGTACAACTACAACGCAGCTCGGAGCTGCCTTATGTTACACACTAGCATTCCATGCACATGCAGTGATGCACAGTTTCAGATGCCTGCTGCTGCATTCTGCTGGCTTATCCAACACAAAGAGCTACTCAGGATTCTGGACAGAGATAAAACTACATGTTTCTGCATAGTTTATTTAATTTATTTTGACTTTTAAATGATTATTTTTTTTGGCTGTTGTTTTTGTTTGTGCAGAAGCTGTGCAGTTTTACAAATCTTGAAAGTAGTTGAGGTTTCGTCCTATTACCGAACGGGACTGTCCCAGTCGAAGGTCACGGATGAAAGCCTGAAACATCCCGAGGCATGGGCGCCAGCTCCAAACTGTGATGTTGACTTGCACACCAAGGATCACGCCAGAAGTTTTAGCAAATGTGGTGGTGCACTCGCCTTGCCTGTCTTCCTTTGAAATTACAATGTTTCAAGGTCTTTCCAGATTTGTTCGCACATGGACAAATTCAAAAAGGAATGCTTGAAACAGAATCTTGTGTTACAAGTGAGCAGATTGAGAGATGAGAAAAAGGTGATATCATGTAAGACAGGCTCAGATTATGGATTTAACTGTGATGTCATGGATTGCCACACAAGTGATGAAGATGCAGAATGTATGGAAGAGCCACTTTACGACTCTGATGATGATGCAGTCAGCAATCATCCACGTGTAGTGAGTGACTGTGATAATTGCAAAGACGTTGCAGTATAAACACAGTAATTGCATTTTCCATCAGAATATTAGCAGCTTTTCACCACTTAGAAAGCCGAGTTTTTTTCTTCCCCAGATGATGTTCTCAAACCATTCTTGTCAAACACATCGGAGACCTTTCGTTTTCTAGCTGGATAGGGCATAGTTGGCTCCATTGATAAAGCCTCGAGTTCTCAGTCAATGTTGCAAATGGAATCGGGCTGCTGGCAGACCAACAAAAGGCTATTTTCACCACCCATCTTTATCTTATGTTGCTATGGTGATGAAGTATAAAGTGCAGGTCCCCTCTACCACCTCTTTAGCTAGGGATGGTTATCCCAGTCTGCCCTGGTGCTCCTCAAATATTGTTAGAACATATTCCTTCAGATGCTTCTGTTTACTCTGCTGAACTTACAGCTCTGGTTCTAGTATTGAAGATAATCTCTCAATCGCAGAGAGGGACTTTCTGGTTTTGTTGGATTCGCTGTTAGCTTTGGAGGCCATAGGTGGTCGCAACCTCCAGCATCCCGAACTTTTACACTTAAAAAAAAACAAAACTTTTTACCACATTGAAAGGGATGGTCACAACATTGTTCTGGCTTGGGTTCCCGTCATGTTGGCATCAGAGGGAATAAAATGGCTGATCGTTTGACCAAGAATGCCACAACAGGGAAACTGTCTGACATATCTGTCCCCACACAGATCAAAAACCAAAAGTTAATGATCATGTTAGAGACCTGGCAGAGGATTGGAATACACAGACGGATAACAAACTCTTTCAGATCCGTCCAAACCTAAAAGAGTTCCTCTCATCCACCTCAGGTGGTCGCAAAGAAGGAACGGTTCCATGCCGGCTGCACACCGGCTATTCATATTTTACTCATTCATACCTTCTAAAGAGTGAAGAAGCTCCGTGGTGCATTCCATGTTATGCGCCACTCACAATGAAACATATTCTTTTAGAGTGTTGGTACAGTTTGCGTGATGTGAGACACAAACATTTTAAAGCAGATGTCATGAAAACCTTGTTCAGAGATGTTCTGCCCGATGCGATCTTTGAATTCTTGAAAGAGATTAACATTTTTCATCGGATCTGAGATTTTACAGTGGAAAGCTTTTAAAACAAAATTTTGGGTGGGTTTTTAGAAGATGTATTCTAAAGAGTTGTGTGAATGAATGATTTGCGAGTTGATTTTAACGTGGTGACAGCCCTGATATGGCCCCTTGCGGTCAGCTGGGCTAAAGCAACTTGACCTTACCTTACCTTACCTGTCTGCACTGTCACTTAATGTGGGTGTAAAAGTGACATCTGAATGTAACCACTTGGGGTTGGAACCCTTGCATTGTATGACATGTATGGTTGTAGTAGGCTGAAACTAGAAAGGAAGGGTTGGGGGCCTTGTCTAAGTATACGTGCATCCACCAGAAATTTACAGGACGGGGAGGGAGGAGGAAAAGGGGTGGGTTACATTCCACTTGAGCGTTCATCTGTCGTCAGTAACTATGGGCTGGTGAACACCATTAAATAACCGAATTAAGCAAGACTTATCTGGGGAAGACCATGATTCATTTGAGTTAACGATGATGTTGGCGGTGGTAATAACAAGAAGAAGCAGTCTGATGGAATCCAGCCAGTATTTTGCCCCAAATAATTGCTCTTGAAGCGACAAACCAGGGGCCGTACTTACATGTTGTTGGTAACGGGGAAGTGACCTACTACCTCGTTGTAAGCTCGAAGGTCTGTTACTTGCAGATCCATAGGTCGAGAGTAACCTTTAATCTCGTGGTTTGCTGTGGGTGAGGGGTGGGTAACGTACAACGAGGATAGGGCATGAGTTCGCCCTGGTTAGATCAAAACAAAGCCATTGGACACGTTCAATGATCATGAACTTCACGCAAAGTTAAGATTTCGTCGTCACAACATCTTCCAGCTGACAGACACTCTCCGAGAAGATATTGAATTTGACTTGCACAGATTGAGACACGGACTACTCGGCCCCATGCTCTACAAGTATGTCTGTAACTCCCAAGTTCGTCTGCTACGATAGTTGGCTTAGCTCTTGGTGTGTGTGAGGGGGGGGGGGGGGGGGGGGGGGGGGGAGGCTAAATCTGTCTTCGTGCCTGTGTGTATGACTGTTACTTTGTATCAGTGTGTGTGTGTGAGTGTGACTTCATCATGTTATGGCCTTTTAATAGTTTTTATCAAATTTGTTTTAGTTAAGCTGCTTTTTCAGTCTTTGTGTGTGTCTGTTTCAGCGTGTTCGTGGGCATGTGCAGAAGGTTAGCAGTTATTCAAGACATGCGCAGAAGAAGGGAATCCATCTTTTTATATGACCTTCACCCTTTACTTTATAGATACTTCGTAGGTAGAAACCGAGACAAAACCCAGATGATATAGGTACGGAAGTAGAATGCGCTGAACCCACAGGGTTTGTACCTAGAGTTAATCTCGTAGAAGTAAGTTTACCAACGACATATAAGTACAGCCCCTGGACGGGACATCTGATCATTTCTGGTGTGACAAGTGGACACGTTATTACCGCCACAACCTGATCCTTGAAACAAATCAGAACAATCATGGTCTTTCCCAGGAAAGGCTTGCTTAATCCTGTGATTATTTCCCATCTGTCGGGCGCTAATTACATGAACTTAAGCGATGAGAAATACAAGCAAGTTTGACATAACAAGGTTACACATCGCTAATAACACCCTTATCCTTATTCCCTAGAATATTTCGAAAGTTTATTTTATTTTATTATTATTATCTAAAAAAATTTAAAAATCTTTTTTAAAAGTAAAATTTTCTTAACAAACACAGCCCCACACTGGCCCACTTTTATGTAACCTGTGGCCTTTTGGGTTTTAAATTTCTTTAGTTCAGTGAACTGAACTCTTAATAACCCTCCCTTTTCTTGGGTTACAGTTGTGGGTGAGGTGCGTGATTGTTAAGTATCTTGTGTCTAACTGCTCAAATGCAGTTTCTAATATACTCAGAGGCATAAAAAACGCGAAAAAATAGAGACAGTGCACGATTGTTCACATTGTGAACAGGACGTAAGCAATGTCGTTGCACGTGCAACATTAGCAGTACGTGGTGTCTTGCCGGTTGTAACCTCGTAACAGTGGGTGAATGTTGCCGGGTCAGCGTTTTTGGCACAGGAGTGCATTTGCCATGTGGACTACCTACGCCACTGTGCATCAATGTGAATTGCAACTCAATGTGGCCCCCATTGTGGGGCTATAAATTTCCAAACCCCAAAAAGTTCAAATCATCTCTTCCAGAGGCGCCAACATAATGCCGAGACTTTCTCGTCAAGATCGTTGCATAGCAATGGGCAACTGCAGGCCGGGTTCCAATGAGGCAGGTCGCTATCGCATTCGGAGTCCACATTTCCACCGTCTAATCGCCTTCTGGACCGCTTTCAAGCAAGAAACACCACTGATGACAGACCGAGGAGCGCAGACCGAGGGTCACCACAGCAGCCCAAGACCGCCATCTTCTTCGTCAGCATCGACGGAGCCTTACCAAACCGCTGCCAACACAGCCAGGAACACCGTCGGCAACCATGGCAGGCCAATGAGCAACAGGACCGTGCGTCGCCGACTGAACACAGTTGTCTCCCAATGCAGCGTCCAGCCCGGCGACCTATCCTGACACTCCAGCATCGCCAGAACCGTCTGCAGTGGGCACAGATCCACGTGCATTGGCGCCATCGGACTGGGCAGAGTCCACTTCAGTGATGAAAGCCGGTTCTGGCTCGACCCAGCGATGGCCGCATCCGGATCTGGAGAAGAGGGGGGAACGCTTCACGGATGCCAACATCACCGAAAGGACCCATGGGTGGTGAAAGCATCATGATCTGGGGGGCTATCGGCATAAATCGCCGTATTGGGCCATCTCATTCCAGATGTGGGTCCAGGACGTGGTAACGGGTCACTGCTGTTCATACATCGACCAAGTTCTGAGGCCCCACATCCTGCCGCATTTCCAGCGGCATCCACAGAACCTGTTTCAGCAGGACAACGCAAGGCCGCACACTGCCCGTGCTACGCAGAACATCCTGAGCAGAACAACATCAATCTGCTGCCTCACCCAGCCCGTTTCTCCCGACCTAACCCAATAGAGCATTTCTGGATGCCCTTCATGAGGCAGTTGAACCAGCTCAACCCCAGAACCCCAGACAGCAGCTCAGCTTGCTGTTGCTGTGGGCCAGGTGGTGGTGGCAAGCCCCCCAGAGGCAGACCACACTCTGTGCGCTCGATGTACCGCAGGTGCACAGCTAGTGATCAATGTTCGAGGTGGTCACACCAGAATACTGACATTCTGCTGTTAACACAGGTCAAGGTCAAGTTCAAGTGACCTTATTTTCTACCAGAATGAACTTGAAAGACACTTATGCGGTGTTCGATTGCTTTTCTCACTTTCTAATTACCAGTTCAAAGGAATCGTAGCCAAATACATCAAAATTTCTATACAGTTTGTTTTCCGCGTTTTTTATGCCTCTGAGTATATAACAGTACTGGAGTCCACAAATAGAAGTAAAAGCAAAGCAAAGCGTTTATTTGAATAAATAGGGACTAACTAAGCCAAAATAATAAAGGAAAACAAAAGAAATAAATTCTTCCCAGATCAGCCCAAGCTTGTAACCTTTCCAACAGTCTGGCCTTTCCTTACATAACCACGTGGAAATGTAAAAATCAGCTCAGAGACCCTGAGAAACTTTTTAGGGTTTTACAAAATTTAGAGTTTCAAAGTTCCAAAGAATTTAAAGTGATTTTAGAGAGTTTTAAGTTTTAAAGAGTCTTAATGGCCTTTAGGAGTTAAATAAGCACCAGTACTGACAGCTAAAAACACAAAACCAATGGTCTTGAGCCAAAAGGAAAATCGTCTCTGCTGGTAGTGGCAGAGAGAAGCCCCCAAACCCCTGTCAGCTTGTCCTGGTTCAGCAGCTTGAGTTCTAAGTAAAAGGTTGGCTAGCATGTGGTCGTTCTTTTTCATACAGGAGAGACACAGGTCACTCAAACAGGAAGTCACATGGGCGCCTACACAGGAAATCATTTCTTTGTTCTAATTGGAAATTACTTTAAACATTCCTTTCTATTTAAATGAGTAATCCTTTTAATAACTAATAAAGATTTACTAGAATGTTAGAGTAATAGAAATCCCTAACAAAAATACAATTTAGATTTTTGTTGTTTGTTTATTTTCTGCGGGACTATTCTTTACACTTCCTTCCCAGTAAAAAATTGCCACCAAAACAATACACACAGCATCTGTGCAATTTTCTACTCTTTTGTTTTTTGTTACACTATGTTTTGCAGAACCAACCTGGCTGTAATCTACCACAGAAATTTCTTATTTTATGTGGGGGTTACACATACCCCCAGCAAGAAAAGTTTCTCATAACCCTTTATGCAAATCTTTAAAAAAAATTGAACTATCGGAATTTTCAATTTCATGTAACCCAAACTTTTGTAATCGCAGAAAAATGGGAAACAGTATAAGCAACAGTAGAAAAAATCTCTTTTCAGACCTGGCCCTTGAAATTTCTTTTTTTTTTCCTTCCTAAGAATTTATGTATTATTTGTTTCAATCTCTTCATCCTTCCATCCTATGCGAGGCAACCTAAAAGTGGTAACAAGACTGTCCAGTTCTTTTGGGTGCAACCTATACTGGACACACACACACACACACACACACACACACACACACACACACACACACACACACACATACACACCACACACACACACACACACACACACACACACACACACACACACACACACACACACACACACACTGTTACAATTAACTATCTACCAAAGCCAAGTCTAGCATTCTGTTGGTAGTTTAACGCTAATTTTTTTTTAAATAACGAAATTGTGTTTTAAACCCTTTCAGGTAAGGTGAGTCTTTCTTATTTGGCTTTTCAAGATGGCTACTGGCGTGTTGTTCCTCGGCTTCGTTAAAAGTTTTCTATTTTTCCTTGCTGTTTCCACATGTGACAGGAACAACAATATCCCTAGCACTCAGTTTAATTTTGAAATTTTAGATGTAGACGTAGACGCCTTTAGTTCCATTTTTGCAGGTTTTAAAAACTTTGTGCAACCTGAACCATGTTAGCCTCCTGTGTACACCTGTGCCGAGTACTGTTCTCACGTCTAATACTAGGCCCAGATTTGAACCCCTGATTTCAATTAACATCAGAAATAGTACAGTGATAAGGAATTGTTTGAATAAAAGAGTTAGACATAGAGGAGTTAAATCATGGCTTTTAAGCCTTATCCTGCTATCGGGAGACATTGAACTCAATCCTGGTCCATCCACCAAAGTAAAATATCCATGCGGAGTTTGCAATTTGAGAGTCACATGGAAACATAAAGCAGTTGCCTGTGACGTCTGCAATACATGGTATCACACTAAGTGTAGTTACTAAATTCAGCAGTTTATGAGCATTATGCAATAGTGATATATCTTGGACTTGTTTTACCTGCAGGCTTCCAAACTTTAGTTCGAGACTTTTGAAGATTCTATTGAAGACTGCAGCTCAGAAAGCAACCGTTTTGGACCCTATCTCACCAGACCGATCCCCAAAAGAAAACTTGAAATTTTGTCCTAAGTTTGCATCCACCCCTGATTCTAAAACTGATAAAATCCCAAATCATAAAGTGCAACTGAACTCCAAATCATTAAGAGAAAAAGATAAACTTAAATGCATAGTCGTAAATTTTCAATCCTTATCAAGAAAAAGGAAGAACTCAGTAATTTAGTCACCGAAAAAAACATTGATGTTGTAATTGGAACAGAAACTTGACTAGAAACTGGAACATCCAGCAGTGAACTTCTAATGGAGGAATTTTGATATTTATAGAAAGGACAGACTTGGAAAAAGAGTGGGGGAGTCTTGATTGCCATTAGGAAGAACTTAGCCATGAGTTTTTATATCAAGGCAAAAATAGTGAAAGTTTATTTTGTAGGATTAATTTTAAGAATAAGAGACCTGTCATTGTTGGATCATTTACAGACCTCCAGACTCAGATGAAAATGTATGTTCGTCTATTTGCAGAGACATTTCTAACATTGTTTTGGCCAATAGGAAGGCAATATTATGGATTGGTGGAGATTTTAACTTACCAGATATTGATTGGGGTGAAGATGCCATACTTGGTAATCAATACAGTAAAAATATTAATACTCAGTTTTTTGATACCACCAAAGACCTTGGATTAGTGCAGTCAGTTGAAGCACCAACTCGTGGTAAGGCATTCCTGGATTTATTTTTTACCAATTGTCCAGCGCTTTAGGCAATCAGGAATTAATTGCAGGCCTGGGTGATCATGACATAATTCTCTTAGAGAGCAACTTCAAGCCTTTCGAAGAAAACCCCTAAACGTACCATCAGACTCTGGAACCAAGCAGATTTACCAAAATTGCGCAGGGATACTCATGATTTCAGTCGTCTTTTTTGAGGTCCCATAGTGTTAAAGATAATGTCAGTGACCTTTGGAAGTGTATAAAAACTAACTTGGAATTTATTATGGATGACAACATACCTACTAAAATAACTTCAAACAAGAACCACTAGCCATGGATTACTACAAAAACTAAACGTTTGTTGAGAAGGAAACATCGTTTCTTTAAGAAATTGAAACTACATCCTAATTCAGAAAGATTACTGGTTAGGTATAAACATATTAAGAGAAGGTGTCAGAGAGAAATGTAGGCTTGCTCACTCCAATTATGTTAATCGATGATTTCAGAAGGTGATCATCAAAACAAGAAATTATGGTCTTACATAAGGAGTAAGAGACAGGACAACATTGGGATTCCAGACCTGAGAAACAACCAGAATAACCTAATACAGGACCCTGAAGGGAAAGCAAATTTACTAAAACAAGCAGTTTTGTTCAGTTTTCCTCAAATCCCAAACCTTTAATTAACGTTAGACTAAAGGATGATGACAAACTCCCTGAAATGCAAAACATCAAAGTAAACAAAGCAGGAGTATTTAAGTTACTAACCAACATCAATGAAAACAAAGCTACTGGTCCCGATGGCGTTCCTGCAAGCTCTTAAAATTATGTGCCAATGAATTGAGTGAGGTATACCAACTACTTTACCAAGCTTCACTGGACCAGGGAGTAATACCTGATGAGTGGCGAGATGCGAGCATTGTTCCCTTATTCAAAAAGGGTGACAAAACAAAAGCAGAGAACTATAGACCTGTATCTCTTACATCCATATCAGCAAAATTACTTGAACACATAATAATATAGTAGCATAATGGACCATCTTGACAAATATGACTTCTTAAATAACGACCAGCATGGGTTTTAGACAGCGAAGGAGTTGTGAGACTCAACTTATAACAACTCTCAATGATTTTAATAACTGTCTTAACAACAGACAGCAAATAGATGCAATTTTATTAGACTTTTCTAAAGCCTTTGATAAGGTTGACCACGAGGGCCTGCTATTAGAACACATTGGCATTGCGGTTCTTTGCTAAAATGGGCTAGATCATCCTCGTTGGGAGAACGCAGAAAGTTGTTGTTGGAAGGGTCGTCATCCCATTGTAAACCAGTCTTGTCAGGTGTACCACAGGGAACTGTTTCTGGGGCCCTTGTTTTAACTTAATTATATAAATGACATAAGTAGAAATCTCTCTCCTGGAACTACTATAAGGCTTTTTGCAGATGACAGCTTAGTATATAGAACAATCAGAAGCAAGAATGATACACGCATTCTACAAGAAGATCTAAACGCTTTACAAGAGTGGGAAAGAACTTGGAAAATGGAATTTCATCCCCAAAAGTGCCAAGTGTTGCGTATATGTAACAAACGCTCACCAATTAGATCAGATATTCTATCCATAATACTATTCTTAAAGAAACTAATGCTGCAAAATATTTAGGCGTGATTATAGATAGTCGTCTCAAATGGAAAGAACATTACAATTTAGTATGTAAGAAAGCAAATAACATCTTAGCTTTCTTATACAGGAATATCAATGACTGCCCCCAAAAGGTTAAAGACGACTGCTACAAAACACTGGTTAGACCAGTACTGGAATATGGTTGCTCAGTTTGGGATCCTTACCATCTAAAGGACATTGATAACCTCGAAAAGATTCAGAAGAGAGCAGCACGGTTCGTAACAGGGAACCACATCAGAGAAAAGGGGAATACTAGGAAGAACATGAGGAAATTAGAATGGAAACCCTTAGAAGAGAGAAGAGCTTTTATCAAACTTAACATCTCTTCAAAGGCAGGGCTAAAGTAATTGATATTCCAATGGAACAACTAGTATTGAATAAAAGTAGCACCAGGAGTGGCGGTCAATGTATAACCATACCTACATCAAATATTGACAGCCACTTACACTCATTTTATCCTAGTTCTGTACGGCTGTGGAACTCACTGCCGGGTGCCATCAAGATTGCCACAAATGCAATCTCATTTAAAAAACAAATTGATACGACAGTTTTGAGATCTGCATATTGACGATTTTCTATTTTAACTTCCCCAGATATTTTACTGTTACCTGGGCCTGAATTTGGCCATTGCTTTTAACTTCTTGAATATCGAGTGCGACCCCTTGTTGCCAAATTTGCTCCAGGGGCCAACAGTCTGAGTCGCACTATTTATGTTATTTTATTTTACTTTTTAACATGCGCGCTGGTGACCTACTCGTTTTTGAGTGAACCAGTATTTTGGGAAGAAGAAGAAGAGCTTTACAAATTTCCCCAAGTCCCCACAAAATAAAGTTAACCCGGATTTGAAGTGGAATGGTATCCCCTTGCTCTTGTAACCCTTTGAGTGTGATCATGACCTTTTCCAGCTCATGTCCCTCTTTTGGGGGGTTTCTCTGTTGTGACCTGATGCCCCAAATTAGTTTTTTCCACTGCCTTCCTCGTTCTCGGAACGTCTTGGCAGGGTTTTGCCTTTTCTTCCACCTCTACATCTTTATGTCGGATTCCCCTTCTTCCTCCCCATTGTCCTCCGACATGTTTTGCCCTTCATGCACATCATGTTTTTCTTGGATATTATCTTCCCGGGATATCCGGCTCCTGCGAAGGATTTTCTTGGGGCTCTGCGTCCCCTGATGACTCATTCAACTCCCTTGAGGGTTGTCTTCATCTCCTCCATCTCCTGCAAATCATCGCCCATATATAATGAGAAATATCCTCAGCTGTCAGATCCTGTTCTTCAGCAACTTCTGTTACCTTTGTTTCTGTTGTGGAACAAAGCTTGGTGCTGTTGGCCTCAATGCCCTCGGGCCAGTGGTCACGAATACTTCCACAGAAGGGAATTGTTCCTGGGCTTCTTCATGATCCAACTCATGATAATCATTGATCCGATTGGAGTGTCCCTTTTCCTTTCCTCCAGTGGAGGAAACTGCAACTTTCTTTCAGTCAGCGGCTTCTGTTCCACTTCCAGAAATTCTTCTGGTAACAGTAAGTTCCGATGCAAGGTGCGCAAAACACCACCCGCCCTTCTCCTTTCGAACAGTTTATACATGTAGGCCATCTTTTTTGGACACCACTGTGTACACATTGGGCTCCCATCGGTCGTTGACCTTTGAGTGAATTTTTGCCCCAACTCTTTTCACTAAGCATCTGTCTCCTGGTTCTAGTTCTGCAGCGTGTGCTCTTGCATCATAGCGTACTTTGTTCTGTGAGCAGAATGTTCCATAGCCGCTTTTGCTAGATCATAAGCTGCAGCCATACTTTCTTTTAGTGATTTGATGTACTGTGTTGTACTGCGCTTACGATTTCTTTTCAGATCTATCCCGAAGGCTAAATCCACAGGCAGTCTGGGTAGGCGTCCAAAAAGTGGATGGTACAGGTTGAAACCTGTACTCTCATGTATCCGTGCATTATATGCATGCAGCACTTGTTGCAAGTATTTCCTCCAATCCTGCTTCTGAAAATCCTCGAGGCTTCTTAACATTCCAATCAAGGTTCTGTACCAGCGCTCTATCACGTTTCCAGACGGATGGTATGGGGTTGTGCGACACTTATCAATCCCTGCCAGTTCACAAATATCCTTCATGAGCTTGGACTTAAAATCTCTTCCTTGATCTGTCAGTATTTGTGCAGGAAATCCATACACAAGGAAGAAATCGTTCCAGAGTGCTCGGGCAACTTCTTTTGCTATTTGATTCTTTGTCAAAATTGCTTGGAGAATTTTGTAAAATGGTCCATTACCACTTAAATATCTTGTTTCTGTCCCCGGACCTCTATAGTCAGAAAATCCACTGACAACAGTTCCAATGGGTAGCTAGTCTCCCAGGACTGCATTGGTGCTCTTTGTGCATGTGCTCCCTCCCTGATACAACATTCACAGCGTTTTATTTTCCTTTCCATGTTCCTAGCCATGAATGGCCAGAAAAATCGTTTCCTGCCTGCCGCAGGGCATCATCACAGTGTGTGTGGTACACATCTTCATGTACTCCCTTCATCTGTTTGGCTGTATCCTGACTTAATTGTCATCTCTTTCGATTTTACATTGAATAGGAAAGCCCACTGAATGATTTACGGCAAACTGATCTGCTTCCATGTGCTGCCAAAGTTGAAAGTGGTTGCTATTCGTTCATTTATTATTATCATTGAAAAAAAAATTGCTTTTTTCATTTTTGAAATGACTGGGTGATACCAGAAGCATAGTTTTACGGTGTATTTTGTCTGCCTTCATGATGTGCAAAATGACCATCCACAGCAGCTTTGTGTCAGTCTGTGTTACTTTGCCGTTGTCGTCTGCAGAGATGTCAAGTCTGTTATCTTCTGCAGATGTTTCTGTCTTTGTCACTGTGTTGTTGTCTTCTGTTTATGCTATTGAACTGTTGCCTGCTTGCTTTCATAATAATTCTAAACAAACGAAAGTATCATGGATTTGCCACTGTTACTGGAATCGACAACATTCAATACGACAGGTAAAAGAGGGAAATCTGAAACAGATACATCAACTAAAATAAACATCATCTGTTGTGTTTAATGGAAGAAATGATAAGCGTTTTCACCTTGGAGGGAAACTGGAAGTAAACTAGGGACAGCTCTGCTCTCCACTATCCACTCCTTTTGTCCAACCCTCTCCCCCCTCCCCAGCCTTCACTCATCAGCTTCATCCAACATAGTCAAAACAGGCTAATTACCTCCCCTGTTGTAGCTGCATATAAAACAAAACGCTTCTAGTTTACTATTTCCACCAGCTACAAAAACATGTGCAGACAACTCTTCCGACTGGCCACTGCAGACTGCTGACCCAGTTTTATAGTCTCCACATTTTCACACATAAAGGAATATCCCTGCTGGATAGGGGTCCAGACCCCTGAACACACTCTTCAGCATTTTCCAGCACAGGACCTTCCATGACGCCATACCTGGCCACAGGGAATGGAGCTCGGGCACAAGCTGGTGAAGATTACGGTGTTTTGGTCGTGCAGGACCATTGTCACCGGAAGTGTTTTAGTTCAGATTACATGGAGAATTGCCTTCGTTACCTTTCCACATAAAAAAAAAATGACTAGAGTTTTGGCAAGCACATACTTTTCTTTGGAGCATTTTGATTTTTTTTCGAAGGAATACTTTGGGTCATGTGCAACCCATGAAATATAGCTAAAGGCAGTCTTTATTAGATGTCACATTTGATCACATACTCTCATGAAGTTGTCCTCTCACGACTTGAAAGGGCGTTAAGTCTTGGAAGAGCTGCATCAGTGACAGAGGGTAAGACACAATTAAGCCTTCGAAGTGCGGAAGTCGTGAGAAACATGTATTACTGGGAATGGGTGGTTAAATGTGATGTCCGGTAAAGATTAGGCCTAAATTATACAGGTCCTCTAGGACCATGTGTCAGCAACTGTGCCCACATCCCTGGTGGTTTGATGAGTGTTTAATTGTGAAGAGTATGTTGACGGAAAAGAATATTGCGCCTTGCACAACATGCATGTTGAGTTGTGAGTGTAGGCACAGAGTGACTGGTGTATTACCTGTTGGATGGGCAGACTAGTCCACGGCATCGCATGGAGAGGCGTTGGCGACAGCTCATGCCACTTTGAAAAAATGGTTTCAATGACACGGATGGTGTCAAAATGTAGACATCGAGTAAAGGCCTTGACGAGCCTATGTTAAGCTCAGCAAACCTCTAGGTAAGATGTGGTGAAAGAACTGAAAAGAGAGAAATTAAATGATGACGGTAAAATTCTCTAGATAAAGACTTTCTAACGGTTTTTAAATGATTCGTTTGTTTTTCTTTCTTTCCAGGAATTTTACAGTAGACAAAGAAGGGATGAATAGTCTAATTTTTTGTCGAGAGGTGCTGCAAGTCAACGTGAAGTCGTGGAGATTGAACAGATTTTGTGGCTAGCTAATGCCGAAACCAGGAAATTAAACTGTTATAGGTCTGTGGGGACCAGTTAATTTCATTTGCAAATACAGCTCTTCTTGTGTAAAACTGTTAATACTAAACTTGATATAAGATTTTTTGAGTCTGCGAGGACCTATCAATGTGTTGTTAGACATATTTCAATGTGTTGCATTGAAATATGTCTAAGCGATTACGCGAAACCATAGTGGAAAGAAGTGTGTGTGTGTGTGTGTGTGTGTGTGTGTGTGTGTGTGTGTGTGTGTGTGTGTGTGTGTGTTGTGTGTGTAAAGAAGTATGGAAGTTAAATCACCGAATAGGCTCCAACATTGTATGAGCGAGAGTGACACAGTATTTTCTGAAGTTTGCCATTCAATTGGTTTAATATTCCACCTTTTTAAAAAAAAAAAAACCCCCAATAATCAGGGTTTTGATAAATAATCGGATTTATTTTAATAGTTCAAGAAAAAGAATGTTTTATTGTATCTCTGGGTCCTGTGGAACCAGTGAGAAACATCCAGACTCGACTGGTTTTTAGCTGCTTTTTTTTATCATCGCCCAGCTGACCAGGCAGGGCCCAGTAAGGGCTGAATCAACATCTCTCAGTGTCTGACTGAAAACAGTGATGAAAACATGAACACTTGTTCCTTCTTTGGAAATGACCAGATGATTAACTGCATTATTTATGATACAGGCTGCTAAGCGTCATGCAGAACATTGGACTATAAACAGAACTAAAGAGCTGCTCGTGATAGGGGAGGGGAGAACTTCCGGAGGCTGCCTGCAGCTGCCATTTTTCACATTAGCCCCCAGCAAGCTTGTAATTTGCAATGCCCCTGAAATACATAATGTGCAGGCCTGAGACCATACCCAATATGCAGATGTATGCCTATCCCATGACGGAATCAATTCCCTTTTGATGCACATACACTAAAACTAGCCGTTAGATAATCAATTCTGTGTTTAGACAAATGCTCAAAATTTAATGAGAAAAATTCAAATATTACACCATGCGTCTGATTCATGGTAATCCAGTAAGCATGGAATAGGTATGGGGGAAACCTTCATGAACAGAATTACACATAAATGGAATAGTCTTGTTGTTGACAATGAATATGCACCAAATGCCGAAACATTACAAAAAAAATATTAGACATTGATCTGAAATTCAAAGAGTTATTATTTTCGTTTGATAATGTACAAAAATTTCTGTGCCGAAACGCAAGGAGATAGTTCTATTCATGAACAAATGAAGGGGGCCATAGAAAATCCGCGAAGCCAAGCTGAGTAGCTTTCCCACAATACGATCATAAAAAGTGGAAATGGCCTGTCTACTTTTTCTGCAACAACTACTTGCATCACTGCAAATTATGCATTCCTAATTATGGCGTGTAGCCAAAAACAAGAGCACTACCGGAAACGGAAATGTCGGGAGGAAATGAAGTGATCTAGAAAGTAGAACAACACATGTGTGCACCTTGTTTTTCAGAAGTTACCAAAGAAAAAGAGGGAGCTTTCATTTCAACATGAATGCCGAGGAAGCCATGGTGAAGTTTGAATACCTGCTGGAAAAGGTCCACCCTGAAGCTCTGTGGTCCTTCTTACATCGTGCTCGTGAACGGATCACAGGTCTTGATATGATCGGCAGATGATTTCACTTTTCTGTTGACAGTCTTCTCATTCTAGTCATTGTGTCTCTCAGCCTTACACTCTCTGAAATCTCTAATCCGTTGGGTGCGTTCAATTTCTTTGGCTAAAATGGATTTTGACGTGGGGTGCGGTGGGGGTGGGGGTGGGGGGGGGGGACTGCTGTCTCCACCCCCCACCCCCACCCCTCTCTCCTCTCTCTTTCAGAAAGTCTAAATGAAGTGGAAAGCTTTTTCCAACAAAATTTTGGGTGGGTTTTTAGAAGATGTATTTTAAGAGAGTTGTGTGAGTGAATGATTTGTGAGTTGATTTTAATGTGGTGACAGCCTTGCGGTTGGCTGGGCTATAACTATAAGCAACATTACCATACCCTTACCTCACCTATTTGTGGGGAGGGGTGAGGGTGGGGGATGATTTGATGATCTCTCTCTTTTTTTAATGTTTTTTTCTTCTTCAGAGGAATTGTCTGAAGAGGAGGTGGAAGAGGATGGCGACCACAACAAAGACGTAATCCTGGACTCCATCAGAGACACGCTGCGCAGCAGTCTGCCTGTGTCTGCCGTCACCAGCACGGAGACCATTCTGCACCCCACCGTTGGGCCTGTGAGTGGTCATAGTGTGACCTGTCAGCACGGCTGACCGCCTGATCTGTGTGTGTGGTCATCGTGTGCAGCCTTGGCTACAGTGTAATGAATGATGCAGAGATCTTGTGTGTGTGTGTGTGTGTGTGTGTGTGTGTGTGTGTGTGTGTGCGTGTGTGTGTGTGTTGAGAGGGAGAGAGAGGGAGGGAGAAAGAGAGGGAGATGTCTGCTTGTATTCTTGTATTTAGTCCACAGATGTTGTTGTTTGTGATGTGCAAATTTAATGAATAAATGTATCCACAGTGTCTGTAGGTTTTTTTAAACCAAAAGAGAGGAAGAGAGATTGGAAACTGCTGTTTGCAATGTTGTAATTGAATACTAGTACTCAGTCAAACCCACATTTTATTTTGTTTTAGCAGTCTTATGTATGTCATTCGGATCAAATTATTTGCAAATTTTATTGATATGTGAATGCATTTAATATGGGAGAGACATGTATTGTACTCCCTCAGTCGCAAACTTGCACAAAACAGGCACAGATACAGACACATACAGAGATACAGACAGACAGACACACAGGCAAACTGTGCAAGAAATTTGAAATTGCTTTCTTCCAGCGGCTGCTTCTATATTATATCTATGTCTATCTATCTATCCATCTATCTATTTATCTATCTATCTATCTATCTATCTATCTATCTATCTATCTATCTATCTATCTATCTTCTATCTCATCTATCTATATTATATCTGTATCTGTTATACATGTTCTATGGATCATGCACATTACACATGTTCTGGAGAAACTTGCATACAAGTCTTAACAATTTATTGCAAGCGCTTGCATATTTATACATGTTCTGGCAAGTTCTTGCTTGATAGTACATGTTCTGGAAACTGCTTCAGTGTATGAAATCCAATCTATGTGCCAAATGTGGAGAGAAAAAAAAGAAGTGAAAGCGAGATAGTAAACATTTGACAGTTTTGAGTTATCCATGCCTTTTTAGTTAATAATGTTTACTAAACATCTGATTTTCAGAACAGCAAAATGGACAAGAGAAACACAGTCCATGTCGATGCCTTTCTGTATGACGATGACCTGATGGACGAACTGTGTGACAGTGGCAAAATGAGTCGAAACTACTGCACACAGTGTGGGTGCCGGGATGTGCGACCTCTGAGTAAGTCGTTTTCGGGGTTGTTTTTAACACTTAAAAGCTGATTTAAAATGAAATGTCAACAAAGAGATTTATAATACAAAAAGAGGAACTGCATGGTTGTGGAAAATTCATTATGGAAAGAAGAGAGAGAGAGAGAGGGGAGAGAGAGAGAGAGAGAGGTGGAGAGAGTGAGAGTTCTCACTTCTTTGACATTGGATCTTGAAAGGGATCAGTCTTTTTTCTTTTTTTAAGGTAAATCTAGTTTACACAAAGACGAGATATTCCAGAAAAACGGTACCTTCTGAGGACTTCATTTGGCGGGAATTTTTTGAAGGTTAAACTGGTGTTCCTGGTTCAGAACTAAGTGGTTTTGACTGTATTTTACTCCAGTGTTTTGGGTTTGTCATCTTACGATCGTTGAAAATTGCTTATCTGTGGTAACATACACTTTTGGTGTTCTTTGCACACAGTTTCACTAAGAGTACATCAAACCCCCTCCAGTATACCTTAACATCACCCGTGTGGTTGGTGTGTGCTGTATTTGCTGTTTACTATGCATGCATTCCAAAAGAACAACCTAGAATTCATTTTTGAGGTTAGGAAAAACAGTTTTTGGCAGCCAGAACCATGTAAGTCTGGAGACTGAAGGAAATTTTAAACTACTTGTTATGCATTCCAAAAACACACAACAATTGCATAGAACAAACACTACAAATAGAAAGAGCTGAAATCAGAGCTGAATCCTTCATATTTAAGTCCAAATACATGGTGCACTGAACTGTGCATATCCAGTTGTTAACTGTTAAATTTCAAGCACACAAATGTGATATTCTGTCAAATATGAGAAAGCCAGCGAGTTTCGGTCTTTTGTTTTCAGCTTTACAGTTTGGCTATAGGCAATACTAGCCTCTTTTCAGCACTATCAGTTGGGACAATCAAAATGGAATTTATTACAGACAGTTTCTAAACTGCCCTTTTAAGATCTATGTCTTACCGAGCTGAAATGCAGACCACCATCTGATTGGAAGCCTTCAGCTTTTACAGTTTTTAGTGTAGAAGACAAGGTATCCCCTCTGCCCCCCTCAACCTCCTCCCTTTTTTAAACCCCCCATCCCCTTCTCCTCTCCCTCTCTGCTTCCCCCAGTCCCCACTCCTTTCCCACCTCCCTTTTTCTTTGAATCCATTGAAGAAGAAAAAGAAGTGTTGAGACCTGTGATGGGATCGGATACCTTTTGATCTCCAGGCTGATCGCTTCCAAACTAATCTGTATTAGCTGACAGTTAGCAGTGTTCAGGCTAATCGCTTTCCCAAGTAATCTGTATTAGCTAATGGAAAGCACAGTGTTTTTAATCTACAAGAACTCAATGGTGATATGCTTGGCTTTGTACTAAAGAGAGTGATGTCAGCCAAGTATACTGATGAGCTACCATGCCACAAGAGGAGAAGGTCAGACAATAGCTATGGAGTTTTGTGAGGAACAACAGGCTTCACACAGACAGGCAGACACACAGACAGACAGACAGATAGAAAGGCAAACAGAACATGACTTATGTGTAAGATATTGGGCAAAAACATTTCCAAAAATACACCAAGTTAATGGAAAACGCGTTGAAACTGTAATGAGAAATACTGCAGTAGGTTTTGGGTGGACAGGTCTGATGTGTTTACATTGATTGAACTGTTCAAAATGCAATTGAAAGTTCTGACTCATTGTGTGTTTTGGTGTGTATTTGTGTAGCATTGATTACACATTCAGCCTCCATACCTCAGATCAAGTACATCTTCCGCTACATCCTTCCATCACTTCAGGACAAGAAGTTGCTAGATATCGG
>CM031598.1:90246707-90261707 GCA_018398815.1 Conus ventricosus
TTGCATCCAGCTCATGCATATCATATGCTTTACATGGAATCCTGTAATTTCTCCATTTGGATCAATTGAAGCTAGTAGTGAATGCACTTAACAGCGGAATTTATGTATATTGGATATCGATTTGTTTCACCATAAACAAGGTAATTTGGTGTTTGTCTTCTAAAAATTTCTGCAACATAAAGAAGTGAACTGATTCACAACGGACAACAGCGTTGTCTCGACTCCATAATTCAGAACCATGCTGCACAATTGGCTGTACCAGAGAATCAAATAAATTCATTAATGAATGAAAGGAGTTATGATTTAACATGTTTAACCACGTTGAGAGAGAGAGAGAGAGAGAGAGAGAGAGAGAGAGAGAGAGAGAGAGAGAGAGAGATCATCACTATTTTATTTACATGCATACATACAACACTTTTGTTTCCCAGGTTCATCATCAGGATGTTCTGGACAACCCCAGCCTGATTTCTTCAAGTGAGACTTATTTCTTGTTTTTTTTTATTCACTTTGTTTGAATGTCCACATAGACAGTAGTGCTGTTCTGAATGTTAATCTGATCCTACAGATTTGACTGTAACATCGGGGTTCCACATACAGCATAGGTTCTTACAGGATTTAGGGACTTGATCGGAGAATGAACAAGACCTGGTAAGATCCCTTAGCTGGACTGAATATCTTTGTGGTGTTAAAATTGGTCCCTTGAATGCCATGGCAAATGTGTGTCAGTGATTATTTGAGATGGAGAGGTTGATGGAAGGAAAAGAGGGGGGATGGAAAGAAGGTAAGAGTTAGAGGGGTAGGGGGAGAAACGTTAGAGTAGCTGTTTTTTTTTCTTTGAAAAGATTAGTTTTTGATAGTGGAGCAGATGGAAAGATTGCAATGTAAAGGATACTTGAGGATTTTAAGGAAAGAGTGGAGAGAGAGGTAATGATGCTTATAGCCCAAGTGACCGCGGAGGGCCATGTCAGGGCTATCACCACGTTGAAGTCAACTCTCAAGTTTGAGAAAGAAAGAAACATACAAATCATTATAACACCTCATGAAAACACACCAGAAAGGAAAAGTGAAGAAGCGCCCAGATGCCCAGGTGTAGAACAAAACGACAGATCACAGTTTATCCTGATGACTGCAGGTAAAGTCCTTGTGGAGCCCTTTGTTTTCACTGCTGCAGGTGTGGGAGAACCAAGTGTAGGGGGGATGTGAGAAGCACACCAGGTGAAAGCTCATTTGGTTTTAAGGAGAAATATTTGTTTGTTAATTAAATCGCTTGCACATGCCCAGCAGGAGCTGTCTATGCCTTGTTTTGTCCTCTTGGTGACAGCTCTGCACAGTTCACAGATACCATTGTAACTATTGATGCTGATTCAGCCTGTTTGCGTGTGACACCAGAACTAAAACAAAGTGCCTTTGGTTTGCAGGTGACGTTATCATCATGAACAATGTGTTTGAATTCTTCGTCACCAAGGAACTGCAGGAAAGGTAAGGGGCTTCCTGTTGGAGGAACAACAGAAACAGACCTATTTAGCGCAGTGGAATGAAGTTACAAGCCCATTGTGTGTCTACATGGCCCAAAACAACTGTTTAGCTTGGTTTTTAAATGTGACTCACTGTTCAAGTCCAGTCGGTTCTTGCACTTATCTTCTGACAATTGCTGTATGGGGACAACCACACAGGGAAGTGGTTTTTCTTCTGTTGAGCCTCTGATGGGGAGGTAGTCAAGTTCAGCATCAGGCGGGCCCTTCGAAAGGCCAAAGCAAGGTGACATAGTGCATGTCAGAAGTGACACACAGGAGCACCGGAACTGTGTTACTGTCTTTGGCAAAGTGTTTTATCCTGAAAACTACAGATTCTCCTGCATCCGTCATTACCAGTTAACTATTAACTACCAGTTCACCAGCGTCTGCCAGTAGAGGGTGACTGTACGTTTCATTTTCATACAGGGTATTTGGGAAGGTTTGAACATTAAGACATGGGATTGTGAGCCCTCTGTTCCAGTTCTTGGGGGCTGTATTTGCAGTGTGCTTCAGATGGGTCAAGAAATTTTTTTTTTTTAATGTATTAGGACCCGGGAGAACACCCTCCCTCCAGTCTGTACAAAACAAAACAAAACAAAAACAACAGCTGAGATTATAAAAGAAGAGAGAGAGAAAGTTGAGACACACACCACTCATGTCATGTTTCATCCCTTCAGCACCGTTTGAAATAAATATTTGATTTCCAAAGAGTATGGTACACGAAGACCAAAAACTTCAAAGAACTGTAGACACTGACGAAGGAAAGGATTGTGAATTTGGGAACTATTGACAGCTTCATGCAAAGTGGTATAAATGTTAAATCATGTACTGTATAGCATTCTTTGCAGGGCTGGACCAGTGCACTGGTCTAAAGCGTAAGTCAGACATCTGCTAAGTCTTGTCGTGTAGAGGTTCTTTTCAAATCGTTTCCTTTCAGGGGTTGAATGATGCAGTCATGTAGCTGTAAACTTTGTGCATTGTGGTCTCATGGATTTGCAGATGTGGTGTAGTATTTGTAGACCAGTCTGTACACAGAGACGACTTCTAGAAACTGAAACTTAAACAGTGTTCTAGTGAATGCATACCTTATGATGAAGGTTGGGCGCATGTAATTGTATACAAAGAAACAGTGAAAAGTTCTTACCCATCTGGGTATGGAAGGATTTGTTTTATAATGGATTGGTTCAGTATCAAATGTTCCACAGTAACTTCCTCCAACTATAACTGCATGTGTGCACACTCACCCCCCCCCCCCCCCCCACACACACACACACACACTTTCACATACAAACACACACACACACACACACACACACACACACCACCACACACACACACACACACACCAACATGCACACACACACACACACACACAACACACACACACTCATAACATACGCACACACACTCACCACACACCACACGAACACACACACACACACACACACACACACACACACACACACACACACACACCACACCACACACACACTCATTCATACGCACACCGAGGTTCCCACTGAGGAAAAACTAAAACTCCTGGGGTATTGACCACTTTTCGGTCCAACCACATCCAGAACCATTTGTTCGTACAGCTTTTGCACTCCCTTTCACTTTTGCAGAATCTTACCAACACATCGTTTTGCCTTTGTGTAGACAGAATGGTCACTTCCTGCTCTGGCAAGAAGTTTAGACAAGATTACATGACATCAGTGTTGTCTGCTAAGCACACAAATAGAGTGAGCACTGCTTCATTGGATTTCACTGCCACTTTTTTTTTCCTCCTGTTTCTTCTTGTTGTTGAAAAATTTGATTTTTTCATTGATGCTTATTTTCACTTTTTGCTTAAACCTGAAATTGCGGAGAAGTGAAATCCTTTCACATACACATGCACACAATCCAGGAAAACCTAAGTGAGTGACAGCATGAAGACCACCGTGATCCCGCTTTGGTTTCACCAGGGCAATGTGGTTGTGTATACCCTGACGTCTGTTTTCCCTGCCCAGATCAAGTGATGGACAAGGCCCAGTCCAGTGTTCACGGTTCAAACTGTCTGTCTTGTGCTGCTCCCAGCTGTCATGTAGTGCCTTGGGTTTTCAGTTTATTCAGGTGTAAGAATGTTTTTAATGATAATTGATGATGACAGGGCTGTACTTTATACTTCTTTTCATAATTATCCCAGCGTTGACCAGACTCAAGAGATACAGACACCTGCAGTGCTAGTCAGGAAGTTTGAGCAACATTCTCAGAGACACGTCTATCAAGTGGATGAAACTCGATTGTGTGGTTTCAATTGAGCCTTCAGCAAACTCAGTTTGGTGTAGGAGCCAGTTACGGCTAAACAATCCCACATTGATTGGAATGGAACCCACAACCTCTCTGCCAGGATTCTGCAATGCTAACCACTGCATCCCAGCAGCGTGATAGTTGTCAGACTCTCTTCACTGTCTACGTGTTCATCTCTTTATCTGTTCAGGAATATTTTTGTGTGCATACATGTATCTGTCAAAGTCTCTGTCTGTGATCTCTTTCTCTCCCTATTTACCTATTTTTGAAATTTTTTTCATTCTCTCTGTTCTGGAATTACTTTTCTGTGTCTGTTTTTCTTCCTCTCTTCTCATTCCTCCTACACCTTGTTCTTTTGTATTAATTAATGAAAAAGCTTTGCTTTTTTTTTGTTTAAATTTTTTTTTTTATTCACCAGGCTGTGGAGAGCAGTGAGTCAAGCTCTGAAGAAGCCAGGCATCACAGTCATCACCATCCCCAGCATTGAGGAGTCCCTGGAGAACCTGGGGGTCAGTGATAATAATAGTAACAATGACATAGTATTTATAAAGCACCTTGCCAAAGGTTCAAGGTGCTGACAATCCACACTCACGTGTACACATCGGGCTGCCTACCTGGGTAGTGCCGACTGAAGAGCTGCCTGCCGGTGCTTCATTCAGTCGTCTCCCTTGTCACCCAGTCAATGTCATTCACTCCGTTTCCTTACTTCCTTCGTTCTTTTAATTTCTCATGCAGGGTGCATGTTACGTGTAATGTGTCATCCATACCAGTGGTCATGTGTATTTTTCTTTCCTTTTCTTTGTATGCCTTATCTTCCATGCTGTCTCACACTACAGGCACTACTGTCTCTTTGCTCTGTCTCTGGCTGCACCACACACAGCCACACTCAGGCTCATTCTCTTACCTTCTCAGCAGCAGTGGTCCTCAAGGAACCATGCAGTCATGGGTAACCCACCAGTGAAGACACTGAACAGCTATCAAGTCTCTTTGCAGGTGTTTTGTGGATGCTTGCTCATATTTAACATTCCCAGGGTTCTACCTAATGATGGTGGTGTTTAGTGATGCTTGTTCTTATCCAACATTCCCAGGATTCTACCCATTGATGGTGGTGTTTAGTGGTGCTTGTTCGTGTCCAACTTGTTCTTATCCAACATTCCAGGATTCTACCCAGTGATGGTGGTGTTTAGTGGTGCTTGTTCTTATCCAACTTGTTCTTATCCAACATTCCCAGGATTCTACCCAGTGATGGTGGTGTTTAGTGGTGCTTGTTCTTATCCAACTTGTTCTTATCCAACATTCCCAGGATTCTACCCAGTGATGGTGGTGTTTAGTGGTGCTTGTTCTTATCCAACTTGTTCTTATCCAACATTCCCAGGATTCTACCTAATGAAGGTGGTGTTTAGTGGTGCTTGTTCTTATCCAACATTCCCAGGGTTCTACCCATTGATGGTGGTGTTTTGCGGTGCTTGTTGGTATCCAACATTCACAGGATGCTACCCACTGAATGTAATGGTGGTGCTGAGTTGTGTGCATGCAGGTGTCAGGAAGAGCAAACATTTCAAGTAGCCGTCTTAGCTCAGAGGTGGATCATTGCATTCAGGAGGGTGGTTGGGGAAGGTATGGAGGGTTGGGGGGGGGGGGGGGCTTGGGAGGGGGGGGTGAGGGGGGTTGTTATTTCCCAGCAAACAATTCACTACCAGATGATCTGACTGATTACTGGTCGCCAGATTGAAAATCATGTTTCAGGTAGTGACTCGGATGTTTGCACCCTTGTTTTCACAATTTGTGTTTCCTTACCCCTTCCAGTGAAAAATGGGATGTTTTCCCAGCCATGCAAACATTATGCTTTAGTGGTTTCTTCAGCCTTCTACCTATTACTTGGATATGCAACTTCAGTTTCCTCACCCCTACATGTAAGTGTTGTTTATGCATGCGTGCGTGCGTGGCGTGTGTGTTATGTGTACGTGTGTGTGTGTGTGTTATCATGTATTGCGCATGTTTCTATGTTTTTGTTCTGTTTTTGATGACTTTTAAAATCAACTTGTGTCTTTAAAAAGGAAGCCATAACTGGATTGTTTTTCACATCAAAACCAGCCCTCCTCCAGCCCTTTTACCCCCACCCCCCACCTCCTCCACCTTCCCACTTTTTCATTCAGTTGTAATGATTTGTGATGATGCAGTGTTGTGTCTATATTAATGTACATTGCTGCTTGAGGCCACTGAAAAGGGGAAAGGGATGGTGTAGAGACAGAGAATGAACAAGAGTGACAGACATGCAGAACAAATTTATATGAACCGCACTCTGTTGCAAGTATCCTTTTGTTTTAGGACTTACTTTATTTACTTGTTCAGTTTTAAAAAAAATTGAGAGATGGAATAAGACGTTCAGAGAAGGAGAGCATGTATATGTTGCTCATTTTTCATTTTTAAATTGCATTCTTTGATTTACGTTTATTTACTTTATTTTCAGATACATTTATTTCTTTATTTACAGATTCTGAAAGAGGTGCAGATGGATTGGCTGAAACCTGTGGACTTGAGAAAAGAGCGAGAGAGAGCGCGAGAAAAACTGCTGGGGGGTGACACGGAGAACGACGAACTGGACAACATCTTTATGTACAGAACTTAACATGACACATCTGATGACAGGGTCTGTCACCCCACCTCCAGAACAGAGGGAATGCCGGATTAGGTGATGCTCTTATTTAAGAAATGTACACACAGTTTGTTAGATTATGACTAGTATGTATTAAGTACAAAAAAAAGAAAAACGATACAAAATGTAGTTCTTTAGTGACCTTTGCACCAGTGTGGTGGCACTGTGATGTTGTGTTGATGTATCAGAATGAGGCATCTTACCATAGCATGGCATGAGGTTCTGACCAGTAACCAGCAGTTTTGGGTCCGGGTGATTGTTCCCATGTTAGCTGTGTTCAGCTTGCTTTTCTGTGCCATCAGCAGTGGCAGCGATGGTCTATCCTTCAATGAAATGAAAGGATATTCATACATCAAGCTATAGTCAACAGAGTTTTCACACACCCAGATGAAAGGAAAATGTCCGGGCAGATTTCATTCTCAGTGATCAGTGTCAGTTTTATCAAGGTGGTGTCATTGCTTGCAGACTAGTCTATATACGCTACACCACATCTGCCAAGTTTCGAGACCACACTGCGCAGGATTTATAGCTGATGGATAAATAAATTCATGATTAAAGGATGAAAGGATTTAAAATGAGGGTCGCATGGGTGTGGCTTAACAGGTGTCTGACGAGCGCTTTAGTCCAGTGCACTGGTCAGACCTTGGGTATCTACTGAACAATGCCAAAGCCATTCTCATTATTATATGTTTGTGCTTCCATGTATGTGCATGCGTGTGTGTTTTGTGTGTGTGTGTGTGTGTGTGTGTGTGTGTGTGTGTGTGTGTGTGTGTGTGTGTGTGTGTGTGCGTGCGTGTGCGTACATGATCTATGGGCTTGTGTGAGCATGCTCTTGCCTGCATGTATGTGTGTATTAAACAATGATCATGCATTCAAAGACGAAAATGATGTGGAAGTAAGAGAGGTGTTTTTGTTGTTTTAGTCTTTATAGATGTCTGCAGATTCACTCCCTTGTGTACTTTTCGGTCATGGTACACAGTGTCAGTACATGACTTACACCCAGTTGTCTGTTATAGGAAATCTTGCTGATAGTTTCATTGCTGTGGTGGTGGGGGTGGGGGGGGGGGGGGGGAGGGGTCAAGATTTAGCTTATGAAATGCAAACGTACCCTCACCCCCTCAACCCCTGTGTCCCCCCAAATACCCCACACACATACATCTTTATTTTAGGGTAAAGTGTGATGATTGTACAATAGTAGGGAAACTGAATGTATACCTTCAGGTTATCTGGAAGAATGAATGAGTGAATGCATGATAAATTGAAACATGAAGACTGGAGAAGAATGTGTAGTCTGATAGCTGGGATTAGTTATTCATTTTATATATTTATCTTGTTGAGACTGATTAAAAAAGAACAACACTATCTCCTCACCCCTCCAAACTGGAGCTTAAAAAAATGAAGAGAAATTTTAAAAAAAGAAAAGAAAAAAAATGTAATTATGTTTCGATTACAAGAGAATGGACAACATAGTTTAGAGGGAGAGCACAAGTGTTTCATCAGAGCAAATGCAGTTTGTGAAGTTGCTTTCCCTAGACCTTTTTTTTAATCTTCTTAAATCGTTGGGTCGCTGAATGTTTCAGCCAGTGAAATACCAAGTCAGTTAGTTGCTGAGGGATGAATAAATATATGTTACAACTGTGTGCAGTTGTGTGATGAGAGTGTATGGAATGACAAAGGGTCTTGAACAGTGACTTGAAATTACCATTGTACTTTTAAGTTAAGTGTTGTTAAAGAAAATGGTATGTAGATCGAAAAGAGCACCCCACACAGTATGATCTTTCTCACTGGTGTGTAGAAAAGAAGCAGTGAAATGGTTTGTGGTTTTATGATGTGTGTCCATTACAAGACATAAAAGTAAACTTTGCTGGCATTTTGTCATATTTGTGACAATGTTCCGTGTGCTTGACGTCAAGGTTCCGTCAAAATGGCCATAATGATTTCTTTAAATTGTGGGTGTCATCTTTTAAAGTTGTCATACAGTTAACATTGCTATTATTCTTGTTATGCATATGGGTCAGACTCTATGAAAGGAAATATGTCAGTTTAAGTTTTACTCATGATATGAATTTTCCTACTGCACAAAGTTTTACAATATACATACCTGTCTAGACAAATGTCTTTTTATTCCCACTGGACGTGAAAAATGTCCTTGACATTTAAGATGCAATACAAGGATTGTTGTCAGTTCATTTTATTATACAATTGCGAAAAAAAAAAATCAATGACAGATGAAAATGCTTCATTGTTGTTGTTTTTTTTTATTCTAGGCATCCAGCATCAAGGGTTTCTTTTTCTTTAAAAAAAAATCTTTTTGTCCTTTTTTTCTTCTTCTTTTAACTTGCATTTAAAACTTTGTAATACTTCAATAGTTTCTTTGAATCATTGAAAGTACAAAAATTGTTGAAAAATCTTTAAATAATAATCTCTGTCGGCAATGGAACCTAAGTGTTAGAAAGTTGAAAGCATATTGTTGAAAAATCATGATAAAGAAAACCGCTGTCAGTGATCTCATCATGTTGATGAAAAATGTTTTTGTGGTTTGAGTGAAATTGGCCCCATTTTTCATTGTGCTTAATGTAATCTTTATAGCTAAACACAACCAACCAACCAACCAACCAACCAGAACCTATCATCTGGAACAACATTGTGTGTAGAATGATTGGTTGTGAGAATAAGGAAGCAGATTTTTTTATGCATTTGAAAAAAAAGAAGTCATTTTTTGACGAAAAGAACATGGTTGTTCAAACTAATTGCCTTCAACAGTTCATGATTATGAAGTATGACAATGGGTGGTGCATACTTGGAAGCCATGCTATATTGACAAGGTAAGAAAGTTTTGCAGAGACAGCTTAAAATCTGACGCAAGTTACCAAGTGGAAATCAGGACTGTGGGTCATGTAATACCCAGCAAAGGGTAATAAGACAGAGTTGCTGCCACAATCCTACACCACACTGTGCTTGGTCCTCAGGCAGTATCCTGATGTCCCTCCCAGCTATTCTTCTCCACTGTTTGACAACAGCTCATCTTGCACCGCCATGTCTTTCTACAGCCAGCAGGTGCCCTTTTCACGGCTTGGTGCGCAGGTGTTGTCACGGGAAACCTCAAGATGTGCCCCAAACAGTGGAATCATCGTCTGCAGATGGTGGCTGACCTGGGAAGCCGTTGGAGTCTGAGACTGACCACTTCATTCAACACAGAGTCTTTCCTTTTTGAGGCCATGATTTGGCCTGGGGTTCTGGTGTCGAAGACGCCAAATTCTTCTACCGGTTGGTTGGTAGTTTCCAGGTTTTGCAGCTGTAGAGCAGCATGGATGTTGGATTTGAATCGTAAAACCTCGGGTTTTATTCCAGGTGAAAAGTTCTTGCAGGACCCTGAGAACTGCGTATGACTGTTAGTTGTAAAATGCCGTGTTACATGGGGACAATTTCCTGCCATGGTCTACTCCTAATACAACAGTCTTCAAAGGGAGTTAATCCTCAGAAGACACAATGTGGCTGCCTATGAGTTGATGCCAATGACCATGTCATACATGCTGTCCTTTGACCCTGTGAAGTCTGCATCTAATTGTGAAGATGCTTCCATTTTGTTAATCTCAGAGTTTTCAGTGAGGGAATGCAAACAAAGAATGCATGTGCTGTCTGATGTTTTGGTGATAGTTATGATACACAACGTGTATTTTGGACAGTGAAAAAGTCTAACTTTAACCTTTAACCTAATGAATTCCTATGAGGAATGTCATTTTCAGGAATGCTGGGGTAATGTCATGTTAGTATACAATTTTTAAAAAAATGTATGATTATAATAAAATTGAGTATTTCTTATTTAATGAAACATGTTTTTAAAACAACTGTTTCCTACATTGGTATATTTTTTTCATAAAAGGAGATGAAGCTTGGGTGAAGCGATTGTCAGCTGAAGGTTTGATCATTTTATTTTGATAGTTTAGAATTTTGGAGAAAAACATCTGTACAGCTGAAAGCACCAATTTCTCAAATGATCTGAGTTGAAATTATTCCAGGTAGACGTCATTTGAATGCTTTGTGTGTGTGCATCCTGACTAGCGCCACAGCTTTCTATCTTCCACCTGCATTCTACAACAGAAGTGAATAGATACACCTGTACCTGCAGAAACACATCAAATAGACACACACATGGGTAAATACACCACCCTTCCCATGCCCTTTATACACACACACACACACACACACACACACACACACACACACACACACACACACACTCATCTGTTTACACACACACTCATGTGTTTACACACACACACACACACACACACACACACACACACACACAACACTCATGTGTTTATACACACACACACACACACACACACACACACACACACACATGGCATACACACAGAGAGACACACACACACACACACACACACACACACACACACACACACACACACACACACACAGAGTCACACACACACACTCGCACACACACACACACACATACACACACACACACACACACACTAACACACACACACACACAAACACACACACACACACACACTTTTGTATATACATTTTAATGCATATACTTTCACACTCACAACATATGTACAATTAATACTTTTCCTTTTGAAAAGAATTTAATGTACATCTGCCAGTTAATAGGAACAAACAAATTACAAGACCAAAAACAAGTTTGGCCATGTCGGAACTGGCAGATTTACTTTAGATTCCTCAGACATTTTTGTTCGTTCTCAGTTTCAGCCTGCAGTCAGCTCACTTCTAAACTAATTCAATTTAGCAGCTGGTCATAAATGCCAACTCGGTTATTAACACATACTCTATACTCAGTTATTAACACACTCTATACCTACACCTTGAGGTATGTTGACTCATCTTTTGCCTGTGAATGAATACTAATATTTGATGATGACTTTTGTTAATTAAACGTGATGTCATTTTACAATTTGTTAGTTTTATTTTCTCTGTGTCTCTCAGTTTGTCTCTGTCTGTTTCTCTCTCCCCATCTCTCTGTCAGTCTCTCTTTCTCTTTTTGTACATGTGTACGTGCATGCATGCATGCGTGCATGCGTGTGTGTGTGTGTGTGTGTGATATGTTCCGAATGATAAAAGGTGACAGTGTATATGCTTTTATAGATAAACATTAGACGTCAACCATAACATATTAAGGCCTCCAACAAATATGACACCACTAGCCAAGCAGGCCCATACGTAGACCTCACTTGTACCATAGTGCATGTGTACTTACAAATGTGCACAGAAACCTGTACTCTCTCTCTCTCTCTCTTTCTCACACACACATACACACAAACACATGCATGCATGCAGGTACACAAATACACACACACACAGATAAGCACGTGTGTAAGCACCTGAGCACAGAGATAGGCACTACCGTGTGCATATGCACACACATGCACAAATACATGCGCGTGCACGTGTCTGCAACATGCACTCACACATACATACTAACACATACAAACACACACACACACACACACACGTATACACACACACACACACACACACACACACACACACACACACACTGAGTACAAAAACCAACAGAAACATTGAAACGGGTTAACGTGAAAGAACAGTAGCCTGTTTTTCTGTGAACGTCGTGATGTACACCACCGAAGAACAACGCAGTGTCTTCTCTCGTGAGTAACCTCCTATCGACATCAGTGAGACTGACAGCACCGTGTGGATTGCTATTAATACTATGTATGGGGGTAGCTCGTACCTAGGGGTCTGTGAGAAATGCTACCGAGGCGGCACTAGACAGAGGGAGGAAAAAATCACAATGAAAGTGGCTGTACTATCGAAAATGAATTATCTCTGCTAAGTCGCTGCTTCAACTGAAGCGGTCATATTATTGCCACCTGTGTCTGTCAGTTGCTTTTTTTGTCTGTCTTTTTAGCAGCATTACGCGAAGACTACTGATCGAAACTTTTATTGAAATTCGGTAATCAGATAAATTTGAGGCCAGGGACGTGGCCATCAAATGTTGGTGTGGATCCGTGGAGCAGATCCGGATCGTAGATCGGATCCAAGAAGATCCGTTGGACCTTCAGAAAAATCTGCGCTTTTCCACGTGCCTTTCTACGTTGAGAGATTTGGAGCCAGTTCCCCTGATTCTGCAGTGAAATCGACAGTATTGCTTCCACCCCACCCCTCGATTTAAAGAAAAGGCTCGTACATATATAGGCTCACACAGACACACACACACGCGTACACATCCACGCACGGATGCACGTACACACACACACACACACATATTCCTATACACACTATACACACTCGCAAACAAGAACAACAAGAACAACAACACGCGTGCCCGCCCGCACACACACACACACGCACGCACGCACGCACACACGCACGCACGCACGCACGCGCGCGGGCACACTGCAAAGAAACACAAGTAGCCTACAGTAAACTGATTCCGTAAAATACAACAGTGAACAATAATGGCTAGAAATATCCGTTTTTTTTTTATAGTTGCCTTTAGGAGGAAGACAAGTGTAGTGGTTAAGACGTCAGTCAGATTCTTGTTGAGGTGCGGGGTTCGATTCCCGCACGAGACAACTAGCCAGGTTCAAAGAGATGTTCTCTTCAGGTCAACATCTATGTAGGCTCCAGTCCTCTCCTAGTCCTCCGGACGACACATGGAACCAATGTATCGTGCCTGAACGCATGCATAGACAACTGGCAGGCATGTTGACCCTCAGCCAGAGAAGAGAAGGCTATCGTGTGCCTGTGGGACGGATGACACATGGAACCAATGTATTGTGCCTGAACGCATGCATAGACAACTGGCATGCATGCTGACCCTCAGTCAGAGAAGAGAAGGCTATCGTGTGCCTGTGGGACGGATGACGCTCAAATAAAACACTTGTACACCAGTATGGTCTTTTCACATCCTTCTCGTGGACGGAAAGTGCGCAAAAATATCACCAATAGCGGAGCTTGGAGTTCTAGTCGAGCGTCGTAGTAAGAAAGAAAGAAGACACTTGCTATTAATCTATACTGTCCATTGTGTTCGACATACATCAAAGTGTTGCTTATGTGATACGTACACAACTAAAAGATGATACTCTGTACAGTTATGTTCAACATATATCAAGATGTTGCTTATGTGATACATATACAGCTAAAAGATAAAACTATGTACTGTCAGTTGTGTTCAACGTACATCGAAATGTTGCATATGTGATACATACACAACTACAAGAGGATTGAAGAGAACGAGGCAAACCTCTAACACGCCGCAGAGACCCTGGACATGCTCATTCCATCCAAATACACATCGAAAATTTGGGCTAATGTATATTAAGATGAAATGTGTGCACGTGGGCAGCGACGTCAGCAAAGATGGTGGAGCAGACCAAGACATCAGCTGCCGCATCAACGAAGCACGGCACGCATTTTACACCTTGCCACCTGTGGCGGCCATTTTTCTCCAGAACAAAATAACCAAACAATAATTTTGGTATTATGATGACCTTAATATGAATTCTGTTACATGATTCAGAACACGGAGAACAACCAAATCCGAGACGCACGATCTTCAGACATTAATCAACAAGTGCTGTCAGATTTATCCTTTAACATTAGACGGCCAGAAATTCTCTACAACAACCCGCGGCATGCACAGAACGAAACAAAATCCGATCGATTTAGAGAGGAAGACAAGGAAATGCGGCTGGCCTGGTCACACACTACTGAAGCCTCCTGTCAACATCGCAAGACAGTCGCTGAACTTGGTGGTACCCACAAAGGGAAAGGAAGGTGGGACGACTTCCATAGAGATGGCGTCGGTCCATCCATTCTGAAGTGAATACAGCTGGAGTGACATGAGCCCAGCTGAAAATTGTGCAGGGTTAACACAAGTCATATCATTGGACTACAGTTTAGCTTTCCACCAAGTTTCCTTAACAACGAGTCCATCAGTTTCTGTATAATTCGGATGAAAGGGTCCTGGATCGGCCCTGTAATCCGGATCCGAAAAGCGGATCCGCACCCAAATTGTCCACAGTCGCCCTTGGGCCACACATTCCATCTTTCCACCATGTTTGGTTAAATCCGGTTCCGGAATTTTTGCACTATTTTGTTTCAGGACAGACAGTCAAACAAAATAGGAAACAGACACGGGTAAGATAAAAAAAAAACAAACTTTAGAGGGAGGTTACTCTCTCTCTCTCTCTCTTGCTGTCTTTCTCCCCCTCTCTCTCTCTGCTCCTACATGTGTTCCTTATTTCCTTTTATATTGTTGACCGAGGGCAAGGCATGGACGAGAAAGAAAAAAAAACAAAGAAAAAAAAAAAGAAAAAAAAAGAAGGAAAGAAAAGAATCACACAATTGACACCATTCCTGATTTTTAGCCTCGTAACGAAGAATTTTGTTTTGTCTTGTCTTGTCTAGTTTGCCTGCTGCCTCTGTGTGTGTGTGTGTGTGTGTGTGTGTGTACTTCTATAACGAGGTAATGGGTTACGTACATTGTCACCCGTGACAAGCGGGGCTTTTTCTTTACCTCTG
>CM031598.1:90266707-90291707 GCA_018398815.1 Conus ventricosus
CCTGTCTCTCTCGGTTCCCTGTCTCTTTGCCATGCCTCCATTCGGTGTCTTCGGCGCCACATCGGGTTTTCTCCCCTGAATGTTGGACAGTCTCTGGTCAAATATTCATTTTCATTATTGTTGTCACAGCGGAGACACTCCATTAGGTGAGGGGAATCGGATCAAGGAAGGAGAGGGGGAGGAGGGGGGGAGGGGTTAGAGGGGAAAAAGGGTGCAGTGGGATGTGGTGTGGATCGGAGGGGGCGTGATTAATTAGCAACACACACACACACACACACACACACACACACACACACACACACACACACACACACACACACACACGCACACACACTCACACACACACACACACACACACTCACACACACACACACACACACACACACACACACACACACACACACACACACACACACACACAGAGAATACGAATGCGAATATTTGCGAATGCGAATATTTATTCAGATAAAGGCCATAGTCCATACTGAAGGGGTGGTACCCGCAATATACATAATGTCAATTACTGTCATGAAAGAAAATGACAAGAGAAAGCAAGTACATATGCATCATACAATGTTATTAGGAGTACACAGTGCGTAACCTCTTTTGTGCTTCATAAATGTACATAGCAAGGTTAAAGAGAGTGTCTTCATTTCTTGACGCCAGGAGTAAATTAACTCTAAAAATACAAGGGTCAGAATAATACTTTGGCTTTATGAATTTTATCCTAAGGTCATGAAAAGCAGGACAGCAAAAAAGGAAATGGATTTCATCTTCCTCGCCGGGTTACATAAACGACATGCCAGTTCATTATCACTCACAGCACTGTATCTGAAACGGTGACAAGCTATATCAGAAAACCAAATGATATAGCTTATCACACACACGCTTTCTGATATAGCTTGTCACACACAAACACACACACACACACACACACCACACACACACACACACACACACCACACACACACAGAGGAGAGAGAGAGAGAGAGAGAGAGAGAGAGAGAGAGAGAGAGAGAGAGAGAGAGAGAGAGAGAGAGAGGAATACACATACACGCATGCTTGCACGCACACACACACACACACACACACACACACACACACACACACACACACACACACACACACACACATTTGTTTACATCGCTCCTGAACGTTCAGTGATTTATGGAAAGAACAGTGATAACGGTATTGATTTGTTAGAAAACCGTATGTCAGAGGTGATGGACCGATATCCTGACTTACCTTGGCTACTGTGTGGCGATTTTAATGCCCGAACGTCTGAACTCTCTGATGTGGATAACGTCGGTGAAAATAGACACGCACAAATACTAGAAGATGCAGAAGTATTAATGCAGAATGTGCCGCAAACTATCCGTAAATCTAAAGACAGTGGTGTCAATAGTTTTGGTCGTAGACTTATTGAACTATGTACAGAATATGATCTGTTAATTGTAAATGGAAGAACTGAAGGGGATAGTGAGGGTGAAGTTACTTGCATAGCAAACCAGGGTAAAAGTGTCGTAGATTATTTTGTTTGTTCACAGTTATTGTTTGATACTGTTGTTGATATGTTCGTGGCAAACAGGTGTGAATCTGATCATTTTCCTATTGTTGCTTCCTTTACTTATGTTGATGGCATGGAGACTGAGGCAAATGCTGAACAAATTGTACTGGAAGAAGAGTTGCGATTTGTTTGGAAGGAAGAATATGCAGAGTCATTCGCTGATTACATTTTATGTAACAAAGAAAGAGAATTTCAAAATTTTATGACAGCACTTGAATGTGACGTTGAGGCAGGGTCGACCTGTCTTGTAACATTCCTTCAGAACGCTGCTTGCCAAATGAAGTCAAAGCGGAAAATGCAAGTATTCCGTGAACAGCCTCCCTGGTGGGACGAGGAGTGTGAGCGCGCGAAAGAAAAGAAATATCAACATCTGGGTGTATTCAGACGGTCAAATTCAAGGGAAGATTTAATCAGTTATCTGAATCAGAAAAAGCAATTTAAAGATTTGTGTGAAAGTAAAAAAGCAGTACAAAATGAGCGCGTTTTAAACGAACTAAATGCTGCGTGTTCTGATATTAATTCCAGAGCTTTTTGGCAAAAAGTTAAGTCATTGACATCAACCAAACCGCACTGTTCGAATTTGATCTCACCTCGTGCGTGGTATGATTACTTAAAAAATTTGTTCAATGTAGAGCAATCAGCGGATGACTCTGATTTCGGCCGGGAGGTTGATGATGTTGTAAATGATCATGTATCTGGAAATTGCAGTGATTGTTTAAATGCCCAAGGAGATGGGAATATTTCAGAGGTTGAAATTCGTAGTGCTATTCGTGCATTAAAACATGGAAAAGCAGCTGGTCCAGATGGTCTGTCCTCTGATTTTTTCATTCATGCTGAAGACGTTCTTGTTAAATTTCTGTATCCATTGTTCAACAGAATTTTTGAAAGTGGGGAGTACCCTCAAAGCTGGACGAAAGCTGTCATATTCCCCTTTCACAAAAAAGGTAGTTCAATGAAAACAGACAATTATAGGGGGATTTCATTGTTGAACATAATCAGCAAATTATACAGTACAGTAGTTAATAACAGACTAAAGGACTTTTGTGATACAAATGATACTATTCCTGAAGCTCAAGCAGGTTTTCGCAAAGGTTACAGTACCACAGACAACATTTTTTCTCTTCAATCACTGGTTCAAAAATACCTGACAAAATATGGTGGTCGGTTTTACACGCTCTTTGTAGATTTCTCTAAAGCATTCGATAGTATACACAGACAAAAACTGTTATACTTCATATTGCAGAAAACAGGTATTCACGGAAAAATGTACAAAACATTGAAGGCTATGTATAGAAATGTGAAAGCCGCGGTTAAAGTGGGGACCAGTATAACCGAGTATTTTGACTCTATGTCAGGTGTAAGACAAGGATGTGTTTTAAGTCCATTGTTGTTCTCTATATTTTTATCTGAGTTGCAAGCTGACTTATTAGACTGTGGTGCAAGAGGTATTGACATTTTTGCTGACCCACTTGGTATTTTTCTGTTGATGTATGCAGATGATATTGCTTTAGTTTCCGATTCTGTGGCAGACTTGCAGAAGAAGATAGTGTGTCTGGAAAAATACTGCCATAAATGGGGTCTGACTGTGAATATGGATAAAACCAGAGTGGTTGTGTTCAAAAATGGTGGTTTCATTAAATCAACTGAGAAATGGTGGTATGATGGTAAGCAAATTCAGGTTGAACCTAGATACAACTATCTTGGCGTTTTATTCTCAGCCACATTAAACTGGTCCAAGTGTGCAGAAAATCTGTCAGGTAAGGCTCTGAGAGCAGTGGCAGGAATTAAAAGACTGCATGTTAAACTTCAAGGAATTCCAGTTGCTACGTTATTCAAAATTTTTGACACGAAGGTAAAGCCAATTCTGTTGTATGGTTCTGAAATATGGGGGTTTCAAAAATATGATGCTATTGAAAAGTCCAGATTAAATTTTGCAAGATGGTTTTAGGGGTTGGAAGGGATGTCAAAAACAATATTGCCCTTGGGGAGTGTGGTAGATGTCCTATTTATATTGATACATATCTTCGACTTGTGAAATATTGGTGCAGGCTTGTGTCTATGTCCGACAACAGATATCCAAAACAATGCTATAAAATGTTGCAAATGCACGATCACTCTGGTAGAAAAAACTGGGTTACACGTGTAAGACTGCTGTTGTGCACTTATGGCTTTGGATATGTATGGCAGATGCAGAATGTAGGAAATGCTCATTGTTTTATAGATCTGCTCAAACAACGTTTGAAGGATTCATATTTTCAAGACTGGCATTCTTCACTTTCATCATACCCTGACTATTGTATGTATCACCCAGAGTTAATAATGGCCGGTTATGTGAGTCAGTTGTCTGCTCGCGAACATCGTCGTGTTTTGTGTCTGTTTAGATGCAATCGGCTACCTCTGAACAGTGTGTGTCACTCGACTCAACAAATCACTGATCCTTTTTGCAAACAGTGTGATGGTCATTATATTGAAGATTTATGTCATTTCATGTTAATTTGTCCTAAATATTCCACACTTCGCAGGAAATTCATACCTTTGTATTATTATCGTTTTCCATCGGAATTTAAGATACAGTTATTAGGTAGAAATATGTCAAATGAATTGTTATTCAAAGTTGCAGTATACATTACTGAATCCCTAAAATTAAGGAAATGAAATCTCTGTCTATAACTGATTCGTATGGTAAACGTTTGCTTGTGTTGCTTATAAGATTTGCCGTGTATTTCTTGTTTCTTTGTCATTATACTCTTCAAACTCACCTATACCATGCTAGTTATTGTGCAATTCAGTTCTCCTGTTCATATGGGCCAGAGGGCCTGCAAAAACTGAATAAACCATTGTTATTGTTATTACACACACACACACACACACACACACACACACACACCACACACACACACACACACACACACACACTTCCCATAGGGGCACATGCACACAGAAACACAAATACACGCATACCTGCTTTTATGCACTCGCTCACTCTCTTGCACACACACGCACAAACAGACAGACAGACAAACATATAAATACACACATACAGTAGCACACACACACACACACACACACACACACACACACACACACACACACACACACACACACACACCTGTCTATGGCAATAACGCTTCCACGTACTGCGTCGAAGGTCTAACAAGTCTTGGCAGTGCTGCCAGAGTGAAGGTGATCGATTCCCCCAAACAGGAACCTATAACAGTGCGCTGCAGGCCGTGCATTGACAGCCTGTTGAGTCCAGAATGGTCTACAAACTGCCCTCTGTCAGTCTTTCTTGCTGCTTAGAGCCAGCATTCGTCGTCTCTCTTCCGCACCCACGTGATGCCGTTCTTGTCAACTTATTCCCTACTTCGCCTTATGTCCATCAGTATAAAGACCTTTGGCCAGCGTTAGGTCTCACGTCACAGGGGCCAAAAGTCTTGAATACCCGCACATTCACGATTGGACATTCTACATACACCGTCTTAAAAAAAAATGTCCTTGAAATCATCTTGCATCCATACTATCAATACTGTTCGTGTGTGTACGTGCACAAGAGTGGGTGCATCTGGATTGTGTGTAGGGGAGAAAATAGGAAAGGGTGGGGTGGGGGTGGGGGGAATGGTGGTGGTGGGATTGCAGCTGCAGTACGCGTTGTGTGTAAGTTGTCAGGACGACCTCGTGTAGTCTCCATACATGCATGCTCCCCTTTCGTGGAATGGGCGGTGAATTAGCTGAGCACGAGAGTGAGAATTTCAGGATTGCTGCTGAAGTGCTGAGGGCTTTCCTGACAGAGGGGGTATTTTGTTTACTTCTGATTAAAAAAAAAGTTTAACAGGGTAAAGTATCGTTTTGAGATTACCCTTACAACAGGCAAATAGTAAATCTTTATCCTCCTCCTCATCAGCTTCAGAATCATCATCATCATCATTATCACACACACACACACACACACACACACACACACACACACACACACACACACACACACACACATATATATACAGACACAGACACACACACACGGACACCATACACACACACACACACACACACACACACACACACACACACGCACGCACGCACGCGCGCACGCACGCGCGCGCGCATACATACACATACTCACACAGACACGCACACATAGACACACATGCACATGCACAGACAGACAGACAGACAGACGGGCACCACACACACACACACACACACACACACACACACACACACGCGCGCACGCGCGCGCGTGCACACATACACAAGTACACACATACAAACAAAGAGAGACAGATAGATAAACAATAACACCCACATAAACGCACACACTAACTTACACGCACTCACGAACGCATGCACTCATCCACGCACGCATGCACCCACGTGCGCACATCCTCATACATACAGAACTGAACAAAATGGAATTATTGCTTTATGTATACAGACGAAGATTGGTGTACTTATCTACTGTTTCTGGATAAGAGACGAATCTTGAGCAAGTAATGAATTTGAAGGTCTGTCTGTCTCAGTCTTTGTCTGTCTGTCTTTGTGTTTGTCTGTGTGTCTGTCTGTCTGCCTGTCTGTCTGTCTCTGTGTCGCTGCGTCTCTCTCTCTCTTTCTCTCTCTCTCGCCTCGCTTTCACACAGACGCTTACACGCATGCACGTGCGCACATATGGTTGTGTTTATTGTGTTTTCTACAGCAGTCATTACCTTTGCCACAGGAGTTCTGTTTAAACCCTGTCCCTCTCTTTTACTGTCTCTGTCTGTGTCTGTCTCTTTCTCTCTCTGCCTCTGTCTCTGTCTCCCCCTCTTACTGAGTGCGCGCGTGCTGGTCAGCCGTAACACCGCGATCACCAATGCCATCTTCTGTTTTATGCAGAACCTATTTGGGGGATATCTCATTTTGCTAAAGACACTGAGGTTCCGATACAAAACTGATGAGTTTGCTGCACAGATAGGTCACATCATGCCGGTGTCTCTGCTGTGTCGCTTAAAACACAGAGCAATGCTCTCCGCGGAATAATCGATGAATGGGGTTTGCGGTTGTGTGGACAGTCATAATTATTTCATGTTCAGTGAAGTGTCAAATATCACCGATTGTGCGCTTTCATCTGCATAAGCTGGTATTCTTGCCATTTGCCCATTTATTCTGTTCTGCTTTGGTTTTTTTTTGGGGGGGGGGGGGGGGACTCACTTACTTGGTCATAACGGCCAAAAAATGCAAATATATGTAACCCGATCCACCTTTTTTCTCACTTCAAGTTCTTCCCCGCTTCCTGTCCTTGTGCAGTTTTTAATTGCAAGATGTCACGTAAATATGAACATTTTTATGTTTCTTATTGATTACTCTGTTATCCTTGCGCCGGAGCTGCACAGCGTAGAGGCGCGTCCCTGGTTGGTGGATTGGGGATCTCTCAAGCTTTGCACTTGGGGGAGGGGGGGAGTGCACTGGATAATACAGAAGAAAGTGTCGCAAATCAACATAGCCTAAGAGAAGGAAAACTTGGAGTCCAAACCCGCACTGTCTGGTGTACGTTAGAGAACCATGAGCTGCTCTGAAGTCGGAAAGTGTCGGCTGAGGCCAGCGAGCTGACCTCCTGCAGAGTCACAAGCACAGGAGAAGACCAGACACTGCGCGTCTCACCCATTAAGGCTATGCAGACTGATATTCGACGGTATGATGCTCGTCCCATGGTTCAACAGGCGGTGACAGCGCCGGACCTCCAGCCTCAAAGGGGCCCAGCCACAGCGACGGGAGAAGAGATACAGGAAGAGAACAGAAGGTGGAAACCAAGCAGCCAAGCGAGTCAGCTGGAAACACCAGCAGTCCACCTTGTCTTTGCACAGGGGAATGCTGAGCGCCTTCGAAAGAAACCTGAGCTGCAAGAGTTCCTCGAAAGGGAGGGAGTGGACATTATCTGCATCCAGGACGACACACCTGACAGATGCCCATCGCTTCACCCTCAGAGGATACGAGCTCTTCCGGCATGACCGCACCAACCGACACAAGGGAGGAATTCTCACGCTTGTACGCAACACGATCCCTGCAGTAGAGATTGGGAGATCACAGAGTGACAACGAATTTCTTGCCGCCATCAAAGCAGTTATCCAGGCAAGAGAAGTGATAGTCATCAACTGCTACTGACCCCCTGACAAGGAGTTGGAACTGCACACTCTTCTCACTGACCAGCCAGAACCTACTGATTACTGGTGACTTCAACAGCCACTCCCCAAGGTGGGGGTACATTGACCTAAACACCAGAGGAGAGCAGGTCGAAGACGGGATGATTGAGAACAACCTGATCCTTATCAACAGGCCAGATGATTGGCCCACCTGCCTCTCACGCGCATGGAAAACCACGAGCACCCCTGACCTTGCACTCGCCACAGAAGACATTCAGAAAGTCTGCGACAGGGAAGTGTGCACCCAGCTGGGTGGCAGCGACCATCTGCCTGTTCTATTAAAACTATCTCTGACAGAGTAACCTGCCCCTCAGAGGAAGGAAGCCAGCTGGAATTACAAGGAGGCAGACTGGTCAAAGTTCCAACATCTAACAGACAAGCTCTGCAGAGAAAGTAGTACTGACAACAGTAAGGACATCAATTTCAACATCAAGCAGATAACCAACTGTGCAATCCGGGCTGCCAAGCAGAATATCCCAGGAGGCCGAAGGAAATATTACAAGTCTTATTGGAGCGACCAACTACAGACTCTCTATGACGAACTTAGCGCCACTAGAGACCAATTAGAGCAAACTCCCTCCACAGAGAACAACACTGTCTATTGTAGGGCAAAGACCGCCTTTCATGAGCAGAAATGTAAAGAAGCTCGCAAGCCATGGCAGGAGAAGACAGACTCTCAACATGGAGAAATACACACAGAAACTCTGGAATCATGACGAACAGTACCACGCACCAAGAGCAGCTCTCATGATTAACGACGCCCACATTTACACAGGGAGAAAGGTAGCTGCCCTGCTTGCAGACAACTTTCGACAAGACAGCTTTCTTGATGTGTCCAGGGAGAAAACTGCTGACGTCAGAAAGAAAATCAAGAGGGAGCTGAGGAAGCAGACTCCGAATCCCAGCATGACCTCCGAACTCACTATCCACGAACTGAACTGTGCCTTTGAGCAGCTGAAGATGAAAAAATTGTCGGGCAACGACGGGATATCCAACGAAATGTTTCGTCACCTTGGAAACTACACCAAACAGAAACGTCTGTACATTTTCATCAGTCCTGGGACACTGGGGTGTTTCCAACAAGCTGGAAAGAAGCCATCATAGTTCCCATCCATAAGAAAGGAAAAGACAAACACAGCCAGAACAGCTACTGTCCCATACGCTTCATAATTTTGCCGAGGCAGCTTAGGAGACTATCCTAAGCTGCCTCGTCAAAACTATGGAGCGTATCATCAGCCGGCGGCTCCCATACCACTTAGAAAAAAAGGGCTCCTCGCACGTACATTTTCAGGCTTCAGAAAGAACAGGAGCACTAAGGACCAGGTCACCTTGCTCACACAAGACACTGAAGACGGCTTCCTATAAAAGATGAGGACACTTGCCGTCTTTGTCGACCTTACTAAGGCGTTTGACAAGGTATGGAAGGAAGGTTTCCTCTTCAAACTACTCCAGAAGAAAGTATGTTGAAGGATATATGCGACCCGGACCCTGGAACTCTTGCCCACCTACCACCTGGTCTAGAGCATACACGGATGGGTCAGCAGAAGAGGCTGTGAAAAACGATGGAAGTGGAGTTTTCGTCAAGTTCCCAAATGGCAGATCCTTCAGAAAGTCTGTGGCCACAGGCACATATTCCACGAACTACCGAGCTGAAGCCTGTGCCCTACTCCTTGCTGCCCAGACCCTTAACCAGGAAAACAGGCTCCCCACCTACACAGTCTTTCTGACAGAGTGTGAATCCATCCTGAAGAGCCTCCAGACACCAGGAGGGGAGCAGACAGTCAGAGCAATCATAGAACTCAGTCTCCTCCAACAGAGAACTGCTGTAGTCTTGCAGTGGATTCCTTCTCATTGTGGCATTGGAGGGAACGAGGAGGCAGACCGTCTGTCCAAGAGGCAGACCGTCTGTCCAAGATCGACAGCAGACAGGAACAGTCAGAGCATCCAATGTCCGACAGTGAAGCCTAAAACCATCCTCAGAAACAACATCAGAAGAGTGTGGCGCCAACGTCTGGACGTTTGGACTGAAGAGACAGTATCCACCAACTCGACAGAGCAGCTCATGTTACCATCTTCAGGCTGCGAACAGGACACTGCCAGCTCCTCTCCCATCTCTCACGTCTCAAACTCTCTCATACTGACCAGTGCCCTTGTGGCACAGGCTCCATAACCCCCGCCCACATATTACAGTCCTGCTCCTCCTTTCAAGCCTTGAGACGCCAAACGTGGCCCAGTCCAGTTGAGGTCCAGGAGAAGCTGTAGGGACCGGTGGGGTCTCGCGTTACTAACCGGATTGAGAATATAGCTATGACCGGGTACGCGAAAGAGAAATAAAGAAAGATTTACTCTGTTATGAATATAGCTATTAAAAAGCAGTAACAAATTAGGACTCGACCATAGAATAAGAAGGTAAGGTAAGGTAATGTTGCTTATAGCCCAGCCGACCGCAAAGGGCCATATCAGGGCTGTCACCGCGTTGAAGTCAACTCACAAGTCATTCATTCATACAACTCTTTGAAATATACTTATATAAATAAAGAAGAACAACAACATTAACAGTAGCAACAAGTAAAAAAAAAAAAAAAAAAAAGAGAGAGAGAGAGAGAGAGAGAGAGAGAGAGAGAGAGAGAGAGAGAGAGAGAGAGAGAGAGAGAGAAGAAGAAGAAGAAGACCCAGGAGAAAAATACGGAGATGAAAAATCGAAATCCATGATAATGACAAACAGATGTAATCCCAGGACGAAAGTCCGGACCTCCCAGTGAAGCCAGCATTCAACGTCTCCTTCATACGTCCTTGTTGTGCCACCTCAGCAGTTAACCCTTTCAGTGTCGGCGTTGTGTGTGTGTGTGTGTGTGTGTGTGTGTGTGTGTGTGTGTGTGTGTGTGTTGTGCACGCGTGCGCGCGCGTGTGTACGTGTGTTTCTCCATACATCATTATTGTACCACCCTCAGAAGTTAACCCTTTCAATGTCGGCGGTGTGTGTGTGTGTGTGTGTGTGTGTGTGTGTGTGTGTGTGTGTGTGTGTGTGTCCATACATCACTATTGTGCCACCTCTGCAGTTAACCCTTTCAATGTCAGCGTTGTGTGTGTGTGTGTGTGTGTGTGTGTGTGTGTGTGTGTGTGTGTTTCCATACATTATTGTACCACCTCAGCAGTTAACCCTTTCAATGTCGGCGTTGTCTGGCACCGGCGCTAATTGAGTCATGTGGGCGAGACTGTCGCATTCTGTAGTTACGGGCATACGGTAATGGAGAAGGTCTCGCCGGAAATGAACCTGTCATACTGACCCCAGCCTCTCCGCGCTTTGTCACTGAGGCATAGCCGGTGGTCAGCGTAGTAGAGAGGGCGGTTTGGGGGATAGGAACCAGTGGAGGGATGAGGTGCGGGTGTACGGATGGCTAGGGGTGTGCGATGTGAAATGGACAACCCAGACTGCGTACACAGAAAAGTGGCATGATGATGATGTTTATGACAAAGATAATGATATCCGTAACACTGCTACTGCTACTAAAGATGGCGATAATGATGAGGTGTGTTTGTTGGTCTCTCTCTCTTTCAGTTGTGATATCACTCATGTGGTCAACATAGAGATATGCACATTATAGTTTGAGTCTATCTCTCCGCATCCATCACTTCCTCGTTGTCTCTCTCTGTTTGCCTATCAGCCTGTGTTGATATGGCATACACGTTACATACACAGCTGGACTGACTTGTCTCTTTTGTTTTGAAATACGGCAGACAAAACCAGGCCGTGAAGACAGCGGAAGGCACTCCCCCAAATTCATCGGTCCCAGATATAAAAGAAATGGAATAGCAAAAAAAAAGAAAAGAAAGAAAGACATTTAAATGCCATAAAAAGCACACACACACACACACACACACACACACACACACACACACACACACACACGCACACACACACACACACACACACACACACAATCCGCAGAACGCATAGCCAGCGTCCACTCTGTCAAGCGTGTACAATCTTCACCACCCAATCGCCAGACTCCAAAACGCTGGTATGTCATCAATTGTTATCAGACAAAACAAAAATTATTAAAAAAATGTTCAGAGCAAAGACAGCATAACATACCACAGCAAACACAAGACGACGGTAAAGAACGACAAAACATACACGTGAAAAAAGGCAGTCAGAGAGAGAAGCAGTAAAGAGGAAATTACCAGCACAGAACTTCCGAAGGGCGGGTGAGCTCTTAGTCCTGAAGGAGCCCCCGGCATCCCCACGTCAGACCACAGGCAAGCCAAGCAGCATGACCAGTTCTTCTGACTGTCTGCGCAAAGCCATGGGTGTCTCAGGGAGTAGCCAGTCCTCTACATTTTCCAGCGGTGCCGAGTTCTCCAGGATCGAAGCGACCACGGGGGGAGGGGGAGTTCAGCAGTGATGGTCGGAGGGACGTGTGGTCAGGGAGGAAGAGTGTCAGTCTGGCCCAGGGGGTGTTCATCGGGCGGTCCACCGCAGCGCTTCAAAGACCATTGGAAGATGATAGTAGACAGGCGACCGTCCTGCTGTGGCGAAAGCTCCTGCGTGTCAGCAGGGATGGTCACCACGACATACGCAGTTTGAAAGTCGATGATGGTCACTGACATCCGGACACGCACCGTGGTGCCCGTAAAGGACAGAAGACTGGATTCAGAACATGAATTCCAGACGCGCGCCCGCGCGCGTGCGCGAGCGCGCGTGCGCGCGCGCGTGTGTGTGTGTGTTAGTTAGACGTTCTTGATATTTCTATTGCCATACCGAATCGAATGCGTTTTCATTGGCAGATAGATGTTGAGATTGCTCCGGCGTCCCAACGATAGCGCAGCGGTCTTCATTTCTTAACATGCTCACTGCCGTTCGGGATTGATTAATCCGATTATGACAACCATGGCCGTCTGTGCGTTCGTTGCAATTTAGCCACATCACCAGCGTCACTAATAAAAGATTATTATTATTTTTCTTTACAGTGGATATTTCCAAAGGGTATTTGGTGCGTCTGAGTGTGCGACAGCTGATAACAAGCTGTCCCGTGCCCAACCCCCCCCCCCCACCCTCACCCCGCCTTCCGCCTTCTTTATGGTTCTGGTGGAGGCAGCGATGCAGGGACAGTCCCAAAGGTCAGTCCCTGAATTTTCGGGGCATTGTCTCCAGAGGGCTTTCTTGGGGCCAGGGGAATTTCTATCTGTGACTGGTTTCATGCTCTTTGTTTCAGTCTTCTTTGTCGTTGTTTTATTTGATTCGCTGTTTCTTGTATTTGTTCGTTCAGTTCGTTTTTTCATTTAAAATTTCTTATTTTCTCTTTGTTTCAGTCTTTCTTTACCTTCCTCTCTTCTTTCTTTCATTTTTTTGTTCTCTCAGTATCATTGCCTCTCGACACCCTGTCTTCTTTTGTGTGTTTTTAACTAGTATACCCTTATCACTTTATTGTCACTGTCCTACAACTGTAGATGATGTTTTCTGCAAACTTTCTCTTTTAATTCTTTTTTGTCCCACGACTGTTGTCCTACGGCTAGGAAAATATCATGCAAGCATGTACACACACCTCTACATTCGCCAAAATGTAGCAAACATACAAGCATGCATTCACACACACACACACACGCACACAGACACACACACACACACACACGCACACGCACACACACACACACACACACACACACACACACACACACACACACACGCTTCGCAGGCGAAGATGACCACGGCTTCAGCTATGCCGGGGTGGTGGTGTGTGTTGGAAGATGGCTTATCAGACCGATGCTCACATTGAATAGTCTGTTGCAGTGTGGACAGGGCAGACTTGGACACGCACACACACACACACACACACACACACACACACACACACACGCACACACACACACGCACACGCACACACAACACACACACACACACACACACACACACACACACACGCTGTAACAAGTACTGGTTTCGAGTGTTGTCCTCTAGGGGAAGGACTCGGAGTGTGTTCTCTATAAGAATTCTCGAGTAGCTAATATATCAAAATTCACCTCCACTCTCTCTGTCACTACTTTTGGAAGTAGCTACTTTCCCGTATTAGTCATCAAAAGATATGCATTTTTCTCGTGGATTATTATAAATACTCGACAGTGGCATAAAAGTAATTTTGCCTCATGCTCAGGCCATTACGAGCGCTTGTGCTCTGAACGACAGACAGAATTAGCAATAGTTTCAAAGATGAAATGATGTATGAACAACAAATAAACGGACACGATTTAAGTGCTATTTCACATACAAAACTTGACTGTTGTATACAAGATTACAAACTACGAAAGTGTCGAAGTCTCTCTGGCCTTGCTTGGGCTGCCCTGTCTTCACCTTATCTCATCACAAAGGGAGGGAATGGTCTGATAATCTGAGTTGGAATCCAGTGGGCGGAGAGGTGTGCAGATCTCTCTCCAGTTTCTAGTGACTGATCCACCACTTCTTGAAGGCCGGCTAATTGGTTGCTTGTCCACTTGGCCACGTTGTAGCCTGGAGTCATGATCCTGTGCTGGGCCAGTTTTTCGAAGGCGTACCATGGTCCCAGGATCTGTGGAGATCACAGAAGCTGGTTCGGAGATGAGTGGTTAAGAGTCCGGCTCGACGAGTCCTTACCGTGCCTTCTGACCTTAAGGAAAAGTGCGAGGCCTCAGCCGGCAAAGGAAAGACTGACATAAATTATCAGCCTCAAGTTTCAGTCACTCCAGTTTTGATAATAAGTGGTATGAGATGATGAGAAACTGCTAAACAATTGAAAAGAAATAACTCATCAATAACGTTAAACAGTTGTGATTAATTAGATACTGGAATATGTTTAGTCCAAGTACACAACTTACTTAGAGTCACCTACTACAAAGCATTAAAACAATCAACAGCATTCCTAAATCATCTTAAGAGATTTTTTTTACCAAGTATTGCATAAAAGTATCCTGTCAAAATAATAATAATGGTTTCTTATATAGCGCGTAATCAAACGAATTTCTCTAAGCGCTTTACAAAGTCATACTACATTCACCCTTCTAATACACAATAGTACACCCTACACCTAGCTACAAATACTATTACTACAATAACAAACAAATCCTAATCCTACGAGTGTGACATTCACTTATTTTTCAAGTATCACTGCAAACACTTAATCCTATAACGTTCAGTCATACAACAAATACATGTAATGGAGAACATACACATACACTACATTTGAAAAGGCCCAGACGGCTATGAGTTAGGTTGTCCCCCCCCCCCACAGCATTGACTAATATAGAAGTCATTAATCATCTGAACAGATTTTACTAAGTGTTGGCATGTTATTCTGTTAAAATATAAGGCAAAGATACAAGCAAGGCATAGTCTCAAGACTTAGACACTTAGCTTCAACTTACATTTCTTGTAGGACGATCAGCGAAAGTTGACACAGGATCTCGGAGTTGGAGAGATGAACGGTCACGTCTTTGACATACACCACTGTTTAGTTTTCAACACTGAAAATGGACTGTGCTCAACCTTACAGTCTGTGATGGGTCAGTGAAGTGGGGAGGCTTGATCCCCGGTGTTTGAGCGCTAAGCTAATCAGCTGTTATTAACCATTGGTATATTTCTTAGATTCTATCTATTGAGTTTCCCATTATCTGTGTCCTTTTTCTTTCTTCCTCTCCACCTCCTCCTCCTTCTTCCTCCTCCTCTTCTATTCTTCTTATCATCATCATCATCATCATCATCATCATCATCATCATCATCATCATCATCATCACTGCTGTTGGTATTCGTATCATCACAATTGCTACTTTAACCATATTACCGATACTATCTGTGATGTATGTCTGTCTTTCCTCTGTGCGTTTATGTGTGCGAGCCAGGAGACCACGTTCGTGTGCGCGCGCGCGCGCGCGTGTGTGTGTGTGTGTGTGTGTGTGTGTGTGTGTGTGTATGTGTGTGTGTGTGTGTGTGTGTGTGTGTGTGTTCACGCGCGCGTGTGCGCGTGCGTGTGTCTGTGTGTTTTCACTACATTTTCTAGCAGTTATCAATGATGACCTCCTAAATATTTTTGTGACCCCATGAAAATTTGGAGGTTAGTGTTTTTCGTACCGTGTCTGACCCCCCTAATTTTTAGGAAATAATCATCACTGCAGCATGTCTCTGATGTATGTCTGATTGACGGGCCTTGTCAGGGGAACGCGACAACAATAAAATTCTACTCTGAAAAACAGACAAACAGGGTGGATAGGTGGGTAGTCATCTGAGAGGGGGTAGGAGAAGGTAGGTCATCTGGATGGAGACAGTCGCTTCCCAACACGTGTAGCATGCCTTGATGCAAATGGGTGTCCTTTGTAATGGCGCAGGTAGCGGAGAAAATCCTTGTCCTGTCCACAAGCAGTCACAGCACTGTCGCATAAGAAGGGCGAAGGAAGGAGCGGCGGCAATGACCTCGCTACAGTTTCGTCAAACGTCTCTTTAACTTTGTTGTCATCGTCGCGTCTTATCGTAGCATTGGCTTGGAAGAAAGAAAGCCAGACAAACGGAGGGTAGAGAGTGAGAGGAGAAAGGGATTAAGGTGGTGAAGCTTGCGTGGTAAACTGACGAAAACTGAAAATCCAAAGGGCTTTTTGAGAGAGAGAGAGAGAGAGAGAGAGAGAGAAGAGAGAGAGAGAGAGAGAAGAGAGAGAACACACACACACACACACACACACACACACACACACACACACACACACACACACACACACACACACACAACACACTGACAGACAACCAGACAAACACAAACAGGGATACAGATGCACACACACAGAAACACACACATATATACACACGTGGTGATGCGTGTGTGGTGTCTGCTTCCCATCACCTGACTGGTCAGAACCAAATCAAAATCGACATACCCACACACCCCTGTCCACCGGCAGTTAGGCATTGGATCGACAGACAGGTCAGTTCTTGGGTGGGGCTGGTCTATCATAAGTTACCAGCACAGCGTGGAACGGGGCGGGGTGACTGGATGTTGGTCTGGTGACATCGGCCTTTAGTTTGCTGCTTGGGCAGCGGGAAATAGAGCAGTAACTGAATGTGTGGTAAAGCTGGCCTTTAGCTGGTCGTCAAGGCAGTGTTGAATATGATGGTAACTGGATGTCTGGTGGGGGCTGGAATTTAATCAGCATTTAGGAGCAGACCAGAACAGGGCAGTGACTGGATGTTTGTCTGGTGAGGGTAGTCTTCAGTCAGCTTTCAGAGTGGTGCGTTCAGCTTTCATATCATTACAGCTCTCTCTCTGTCTCTCTGTCTCTGTCTCTGTCTCTCCCTCCCTCCCTCCCTCCTCTCTCTCTCTCTCTCTCTCTCCTCTCTCTCTCTCTCTCTCTCTCTCTCTCACTTCACCCTCAAAAAACAAAACTCATGTACATTACAACTAGGCAAAAAAGACAAAAGCTCACCAATGATTTCCCTCCTATACACCTCAATAATGTACTCGTGGAACAAGTCACTCATCATAAAGTATTAGGACTAATAATTGACAATAGTCTCAGCTGGAATCCCCACATAACGTTACTATGCAAAAAGCTCTCCCAGAAAGTCTATCAGCTCACCAAAATCAAACACTTTCTTGACCTTCACTCACGAAAACTTTTTTTCCATGCTCATATTCAGTCTCATGTTGATTATGCATCGACTATATGGGATTCTGCAAGTGCAAACACACTAAAACCATTGTTCAGCCTACATAAACGAGCGCTCAAACTAACCCTTCTGAAGAAAACTAGCCTCGAAAGCTCTGATTATAAACATCTTCACATTCTTCCATTCAGCCAGAGACTGAAATGCAACAAAGGGCTAATGATGCACAAGATTCTGACCGGGAATGCTCCAACAACTTTAATGAGACGATTCTCAAAAGTCTCGTCGAGAAACTCCCACAAACTCCATATCCCAATCCCCAGAATTGACCTATTTAAATCAAGTCTAACGTACTCGGGAACCTCTTTGTGGAACTCCCTTCCAGAATACATCAAACAAATCCATTGTACCACAACTTTCATAAACACTTACCTTACCCATCTTCTGCGGTAAAAAATAATTTTAAAAAACCATAAATAAAAATAAAATAAAAAAACCATAAGTAATACCAAGTAATCTCAAAAGCATAAATCATCCCTTTTTCATGTACTTAACCAATTTGTCTTTTCTAACTTTTTTTTTCTTCTTCTCTTTTTTCATGTATCAAGTATCTTGATATATATATAATATATTTTTGGTGTGTGTGTGTGTGGTGTGTTGTGTGTATTGTCATAGGATATAATTTATGAAAAATTTCAAAATGGGTGCTGAGTGGTGCGAACGAAGCAGATCAGGAATAGAGTTTTAGAACTTACCGCAATGACATGACAAATTCAAAAAGACAAGCAAGACACGAGCAATTCAGACCACTTGGGTCTTCATCAGGCAAAAATAACCAATTTGAACATGTGGACAGTACAAACTACGAAAACAAAAAGGGAATGAAAAAGACTTATCCTAATTCTCATGAAGCGAATGACAAAAGGCCATGGGGAAATATGAAGATAACAGTGGGACGGACGGGGAGAGAAAGGGGGGGGGGAAAGGGGTGGGGGTGTGGGGGGGGGGGAGGAAGGGGGGGGGGGGGTTGGGGGAGGGAACAGGGGGGGGGGGGGGGGGGGGGGGGGGGGGGGGGGGGGTTGCGTCAGGGGAGGTGTGTGTGTGTGTGATATGATAGGGTTGTGTGTCTAGTTTATTAGGATGGTGTATATCTTTGTGATGGTTGTGGTAATGGTGGATAGATAATGATGAAAAAAAAAAAAAAAAAAAAAAAAAAAAAAAAAAAAGGGAGAGAAGAAAGGTGTGTGTGTGTGTGGGGGGGATTTAAGGGGAAGGATCAAAACAAAATTAAGATTAGATAGATGGAGGGTTGCTGTAACTACTGTATGAAGTGAGTGAAGAGGATGTGGTGGTGGTGTATGTAAGTGTGTGTGTATGTGTGTGTGTATGTGTGTGTGTTGGTAGGGGATATTGCCAACTGATGTGGAAGAGGTGTGGTATGTGTGTTTGGTTATTGTTGGATATTGATGCCTTGGGGTGTAGTGTGCCCAGTTTGGAAATGAGATGGGATTCTTGAGTTGTGCGTTCAAAGCTGTCACTCTGTGACTGCCAGAGTGCCATAACTTTGACATGGTCGATGTTGTGTTGGGTGTGGTTGAAGTGTAGGGCGACGGGTTTGGGTCGGTGGTGGCGGATATCAGCCAGATGTTCAGCGATGCGTGTTTCAAGTGTGCGTGACGTTTCCCCTATGTAGATCTTGCCACACAGCTGGCAGTGGATGGCATATATAATGTTGCGGCTCTGACATGAAAATGTGCGTTTGACTGTGAAGGAGTTTTTGGGGCCCTGTAAGATGGTGTCTGGTTTGGTGAGGGGGCAGATTTTGCAGTTGGGTTTGGAGCAGAACCACAGCTACACCACCAGGTACTCACCCCTGCTCCAAACCCAACTGCAAAATCTGCCCCCTCACCAAACCAGACACCATCTTACAGGGCCCCAAAAACTCCTTCACAGTCAAACGCACATTTTCATGTCAGAGCCGCAACATTATATATGCCATCCACTGCCAGCTGTGTGGCAAGATCTACATAGGGAAACGTCACGCACACTTGAAACACGCATCGCTGAACATCTGGCTGATATCCGCCACCACCGACCCAAACCCGTCGCCCTACACTTCAACCACACCCAACACAACATCGACCATGTCAAAGTTATGGCACTCTGGCAGTCACAGAGTGACAGCTTTGAACGCACAACTCAAGAATCCATCTCATTTCCAAACTGGGCACACTACACCCCCAAGGCATCAATATCCAACAATAACCAAACACACATACCCACCTCTTCCACATCAGTTGGCAATATCCCCTACCAACACACACACATACACACACACATACACACACACTTACATACACCACCACCACATCCTCTTCACTCACTTCATACAGTAGTTACAGCAACCCTCCATCTATCTAATCTTAATTTTGTTTTGATCCTTCCCCTTAAATCCCCCCCCCACACACACACACCTTTCTTCTCTCCTTTTTTTTTTTTTTTTTTTTTTTTTTTTTTTTTTTTCATCATTATCTATCCACCATTACCACAACCATCACAAAGATATCACACCATCCTAATAAACTAGACACACAACCCTATCAATCCACACACACACTCCCTGACGCAACCCCCCCCCCCTCTTCCCCCCCCCCCCCCCCTCTGTTTCCTCCCCATAATCCCCTCCCTTTTGTCATTTCCCCTTCATAAGAATTACGGATAAGTCATTTTTCATTCCCCTTTTTATGTTTCTATTTGTACTGTCCATGTTAAATTGAGTTTATTTTTCGCCTATGAAGACCAAGTTGAAATGCATCTCTTGTCTTGCCTTTGTTTGTCAATTCTTCGTAATTCTACTCTTCCTGATCTTATGTCAAATGTATTTATTGTTGTCCCCTTTTTTCACTCTCTCTCTCTCTCTCTTCTCTCTCTCTTCTCTCTCTCTCTCTCTCTCTCTCTTCTCTCTATCTCCTCTCTTCTCTCTCTGTCCGCTCTTCTCACTCTCTCTCTCTCTCTCTCTCTCTCTCTCCCTCCATTCTCCTCTCTCTCTCTCTCTCTCTCTCTCTCTCTCTCTCTCTCTCTCTCTCTCTCTCTCTCTCTCCTCTCTCTCTGTCGTGCATGTGGCTGTGTATGCTCCGAATTTCGTATATTTTTGTCATTTCATTTTACTGTCTGATTTATACAGGCTATTATTGTGCGTTTTAGTACAGTTCCATTCAAATCATACATCTCATGCTGTTCCCCCTCTCCCTCCTCCTCCCCTCTCTCTCTCTCCTCATCTCTCTCTCCCCTCTCTCTCTCTCTCTCTCTCTCTCTTTTTTTTCTTCCCCTCCTCCCCCCCCCCCCCCCCCCCCCCCCCCCCCCCCCCCCCCCCCCCCCCCCCCCCCCCCCCCCCCCCCCCCCCCCCAATGTCATCTCACTTTGCTTAATACGTTCGACGTATTTTCATGCCTTGCGAAAAATGAATGCATGTGGTGCCTAGCCTCTCTCTCTCTCTCTCTCTCTCTCTCTCTCTCTCTCTCTCTCTCTCTCTCTCTCTCTCTCTCTCTCTCTCCTCTCCCTCTCTCTCTCCTTCTCCTCTCTCTCTCTCTCTCTCTCATCTCTCTCTCTCTCTCTCTTTTCCTCTCTCTGCGTGCAAACGTGCGTGTATTGTGTGTTCAAAATATGTACGCACCTTGTCAAATTTCACTTCACTGTCTGTTTTCATACATGCCAATCGTGTACGTTGTAGTACACTTACCTATGTTTCCCCAGCCCACCTCACCCCCTACACCCGCTCTCACCTTCCTCTTGATTATTATTATTCTCTTTTTTTATTTCATTTTATTTTTTTTGTTATTATCATTTTTTAGTTGTTGTTTTGTTTATTGTTATTCTTATTTTTTGTTTTGTTTTCATTTATCTTCTATTTTATTTGATGTTCCTCTATGATTACATGACCGCTTTGCTTGCTTCTTTGATTTCTTACATTAATTGATTTCACTGCATGTTGTAGTCCCTACTCAGGGCGAGGACTGGATGTAAAAAAGCACGTTAGTGCTTATCTATTATCCTCGAAAATAAAGAATTTTGTCTTGTCTTGTCTCTCTCTCTACCAGTCGGATTTTTACTCTCATCTGCCCTGCTAGTAGATAAAGTTTTAGTCTTGCCACCAGAAAAAAAAATCTGTCATCGGTAACAATTTTGAGATGTACAAACTATTACATGACAAAAGAACGGGAAAATCACGATCATCCCTTCCTTATTGTCAAGTTGTACAAATCAAACAGCCACACGGGCTGGCAGACCTGCGCGCACCATTCTAATCAGCAGATAAAGCTCATATCATACCCGGTGACCCAGAACAGTAGTTTCGAGAAGAGAAGTCTCCGGCGGTCAGGATGATTATCCGATGTTTGATTTCCCCACAGCATATGTTTGAACAGCAGGTTGTTCATATCCAGTGGGAAGGTCTCTGAATTCAGCACTTGCTTGGCACGTGTTAGTGCTTGTCACGGGTAGTCGGCAGTCGGGAAGCTGTTACTGGTGGTGAGTGCGCGCGCGTGCGTTTACAGTGGTTTTTGTTTGCTAATGGAATGTCACTGTGCATAGAACCATCCAAACCAGTGAGGTGTTGCAGCAGGGGAGACATCGCTTGCACGCTGCTGCTACTTTGCATAAGTGATGTTAATTGATTAGCTCGGTTATGTTCTCACTCTTAAAGCTCTTTCTTTATCAAGGATTGATGTCGGACCGGCGCGTTGGATGAATGAATAGGTCAGGGGTTTCTAAGCCTTGATAAGGAGCACTCACCCGAATTTGCACCTGAACTTTTACTATGCTGTTATTTCATTTATCAGGATTTTACACGCAAAGGGGGGATTTCACCCCGGGCATTTTCTCCCCGTAGACTACACTGCCCCCTCTTTTTTTGGTCTTTCTTTCAGTATGTCGTTATCTTTCTTTTTTGTCCTTTCGATCTTTCCTTCTCACTACAGTTTTCCACATATTTCCCTCCGTAAGGTCAGGCAATGTGGCTTATAGGCCAGCCGACCGCAAAAGGCCACATCAGGGCTGTCATCGCATTGAAGTCAACTCACAGGTCGTTTAAAAAACAAACAAAGAAGCCTATTCACACAACCCTTTACAATACACATAAAAACACACAGGAAATTAAAAAAAAATGTTTCTTTTGTTCTTAGATCAGATGAAAAATATTGATCTCTTTTAGAAATTCAAAGATCACTTCACAACCTGAACAAGGTTTTCATGGTGTCTGCTGTAAAATGTTTGTCTCACATCATACAAGTCTAAAAGAATATGTTCATCTCCCCTTCCCCCCTTTGTGAGTGTGCTTATGTATGCATGTATGTATACGTGTATGCATGTTAGACTTGCAAATAGCAAGAGTAACGTCGTTTGACCAGAGCGAAGTCTGTATGGAGGGATGTGGATTTTCGCCCCGTGGACTTTCACTCCGGGCACTTTTGCCCCGTGGACTTTCACTCCGGGCATTTTCACCCCGTGGACTTTCACTCCGGGCATTTTCACCCCGTGGGGTTTCACTCCGGGCATTTTCATCCCGTCGACTTTCACTCCGGGCATTTTCACCCTGTGGACTTTCACTCCGGGCATTTTCGCCCCGTGGACTTTCACTCTCGTGGACTTTCACTCCGGGCATTTTCGCCCCGTGGACTTTCACTCCGGGCATTTTCACCCCGTGGACTTTCACTCCGGGCATTTTCACCCCGTGGACTTTCACTCCGGGCATTTTCGCCCCGTGGACTTTCACCCTGGGAATTTTCGCTCCGTGGACTTTCACACCGGCCATTTTCGGCCCGTGGAATTTAACACTGGGTATTGTCCCCCATGGACTTTCACCCCGGGCATTTTCACCCAGTGGAATTTCACCCGGACGTTTTCACCTCGTGGAATTTTACACTAGGCATTTTCGCCCCGTGGATTTTTACACCGGGCATTTTCGCCCCATGGAATTTCACCCTGGGCATTTTCGCCCCATGGATTTTAACCATGGGCATTTTCGCCCCATGGACTTTCACCCCGGGTATTTTCGCCTCGTTGACTTTCATACCGGGCATTTTCGTTCCATGGACTTTCACCCCCCCCCCCCCCCCCCGGAAATTTTCACCCCGTGGAATTTCCATCTTGTGGACTTACGCCCCACAGACAAACGTTTGTAGAATGGTACAGTTGTACATTTATATGTTCAAACATTCCACATACTAGTGGCCTTTTAAAGCGCACATGCAGACAGACACACACAGACACGCAAGGACGCAATTTGACACACACACACACACACACACACACACACACACACACACACACACACACACACACACACACACGCACGCTTGCGCGCGCGCGCACACACACACACACACATACATACAAAAAGCACGCGTGCTTGCTCACGCGCGCAGCGACACACACACACACACACACACGCACACACGCACACTATCTATACTGAGAGCAGAAGACGAAGACAGATCAATGTTCGCGCACTTCACTAGCAAGTCGTACTCTATATTGAGGAAGGCTGGCTCAGGGCACGTGATGGCCTTGCTGAAGAAAGAGAAGCCGGCACGCCATCACTCCTCTTGACACAATTCTGGAACGGCAGAGGCACTTTGCTCTCATCTTCTATACTCCTAATACCATCAGCTATGCTCCAAAGGCTATCAGCTGTGTTCCTAATGCGTAGGGCTATTATGTGGAAATAATGATGGTGGTTCGGAATAAGTGCACTTGTTTGTTGGAGTCTTCTGAACCTCATCCACCAAAATTTCATGAACAATGCTTTAACTTAAACCGACAGAGACTGGTGAATGTACGGCAACACAATTTCTTTGCATGGATGGCGAGTGGAGCCAGAAAGAGGGTGATAAGTGTGGGATTCTGCTGACTTCAAGAGGTCACAGTTACTATTGTCATCATGATCATGAAGATATAGGCAGTTGTTATTGAGATCAGTAATGTTTTAAGAAAAGGTAATTATGAAGCGAAAGAAACAACAATGTTCAAGTGAAAAAACAAACAGACATTAGGTTACTATCCCAAAGAAAGACAACAACCTGATCACGAGCTCTTGTGAGCCGTGACCAGTGAAAACCGTTGATTACGGCTGTCATTTCCCGCTTCTGGCGTTCAGCATCAACGCAAAGTATTTTGACCAGGCCTTCAGCCCGTGAAACAATGTCCACCAGTGGACATACACATTAATGAATGATGGGGTCCTGTGGTCAGGTGGTCTGATCATCAGTTTTCATAAGATGACTCACCCTGCATAACGATATATGTATATAAACAGTCGAAGTAGATAAAAATCCGAACAAACAAGATTAAAATTTGTCAAATTTTCGGCTTTAATTGCCTTCTTCAGGGGAAAATATATATATATATTATATATATATATATATATATATTATATATATATATCTATATCTATATATCTATATCTATCTATCTATCTATCTATCTATCTATCAAGACAGCCTTACTCAGCTTATATGGCAAAATATATGTACATGAAAATTCTCTCTCTCTCTCTCTCTCTCTCTCTCTCTCTCTCTCTCTCTCTCTCTCTCTCTCTCTCTCAAGACAGTCTTACTCAGCGTATATGGCAAAATATATGTACAT
>CM031598.1:90296707-90301707 GCA_018398815.1 Conus ventricosus
ACACACACCACACACACACACACACACACACACACACACACACACACACACACTCTCTCTCTCTCTCTCTCTCATTTTCTCTCTCTCTCTCTCTCTCTCTCTCTCTCTCTCTCTCTCTCTCTCTCTCATCTGTTTCAAGTTAGATCGATCACTCTTATCATTGATGCACACACGGACATCGCTTCCCGCTGAGTACCGCTGTTTTTGTCAGCATGCCACAAGAAAGAAGAAAGTTAGAAAAATACTTCAATCGCTTTGATTCGTTACACTGGCAAACGTCTTCTCTTTGTAACAATTCTTCTGTTATTTTCATATCACACCACATGGTGTAATAAGATGGTAAGACATATGATATGAGATCATATAAATCATGTCAAATAACATATATCACATCAAATCCCATTCCATCCTATCCCATCCCATCACATCACATCATATATATCATATCATATCATATATATGTATATATATATTTTGTTGTTGTTGTTGTTTTGTTTTGTTTTTTTGTGGCATCAGTTATCGGATCAATGGAGCACCTAAGTTGGTGACTTTTTTTTCCCCCTAAGGCCGAAATCCACCTCTTCATTTTTTTGGGTGCTTCACATTGTCCTCTTCATCTGCCAAAAAAAAAAAAAAAAAAGCGAAAAAAAAACCCAAAACAATTTCCACTACTTTCTTTTCTTTTTTTTTTTCCTCCTCTCTCTCTCTCTCTCTTCTCCAACCAGTCTCTTACACACCATGCAATGTCTGTATGTTCTCTCAAATGGACATATTTTTGCTGATTTAAGTGTATTGGTGTTTGATACAAAGTGTCTGGGTTTGTTAATGTTCTAATGTGTGGTGTATTGGCACTTTCACTCTGTTAATGTGCTGCTTATATAAATAGAACAATATACATAAAACAAAACAAAACGAATTATTTTCTTTTCTTTTAGTTTTGCCACAGAGAGAGAGAGAGAGAGAGAGAGAGAGAGAGAGAGAGAGAGAGAGAGAGAGAGAGAGAGAGAGAGAACTCAGAACTCAGAATTTTATGTACGTCGGCCTTTGGCCACAATACATGGAGGTACCAAATGATAATGGGAGTGGTGGGGCTGGGGAAGGGAGTCAAGGAGATGGGGGCGAGCAAGGAATGAGGAGGGTGGGGGTGGAAGGAGAAGAGCGAGAGAGAGAGAGAGAGAGAGAGAGAGAGACAGACAGACAGACAGACAGACAGACAGACAGACAGACAGAGGGAAAAAAGACGAAGAAATGCTATATGCTATATCATATATATTATATGCTATATGCTATATCATATATATTATATCATATCATGTATCAGATCAGATCAGATCAGATCAGATCATATATCACATTACATCACATCATATTACATCATGTATCATATTATATCATGTCATGTCATGCCATGCCATATCATATATCATGTTCTGTCATATCATATTATATATGTCATATGATGTCACATATCATTATCATCATATAGCATATAATATCAATGATTCAGTGTATAGACATCATCAGCCTTTTACAAAATGACCAGCTCCTTTTTCTTCTAGCATGTGTTGCGCAATGTAATGTGTTGTTTTCAAGCCAGTCTGGAAGCCGTAAAATCTCCCAGTAACTGTCTGATGAGTTTTTTTTTAACTAGTAAAGCGTTCCTACCGTGGCAATGTTGTGAAGCAGACCATTCCACAAGTCGGTGATGATGGCGGGTTTGCCCTTTGGTCCCATAGAGGAGTAGGTAGGTCGGTCATTTGCCATGAAGGGTCGTCATGTGGGGATGGCGACCCGTCATTGAGACTTATGGTCAGCCACAGACGTCACAAGAGAAAGAATTTCTGAGGGTAAAGATCAGTAAGTTGGCATCAGTATGACATGTCAATAAGTTAATAACTATCAGTAAAATAGTGCGAAATAAAAGATGGGAGGGCATTGACGGTTTTGGCAGTTTCACTGGGTGTCACTCTGCATGTGTATTGTCACTGACAAAAACTGTAAGATCATAATTTTGTTGTGTGGCGTTTCTGTATTGGAGCACTTTTGTTGAAAACCAACCAACACCCAAATCAACAAAACCAAACTGTGTAAAATGAAAAAGTGTACGATGAAATATTTTCAGATTCACACTTTCAGTGACTTTAATGAACGTCTCATTCTCTGCACAGTCAGCATTTATGGCCAGCAATACTGAAAACTGAACACTTTCAATTTTTCCCCAGGAAAATGAAAAACAGTTGTTCTCTCTCTCTCTCTCTCTCTCTCTCTCTCTCTCTCTCTCTCTCTCTCTCTCTCTCTCTCTCTCTCTCTCTCTCTCTCTCTCTCTCTCTCTGTCTGTCTGTCTGTCTTGTCTGTTTGTCTGTCCTGTCTCTCTCTCTCTCTCTCCCTCCTCTTCTCTCTCCATCTGTCTGTATGTCTGTCTGTCAATCTGTCTGTCTGTCTGTATCTCTCTCTCTCTCTCCCCTCCCTCTCTCTCTCCATCTGTCTGTATGTCTGTCTGTCAATCTGTCTGTCTGTCTGTCTGTCTCTCTCTCTCTGTCTCTCTCTCCAGCAAATTAGGAGGCAACCACTTGAACGGGCACGTGGCATAGACTGTCAGGCGTAATCGCGTGACTGTGATCAAGAGAGGGACCGACTCTGTAAAAGGGAACACGAAACCGGCATCCAAGTGTTGAGTGATGAAACATGAAATTAACATCTGCTGCGTTACAAGAGCTCCCCGGAATTTAATTTGTTGTGGAGATAGCTACAACCAGCGATGGGAACAAAAACATGCATGATTGACACTTCGATCCTGAAGAAACCCTCCCTTCTCCTCACCCCCCCACGCACACTACAGACTCACAAACACACAGACACACACAGACACAGACAGACAGACAGACACACACACACACACACACACACACACACACACACACACACACACACACACACACCACACACACACAGAGGTACAGACACACACATGTGTATCGTTGCTGTATACGGACATTGATGTTGTTATTCAGAGGAAGGGAAGAATCCTGAGCACGGATTGGATTTGAAACGTGAACAGAATGCACGGGTACCTGTTTTAAAGAGGAGAAAAACCCGCCGCAAGGCACGCGGTGATTATTTGATGAAATTTAATAATTGGAAACGATTTTATGTTGGGAGATTATACACATATACATATAGAAAGAAAATGCAAATATATGTGCTCGCAGTCAGAAGCATATAGACAGACACAGAACACACCACACACACACACACACACACACACACACACACACACACACACACACACACATGCACACGCATACTCAAGCGCGCGCGCACACGCACACTCACACACACACACGCACACACACACACACACACACACACACACACACACACACACACACACACACACACACACACACACACACACAACACACACACACTTACACGCACACACACACACACACACACACACACACACACACACACACACACACACACATGTTCAGTTTCAAGTTTTAATCATCATAGCCCACCTCAACCACTTAAAGCCTTTTCAGGGCTGTCAAAGTCGCACAGAGAAAAAAATATCACAAAAATGAGTTTGATCATCGAAAAAACAATTTAAAAAAGAAGAGACTAAACGGGATAAAAATGCGTGTTATGACATGGTGGCTGAACTACTGAAGTCTGAATACATGTAAAATTAATTCGTTCTAAGAGCGCCTGATATACCCATTCATTTGTACTTCGACATTCAAAAAAGTGAAAAAAAAAGCAAAACATTTCAATGTCACACACAAAATATTCTAAACATCCGTGTGGGCAAATAGATGCTGTAGAATGCACACACTTTTCGACACATAACTGCAGATAACAGCAAAGAAGGTGACCTGTCATGAACAGCTGTGTAAGAGACAATGTTTGTGGGTTCCAGACCAGAGACAGGACAATGGTTCACAAAGGCTGTTAAACAGCAGATGACAGTAAAGAAGAAGAAAAAAATGCAGAGTGAAGGAGAGTGATAGAAGAAAGGAAGTTACTAGCCGTCAGCTTCCGAATGGCGGGCGAAATGATGGAATAGAAAGAGCCCCTGGCTTCCCCACAGGGACACATACACGCACGTGCGTACGTACGCACGCACGCACGCACGCACACACACCAACACACGCGCACACACACACACACACACACCACACACACACACACACACACACACACACACACACACACACACACACACACACGCACGCGCGCACACACACACACACACACACGCACACACACACACACACACACACACACACCACACACACGCACGCGCACACACACACACACACGCACACGCACACACACACACACAACCACACTACACACACACATGGTCACACACGCATATGCACACACACGCACACGCGTATGCGCACACATACCACACACACACATGCACACGCGCACACACGCACGCACACACGCACACACACACACACACACACACACACACACACACACACACACACACACACACACACACACACACACACACACACACACACACACACACGTCCCTGTTGACTGCCGTGTGCAGTATTTTTGGAATGGAGGGGAACTTTTGACATAACATTCAGCTACAGTTATGTGAATCAGTGGTTTATTTCAATGTCAGGTACTAAGTGGAGAGAATCTAGTCTATTGCCGATATCTCATCCGAAAGCGCGAAGTAGCAGGCACGTCCAATAATTCATTGCACAGGCCTACTCTTTTGCCTCTTTTTGCCATTTGAATTCTGTAATTGAACTGACAACGTGACGTTTTTGCTCGGTGTCACCTAATTTCTGAAGCTTGCCTGGGAACCGTGTTATTTTCACAGCTTGTATAAAGCACCAAGTCTGACAAGGCGTAGCTCAGTACTTCGGAAGGGTACCTGCTCATGAAGAGGTGTTCGTTAATACATGCGTGCTACCCGCTGTTCTTTCTCCCATTCTACAACTGCTATTGTCATATCATCCACCTAA
>CM031598.1:90306707-90319984 GCA_018398815.1 Conus ventricosus
AATGAGTGCATTCAAATATACTGATGCAAAATTTCTGTTGGGCCGCACTACAATCTTAAAAATATAACAACTGGACACCCTCGACATTTCTGTGACCCAGACTGACACCTTTCATAAAAGGTAAGTACTCCATTAAGCAGATATCTTAACCCCCCTGTTAAAAAAGACTACATCCCAAAAGTGTGGTTCAGTCATCTGATGCAGTTTTATCAGAACCAGTTAAACTTTGCTGTGTTTTGTGCATCAACTGGGTGTGGAGTGTCGTATGCTGATCACTTAAATCATCCTAATCCTTTGGTTAGGTCAGTGTATAGATTTCATTTCTATTACACCTTCAGACGTATTTTGACTGAACTGCAAGCGCCATTACCAAATGACAAACCGTTTAATCCATTCAGCAACAGAATAGACATGAAGGCTTTTGAAGAATCTGTAACGAATTCAATATTAAATCAAGACAGACTTTAGACAAAAGTTGGACCGCAATCATGGCTTAGGCACCCTTATTATTGGGGCGTGCACAGAAAATATAACTATGACTGGAATCCTCCTTACACATCTTTCTCTTCAGGCACAGCTGTTCACCTCGGGTCCATAGAGCAAGAGCATAAAACAGCATGGACAACATTTATCTTAGACACTTCTAAGGGTCTAACTAAAGCAGGAATAGAACGAATAAATGACTCTATTCGTACTTACGTTTGGTGTTTGCTAGGTTCACAAGCACAGGCAAGATCGAGCATAACTGATCCTTCTACTGGCTTTGATGCACAAAAACAATACTTAGCAAATTTAGAGGATGCCATTAATTCTACAGTTGATTTACCTTCAAGTATTAAAAGGTACCAAAATGTTTTACAATACGCAAGATCGAAAGTAGACTTTGCTGTTGGCACTGGTTTATACATGCTGCCTTCTGACCTCAGGCTCCAGATAGGAACAATAATAAACTACAACAATGAAATTCTCGTTGCAGGAAATGAACAGAAGGTTGGACAAAACGACATAAATTCTGAGCCAGTAATATTGCAAGCAGTAAAAAAACAAGATGACCCCCCAAGAATAAGTCATCCAATCCCGCGGCCAAAGCCCAAAGGCCATTGAAGACTCAGCAAAGCTCGAGGACTCTGTTCACGATGACCATGAATATGAAAAGACAGCGCTTGTTCTTGGATTAACAGGCCTAGGATTACTTGGTCTTTATCTTACTAAAAATTAACCAACTATTAAGAGAACTAATGTCCATAAGTGCTCGGCCATAAAGCCAACTACTTTGCTTGCAGTAGACAAAAGCCAGCTAACAATACCTCCTAATATACCCGGTAAAGAGTCTATAGCTTTACGGCTAATTTTTTTAATAAACTCGCAAGATGATCAAGCTGTTTTTTTACCCATGATTTATCAGGTGGAGGCGATGGCGGCGGAGGTAATGAACTTTGACCACCGCCGCCTGTAATAGCCAACACCAGTGTACTTATTGCAAATCCTAAGGCCGTTATAACGCTTGCTAATGTGACTCCTTGCTCTCTAACAGTGTTCGTATTCGTTTGCTAGTGTCGTGTCTTCATATAAAATTTTTTCGATAGTTTCTCTTATTCTATTCACTTGAGTTCGTAATTGGTCCCGGTTAGTAGTTAGCGCTTCTAGTCTTGCTGATCTTTCTTGCTCAAGATTTTTTAGTCTTTGGGCTATTCTTTCTTTAATCTCATGCCCTACGATGCGGTCGTCAGTCTCAGCGAGTTTTTCTTTTTCTCTTTTTATATGCTCATCTAGTTCACCTAGTTTTGCTAAATTGTTTGTTAATTCGCCTTTGATGGTTTCTTAAAGCATGATCAAGGGCCGTTAGTTCTCGCATGGGTAGCGGTGAGTCGTGTATAGTCTTTAACGCTGTTTCTTCTGAAAAACTGGATTCTGTTCTATTACATTTATTAATTCACCTGCTGATTGATTTAATTCTTTAAGTTCCATGTTTTGCATTTGGCTATCTGTCGGGAGTTCTTGCAGTGTGTTTTGAAGTTAGAAACTGCCTCCGCCCTTAATTTTGGCCTAACAAGGCCAAGGCGATTTTGTACGCTCGCAGGGAGTCTATTTCTAATTGAACCCAGGGGCCCCCCCCTTTTGAGGGTCTTTTTTAGTTTAAGAAAAAGTTGCCCTTGGGGTCGCTCCTCAAAAACCAAAGGGTTTCATCTTTTATTTTCAAAATCATTGGGGGTTTATAAATTCGGGGGGTTTTTGGCCCTTTAAAACTTTGGAAATAATGATCTGCCCTTATTTTCGGGTTAAATTTTCACCCCCGCAATGAGGGCCCCGGAGGGTGCTGTTTTTTAAGGGATCATTTCATCATTCTTTCCCGGGGATCAAAATCATCAAAATCTTCATTTAATGCCTGCCATTTTTTTTTAAATAATTAACTTTTTTATTTTTTTTTAAAAAAAAAAAAGGTCACAAAAATTGGCCATTCTTAAACCGCATAAAAGGGACTAAAAGACCCCTTTGGGCGTGGGGGGGAAAATAAGCGGAAAAATTACTTTTCCCAAAAAAAATTTCCCATCTACAAAAGATGCAGATCTTTTTCTTACTGTCTTTTTTCCCGGGAAACCAAGGAGCAATAATTGATTTTCCCGGGCTTGCGCGTTTACTTTTCAAAATAGTACCCCGCTTCAAAACAGACACAAACAGGACATTTTGCCCAAAATTTGGGGGCGGGCAATTTTTTTAAAGAAATTTCTAAAAAAAACTTGAGGGCAAAAAATTTTTTTCTTTACACAATGCGGGACATTTTTTTTAAACCTATTCTGATAAAAGGAAACCCGGGAAAAAAAAGGGTTTGATTTGGTTTGGGGGGAATCGAAAAAAAGAACCCACTAAAACAAAAAATGGGGCCCCGCAGATATTAAAGACGGAAAAAAAGTAGGGCGCAAAAAATTTTTTGCGTAGGGAAATCGTTTTCCACCCCCTTAATTTTGAGCTTTTTAAAAGCGCATGCACCGTACTTTAAAGGGAGCATTAAAAGACAATTGTCATATAAAATTTAATTTTTAATGAAAAAAACCGGGGTTACCCAAATTTCTTTCAGACAACGAAGCAAAGTACAGCTTTTCTGACCCCTCGTTAAGTTTGACTTTTGTTAGAAACCCCTTAATTTACGGGGCTGATTGGCAAAAATATCAGTAAAAATTTTAGCAATTTTTACGAAAGAGGGGATTCTATAAAACCATATCCCAAAACAGGGCAGACCTATTTTTGGAAATTTTTAGTTTTGTGTGCGCAAGATCGCTTAAAGGTATTTGGTTTTGCGAAGATGAAAACCCCCCTTTTTTCAAAAGGGGAAGTAAAAAGTTTTTTTAATCCAAAAAAAACCCGAAAGTACAATGTTCGATTGAGGGTAGCCCCCAAAACCAAAATTTTAAAACGCTACCCGGGCTTAAAAAACCTTATCAGCTTTTTGAAAAATAAAAAAACTGTTTGGGGCGGGAGGTGTAGAAATCCAACAGGGGCCCTTTTGTGTCTAAAGTTTTAAAAACTTCAAAATGTTCTTGATGATTTTTTAAAACAACAAAATAGGGTTTTATGGTTTACCTAAGGTAAAGGGAAAGGATAATCAGTTACAGGGAAACGAGAACTGTGGGGAAAACGAAAAAAAATTTTTAAAATTGAAAAAAGAAGAAAACCCCAAAAACCGCAAAATGTACATTTTTTTTAATATATGATCCCAGCTAAATAGGGAAAATAACAGATTAAAAGATATCCAATACTTTTTTATTTTTATTTTAAAAAAAAGCATTTCTGTTCGGTTTACCCAAAAATGTCCCTTTACAGCGCCCCAAAAAAAAGGGGATAGTAAAACCCTTTAACAAAAAAACCTTTTCAGTTTAAAAAACCCTTTACACAAATGAAAACAAAAACTAAGCAAGACCTTTAAAAATTACAGAAAAAACCAACGAAGGTATTCTGCTGCCTTTAATCTGTTATTTAAAGTTAAATGGGGCATCGACTTTAATGCTCTATCAGCGGGAACGGGGTGTTGGCCTCTTAGCAAGGGGCATGGGGCCACCCCATTTTCCCTCTAGGAGGTTTGTTTTTAAAGCTCTCTTTTTCTGTGTTCTTTTAGCGGGAAAGTGGGGCCCTGGTAAAAAAATAAAAAACAAAAACCCCAAAAAGCACACAGCTAGGGTTCAACTAAAAACCGGCTAAACTTAGTTTTCAAACTGCCCAATAAAAAAAAGCACTAGGGACGCAAAAAATTAGGGTTGAAAAAATTTAATCTTTTACGGGCCGTTTTGATGACTATAAAAGAAAAAAGTTTGATTTTTCAAAAAAAGGCGAGGCAAAATTTTTCTCAACAGCCCCGACGCCCTCAATAAAAAAAAATGCTTAAAAAAAGTAAAAAGAGACATTAAACTCTGTTTAAACAGCTCACAGTAACAACCCCCAAAAGGGGGGTTTATTTCTTTAGTTTATGAGTCCCAAACACAAAAAGAGTTTATATTGATTTGATTAATTTTTTTTTTTTTAATTTTAAATAAAATTTTGATTAGAAAAGAAAATAAATGGCTTTAAATTTGGGAAGGGGAAGACAATTTTTGAAGGAATGCTTGAGAGAGACGTTTATCAAACACGAATGATATTGATCTTGAAGTCATTGATCCCAAAAAACGTCGGGGGAACGTTGTAAGCTAAATTTTTTTAAGTTCCCGTAAAATAACAAAAACCCCCCCAGTTAAGTAATTTTTAGCGGGTTTTTAATCGACTATGTAACAATAAATTTAAGAAAAAATTTGAAGTCTGGGGCTCGACTAAACAAAACTTTTTTTGTAATAATACTTAACGCCCTTTTTGGGGAGACGAATGCTTGCACAGTTTGGGCGGGTGCCCCTGAAGAAGCCAAAAAAGAGAGGGTCTGGTTTCAAGGGTGAATTTTAGAGGGTTAGATTTTAAAAAAGGCAAGTATGCACCGATTGTTTGGGAAGGGCTTTAAATTCCCCTGCCCGGAGTTTGGGAGCGAAAAGAGCAGTTCTAAAATAAAGAATTAGACAACAAATGTTTTTTGTGGTGTTTCTGAAGGGTGCATTAAAATCCGCAAAAAAAAACAGAGAAAGTTCTTTTCTTTTCGTCCTTACCTCAATGATCTTAAAAATTTTTGTGGGGGGTTTCCCTTTCCCCGGTTTTGTAGACCAAATTGGGTCGGTTTTGAAGAAAAAAACCAAAACCCTAACTGTTAATGTAAACACTGGGATGAGGAAAAAAAATCTTAAATTCCGGTTAAAGGTTAAACACCAAAATTGGGGAACCAGACAAAATCTGTTGACTTACAACTGATGTTTTCACCGGCGGGGCTACCGCATTACACATTAATACGAACAATGAAATAAATAATGCGCATAATTTAAAAGATGGGGAAAAACAAAATTCTGTTTGAAAATGGTTTTAAAAAGAATGCCCTCTGTTCAAGCCGCAAACGAACTTTAAGGGAAAAACTGTATTGGTTCCCGTTGACTGTTAATTTAAAAAACTAATTTTCCCCCCAATGGATCTAAAAGTTTTTTTTTTAAAAACTGGAAAACGGATGAAAATTACCATTTTGTTTTTACGCAGACTTTGAATCATCATTGTTCCTTTTTGAAGGGCAGGCCAAAAAAAACTTCGAAAAAAAAAGTCTTAAATTTAGTAATCATTTAAATTTGTTTATTGCTTTCATCGTTGTCAGGTCGGATGGGGTTTTTTTCAGACCAGAATTATATAGAAGGGGGCCCAATGCTGCAAAAACTTTTTAGAAAAAAAAAGCTGCAAAAGTGCGTAATGACTGTTCTAATAAACAAAAATTTTCTGAAAAATTTAAAGACACCCGAAGACCAACAACAGTTTGAAAATCAGCCCCCAAAATTGTTGGATTTGTGGTTTTAAGGGGCCCCTCATCAAAGCAGAGAATCCCAAAAGTAAGAAACCATGAAACACTTAGCGGGAAATTCAAGGACAGCGCACAGTAAAGGGAATCTTTAAATAAAATTTGATTTCCCAAAATGGGGAAACTTTCCCGTATTTTTCAAACTTGCGAGGTTACGACTCTCATTTTATAATGAAAGCAGTGGGGGCCCCAATGCCTTCAGGACCAAAGGTACAGTCCCCCCAATCTTTAAATAATGTCTTTTTAACCCTTTAAACAAAAAAGGGGAACATGGTTTTCCCCAAATCCCCCCAAAAAAAGTTTTTTATTACTCTTGGAAAAGGGGTTTTCCCCCAGACAACATGCATCAAAGGGTTTGAAAAAGGGGAAATTTTCCCCAAACTTTTTTTTGTTAAGGGAAAAGGGCCGTTTTTACCCAGGTCAAGAAACGTTGGGAAAGTTTTGAAAAGAAGACACAATTTTCCCCCTTAAAAACGCGTTTTTTTTGGGGCTTTAAAAGGGAAAAATGTAAAAAATTTATGGATTCCCGGGATTAAATTTTTTGGCCGGGGAAATTTAAGTTTTAAAAGATGGGAAAATTATTTTTTTTTTCTACCCCTTTATGGTGATTAAAAAAATTGGGGGGTTGGGGAGTCCTTTGAAAAAACAAAAAAGACGCATGAAAAAAAATTAATACCTGGATTTGGCAAACTCGGGGTGAATTGGGCGCTTTTTTCCTGTTTTTGGAACAAAATGTTTAAAGGCCGGGGTTCCAAGGTTAATAATTAAAAGGATTTGTGGTTTGGGAAATTTAAGTATGGGTGGTTTTATTAGAAAAGAAACCCAAAAACCTTGGGCCCCATAAAGACTAAAAAAAAAAAAAGTCTAAAATATCCAAGAAGGCCCCAAAATTTGTATGGGGGCAAAAAAATTACTCCTTAAGCAACTTCTTTTTTTAAAATTGGTTTTAAGGCGGGGTTTTCCCAAAAATTTTTTCAAAAGGCATTAAAAAACAAAAAAAATGGTTTTCAAACGCCCAAAACCCCGGTGGCTTTAGAAAAAATTTTTAGGGGAAAAACCCATGTTTAAAGACCTTTAAATCCTACCCAATTAAAAAGCAGAAAAAGTTAAAAAAGGGCCAAGAAAAGCCGCCCTTTTAAAAACCTTTTCGGCCTTTTAAAACCTTCGGGGGAAAAAAAAAAAGTCTTGCCCTTTTTTTTGGGGGTTTCTTTTTAAAAATTAAAAACCCCCTTTTTAGTTGAATTTCATCTTATAAATTGTTTTGGATTTTAAGAACTGTTTTTATGAACCCCATAAAAATCCCTAAAAACAATGGTTTAAAAAATAAATTCCCCAGGGGGTTTGCCTTTGAAAAAAGCCTTTTTTTCAATTATAAAAAAGGTTTTGGGAAAGATTGGGAAAAATCCGGAAAGGGTAAAGGGGTTTTTTTTTTTTTTTTCCCAGGAAAATTTGGGGGGGGTTTCACCAAAAAGGGCCAAAAATTAATACTTCCAAAACCCAAAAAAGGATTTTAAAAGATTTTTATAAAACAAGCTTTTTGGCAAAAATGAAAAAAAAAAAAAAAGTCAAATTTGAAAAAAACCGGTTTTTTAAAAGGTTTTCTTTTGAATTAACCCCAAAAAAAATTTTAATTTTTTAAATTTTTTTTGAAAACTTTAACCCTTTTTAAAATTTTCCAAGTTTCTTTAAACCGTTCGAATTTTGGTTTTTTTTATTTAAGAATTCCTTTTAAATTTGGGGAATTAAGTTTTGGAAAAGGGAACGGATGGTTGACAGCCATTTATTAAAATTTCCCCGAAAATTTTCCCTTTTTGAATTTTTAAAAAGAGAAATGAATTTCCGGAAATTTTCAAGGGTTTTTTTTAAGGGTTTGTTCGATTTTCGGGGCCCCAAAAAAAAAAAAAATGCCAAAATTAAATTCGGCAGGCGGGGTTTTTGCAGTTCTTCCTTGAAAAACTTTAAAAGGGGGGGTTTGTTTTTGGTTTGGCTTTTCGTAAATAAAACGGGGGGATTTTTTTTAAATTTTTTTTAAAAGGATCAAACCCCAAAAGGTTGTTCCCCAAAGGGGGTCCCCCCAGTTCCCCGGAAAAAGGTATTTTTTAAACCCAAAGGGTTTTTTTTGCCGGGAAGGGGGTCCCTTAAACAAGGGGGTTTTTTTTTATTCAAATTTTTTTTTTAAATTTTTCATTTTTCATTGCGCGCAAAACTGAGGGCAGTCTTCTAACCCTCCTGTGTTGCGAGAATTGTCAATAAGCTCTCTGTGATACTGGTAGGAGAAAAGTCTTTCGGATAACTGTTTGTTAAAGTTTTCAACTAAAGCCTGTGATCTGTGAACTCCTGGAATGCCTCTTTTAATGGTAACTCTATGTTTTAACAATAATTGATTCACTTGGCCTTTAAATTCTTTTCCATCATCAACTTGAATCATGCGAGGGTAAGTTAGAGGGCCTCGTTGGTATATCAGCTGTATGGCAACAGCAACAGCAGAAGCACTCTTTTTTGTTAATGGTTCCGCATCTTTGTATCTTGAAGCTATGTCAATGACTGTGAGTGCGTACTTAAATCTTTTCGTCTAATCGTATCAGAGGGTAAATATAGAAGATCCATTTGATGGTGTCATTCGGTATTGTATTCACAAAGTGCGGTCTCTGTATTCGTTTGGGCACAGGTAAATAAATTTGCCAAATCGCTTGTTTAGACAACCATTCTTTTGCTGTTTGTTCACTGACCCCGCTGCTGGCTTAGCTTTTTAATTGCTGTTATTCCCCCCCAATATCCTTTTGGCGAAAAATTAGATTTTGTTCATTTTTATTCAGCCATATTATGCGCAACAAATACACAACGGTCATCCCAAAGACAATAAATCCGATTTCTTGCATCTTTTGTTTTCTGATGGTTGGATAAAAGTCACTAAATTTTGGTGGGGCAATGTCTCGATTGGTTTGCCTGTTACAAGATAATATTGTTTTATTGCTTGATCAACACTTTAAATGTGTAAGCTGCATGCCCCTGTTTTTTCAGTGTGTCATTAATAAAATCTAACTGCTCAATTCTCTGCTTTTCATAGCGATCTTGTGCAGCTGCTAGTTGCTCCACAGCTTTGTTATGTCTTTTCCTCTCACCATCATCCCGCAGTTTTACTAAATGCGTAATTATTTCCCGCTAAAAGCAAGCGCATTCACCACAGCGCCACCTATCATCATTACGAGTGAAGCATTTTTTATAAATGAAATTTTTTATTTACATATTTATACTGTCTGGAATTATTCCTTGCTTGACTAGAAAATCTTTCGTGGCAAACGAAGCTGCAATGATAGAAATTTTAGCTTTGGCTGAATCCTAAAAGTCTAGTTTCCCAAGATCTGTGGTTTAATTCTTAACAAGCTTTTACCAAGCATTGAGTACCCTTTCACTTAGACCCCCAAAATAACAGCAGAATGGTATACAAGGTTGGTAACAGTTTTTTCAGTGCTCATTTTTAGAAAATAAATAATTAAAATTTAATAAAAAAAATGAACAGTGATGATCTACTACAGCTACAGGGCGGCCTAAACCTTCCTGAACTTAGAATGACCAAGTTGATGACCAAGCTATTATGCCCAAAAAGGAGAGGCTGTATTCTTTGGCAGCATGTGGAAAAAAAAAACAGTTCCTCGGAACTGAATTCAGCATTAAAACAGATTCAACAGATGTCGCCGCAAGACATTTTAAAGTATCATAACAGGAAATGAAGCGCAGCGGGGGTCTAGAATGGTGAAAAGTGTGGGGCAAACGGTTTCTTATTTTGTACCACTAAACTAGTCAGTAGATTTGCTCCCATTGATTCTGAACAAGATCTTAACGATGATTTAACGCAAAAATCCAGTTTTAACAAAGTCATTAGAGTCTCTGGGGTGTGATCTGTATTACAGATTTGGAACATTGTTATCGCCATTAATCATGGGATTAATTATTTTTAATCATATAGACTTTATTTCCCTTCAAAATGAACGAGTCGGAAAATCAGCAGAATCAGGAAACCCTGAATCAGAAAACATTGAATCAAGTCGAGAAAGTGACCAAATAAAACACCTCATCCTGGGCGTGTTAAAGCAGGAAAAAGATTAGCGGAGTGGAACAGACAAAAAAAATTAATGTTACAGAATATAGCTCATAATGAAAACATAACGCCGCCAACGCCAGAACAAGTTGATTCAATGCCAGCTATAAAAACTCCATGTGATTCAAGACCTACAGCGCCAAAGTCTTCATGGAATATTGAATTAAAACTGTTGCCTTTTTTGGGCGCCCTTGCTGCTGCGGGGGGCGGTTATTACGGTTATAAAATATATAAAGAATGGCAGCCAAAAAAAAGCAATCAAAAAAATCTGAACCGCTAAATACAAAAAACAACAGCACGCCAGCACCGCCAATAACAAAGATCATTTTGATCCATTTCAGATGGAAAAATTTTAAAAATTTAAATTTAAATTTTTTTTAAATAAAAATAGAACATGGCGTATTAAAAATGATGGTTTGTCAATAAATAAAGACATGGAGTCTATAAAAGACATTTCCATAGACCAGAATTGTAATCAATGCGTTGCTTCGGATGTAAGAACTTCATTAAGATCTATGCTAACCGATCTTGCGCAGAGAACGCTGAGCAAGATATTTCAGCGATGACGCGTTTTTTTGAGGCGTGTGTGTACTATATTAGACATTTACTATTTAAGATAAAAACATAGATTGTTTTTTTTTGATAATTATAAGATAACTTGAATAAGAACTTGGTTGTACTTAAAGGATGACTTAGTTATGTTTCTTAGGTTAATTGGGGATGACTTGAGGTTGACTTGATCAAGAACTTATTAAGAACTTGAGGTAACTTAATTAAAAACTTAATTAATAACTTGGGGTAACTTGATCAAGAACTTAATTAAGGACTTGGGTGATTTAAAATTAAGGACTTGGGGTGACTTAATTAAGGACTTGGGGTGACTTAATTAAGGACTTGGGTGACTTAATTAAGGACTTGGGGTGACTTAATTAAGGACTTGGGGTAGCTTGGGGTGAAGGCCCAAGTGCCTCAAAGTGGAAGGAGCTGCCAAGAAAATTGGAACGGAGGACCACTTGCTTTGTGACTGAACAGCTGTGTCCCATGCGCTGAGTAGTGATTCGTTGCCTGGCTAGCCTCCAACGCGTTAGTACACCGCCGCTGTGTGGGAAGGCATATATTTGGCGAATAGTGGCTTTCCTTCGCTGGCTGACACAACTCTTTAAACATTGCTGTTGTGGGGCGCTGTTGTGTGTGTAAATTAATATTGCAGCCCACTTGTAATGGCTCAAAGTACTGGACTATCGCAAGAACTGGAGTTTATAACTGTTAGTGACGAGGAGGACTAGAGATTGATGCAGAAGAAGTCACAAACAGTGCTACTGAAAGAAATAATCAATTAATTCAAGCCCAGATAGACTATATTCTGCTTGGCTCAGTACTGGAAAAATTTTCAACGCATTTATAACGCATCTGGTGAGAGAGCAGCAAAAAAATTTGAAAAAGAAGAAAAGAAAAATTACCAAAACACCCAGGTCAGTTTCCCGCTCAAAAAAAAAGACAAACATATAACAAATCTAAAAGTCTACATTATTTGTCTGGTGAAGTTTATTAAACAGCCTAAAATATCACAAAACAGAAAAACGTTTAAGAAGTGTTGAAAGCGTTATCCCAGTCTTTGATGAACACAAAAACGCTGAAGAAATTGAAAAGAAAACTAACTGAAGGCCAAACTGCACTTGGCTTACTAAATAATCGCGGCCTTCAACAGTATCTAGCTTATGGAAAATGGCTGCAAAGGTTGTTTACAAAAAAAGAGGAAATTCAAGAAATTTGTTAAAGTCATTTGAAGTACTCCCTTCGTTGGATTAATAAAAATGAGAAAGACGTCAGAACTCTTTGAAAAATATCCAGAACTCGCAAAATCTGACAATTTCTATCACAAAGCCATGCGTTGACGCCAAAAATACAAGCTGCTCTGAAACCCACGCCCGTGTAGCAGTCGACTGGGTGTAAGAAGGTATGTGGCATTGTTTGGTTTTTTGGCATTAACAGCTAATTGACTGTCTTACTTGTCAGAGAACAGGAAACAGGTTTTCCTGTTCTCCCTTTAAAATTATCTTTTCTCTCGAATATTTATTTACCTTTTAACTAATCCGTTTGTTTACCAGCACAGTTAAAGCACCCAAACGTACACCACCAACAGAGAAATAACAAGCACATACTGCCCAAAATAGACGTGAAGAAGGTATGTAGCATTGTTTGGGTGTCGTCGTCATTGACAACTAATTGACTGTGTGCTGTGTTCTGTGTAAACGAAGCCCTCTTGTCTGCGCCGGTCGTAAGGCCCTAGCATAAATTAAGTGATCAGGTTTCAACCTAATGGCGGGTCTCTGCAGTATTCTGATAAATGCGGATTCCTTAGGCAGGTCAACAATTAGCAATTAAAAGGGTTGCCTGCCTACCCCGTTTGTGTACGGGGGTGCGTTCAGGGGCTAATGCTTTTCCCCTACGTTACTCTATGGGGATGTTTTCAGCCCCTGCTGCTTTCCCCTACTTTACTCTCTGAAAGTTTGTAGATAATCGTTATTGAAGTCTTACTTGTCAAGAACAGGAAAACCTTCATTCTGGGTCACTTTTGCCCGAAAAGGTGAGGACGAAGTGAGTCAGGATTGGTAAAATGCTGTTCTCTGTCCATCAAGCAAAAGGAAAATGAAATGATACCGAAAGGCTGAATGCGCTACTAAAATTATTTCATACTTTCGGGGACTCATTCCTTTCACACCCAGTCGAACTTCATAAACACATAGATTCACTTGTTCGCACAGGTTACGTGGCCAACAATATCTATCCTAAAATCTGCGCGTTTTTGTTGGTTTTTTGTTTGCAGTCTTGTAGAGACGTACGTCTAATGAATTAGATTGACGAAATAGGGGAAATAAGCATTTCATATCTGCTGGTAGATGATTCTGGCCCCAACTAACAGTATGTGCTTGAGTGGGTGAATTTTCCCCATCCACCCATTGAGCACATACTGTTAGTTAGGCAGTATTAACTGATACTGCAGATTTTGAATGCTTATCTCCCCTATTTCGTCAATCTAAGACATAAGAGCAAGCTGGTTTAAATTGAATATTTTGCAGTCATTGCAACACCAAGCTGCTCTGTAAGGTGCGGAATGGTGCTCGGTACTTATCCTTGGAATTTATTGTTTTTGTATTTGTCCTTGCGGATTCATTCCAAACTGGCCCTCGCACGTGTTAAGGGGCTAATTACAAAAACTAAAAAATTCCAAGGATAAGTACGAGCCCTTCCATTGAACTGGGCCCCTTAGCA
>CM031598.1:90320084-90340084 GCA_018398815.1 Conus ventricosus
ACGACATGACTGCTCTCTGAGGAATGCCGCTGCCGGGGCTGTGGCTGTGGACGGGGAAGGGGAGAGAGGGCAGAATGAGCGGCGTGGGTGCAATGTCTCTCTCTCTATTTATGTACTTATCAGTCTATCAATCCATCAATCTATCTATGCACACATAAATCTATATCTGTCTCTCCCCCCCTCTCTCTCTCTCTCTCTCACACACACACACACACACACACACACACACACACACACACACACACACACACACGCACGCACGCACGCACGCACGCACGCACGCACGCACGCACGCACGCGCACACACACACACACACACACACACACACACACACACACACACACACACACACACACACACACACACACACACTCACTCACGCACGCACGTACGCAAGCACACATACACACATAAGTGTATATACATATATATATTAATATATATATATAATATATATATATATATATATATATATATATATATATATATTTTCTCCACACCAAGAAAACATTACTACACAGCAGAAATGAAACCTGGATCAGGAAAACCAACAGAAACTCAACATTTGACGTAACCATGGGTTCATATGATGGTGCAGAAACATGTGAACTGGTCGGACTATTCATGCTGTCCAACATCAAGAAAAAACTCGGAAAACAAGTCGGACTGTACAGAGACGATGGCCTTGCTGCACTAACAAACAACCCAAGAACCATCGAAAACAAGAAGAAAGAACTATGCAAAATCTTCCAAAACCACAACTTAAAGATCACCATTGAAGCAAACAAAAAGGTAGTGAACTACTTAGACATAACACTGGATCTCAACAACCATTATATATAAACCATACAAGAAACCCAACGATACACCTCTTTATGTACACACCAAAAGTAACCATCCACCATCTGTATTAAAGACCATACCCCATGGCATAAACAAGAGACTATCAAACCTGTCATGCAATGAGAGAGTGTTCAACAATGCAGCAGTGGAATACCAGGAGGCACTACAAACAAGTGGATACAATTACAAACTACAATACAACCCGGACAACAACACAAATAAAAGCAAGAAAAATAGGAAAAGAAAAATCACATGGTATAACCCCCCATACGACGGGAAACTCAAAACAAACATAGGGAAAGAATTCTTCAAAATCCTAGCAACTTCATTTCCAAAAGAGCACAAACTGTCCAAAATATTTAACAAAAACACTGTCAAACTATCGTACTCATGAATGCCCAACCTCAAAAACCTGATTGACGCATCCAACAAAATGAAAATCAACACAGCAAAGAAGGGTGAAGAAAGGAAATCTTGCAATTGCACGAGAAAGGAGCAGTGCCCACTAAACAATAAATGTCTCCACAAAAACATTGTATACCAGGCTACTGTAACATCAGAAAATGAAAAAGAAACATACATAGGGATCACTGAAAACCACTTCAAAACCAGATATGCAAACCACAAACAGTCATTCAATAAAGAAAAATATAAAAACCAAACAGAACTGAGCAAATATATCTGGAAACTTAAAGATGCAAAAACAAGCTACAATATATCCTGGAAAATCATAAAAAGAGCATCACCATACAGCAATGTTTCAAAAAGGTGCAACCTATGTTTAACTGAAAAATGGTTAATACTATGCAAACCACACTTAGCAACTTTAAACACCAAAACAGAAATAGTAAACAACTGCAGGCATAAATGGAAATCGTTGTTAGTGAACACACCCAAAACAAAAACCTAAAAGCCCCCAAAAACACGTGCAGCCAACCCGCACGTGCAAACAACCGCAAACGGGAACCCACACGCAAAATAACATCGGCGGTGGGCAAACCAAAAACATCCTGATGACAGCGCAGCAAGCTCGAAACAAATTTGTAGAGTTTTAACCTCGAGTTTTAACCTTCCTTTTTAACATCATTGATATATATATATATATATATATGTGTGTGTGTGTGTGTGTGTGTGTGTGTGTGTGTGTGTGTGTGTGTGTGTGTGTGTGTGTGTGTGTGAGAGAGAACAGGAAAAGGGGCATTCTAACTCACCCTAGCCCTCACCTAGGTTCGGGCTAGGGCGACCTAGAATGCCCCTTTTCCTGTTCTCTGACAAGTAAGACTTCAATAACCAAAAAATAACGATTATCTACAAACATACAACTGTGTAGTTACCGTTTTTCCAATACTTATTTACTAAACTTTTGACAGATTTTATTTTTGTTATATCCTAGTTTTTTTCCTTGATCGTTTTCAATAACATCATTTTCCCGCGCAATAACATTCTGCAAATGATCTCTTCTTTCATTGATATTACACTACATCTTACGTTCTCTAAAGCTTTTAAAACCGAGTTATATTTTTTGACATAAATCCAAACACTTATTCCGATCATTCTTCCCGCTGAAAGCCAGCCTTTGAATAGTTTTCTCTTTTTAACTATACTTTTTCTGCTGAACATCCATCTATAAAAATTAAAAAGAGTGACTGCTTTCCTTCAACCTTTATAAAAAGTATTCTAAACGAAACACTCAGTTTTAGTGCTAGATTAACTAATTAACGTCATTGTCTGTCCATATAAACCTTCTATCAGATTTGCTTTTGTTCCTTTTAAGTGTTGGACTGAAAACACAATATGATCAAAATATAGCGTAGAAACTGGTTTTTTTGTATAAGTCCTAGACAAACTATTTTTTTCGCCCAAAAAAATCAGTTGAACAATAAGGGGATGTATGATACAGTTAACTGCTCCACTAGTTTTATAACAGAACTTAATCTAAATCCAATTTATTATTTTTATCATACTCTCCGTCAAAACTTGTTCAGTATAATAAAACCCTATGAGGCCTAATGTGTAAGATTAATCCAATTCAGTTCTGTAAATTGTTTCTATTATGTCAACATGATTTTGTGCTTGTTGTTATAATCGCTTAATATTCTCACCATTGTGAAGAACGACACAACAACGTTAAGGGCGTTTTTAACGCTAATTTTGCCAGCTAATATTAATTCCTTTGAGAAGTCGTCACTAGTCGCCCACAAACTCCCATCCCTCGTCCACATCTTTAAAGACAGAGAATTTCAAATATGCATTGTGAACAGTGTCTCCTAATTTTCGCTTGAAGAACTGTAATTTTTGCGTAGAAGCTTTCTTTAAAACCGTTTTCTTTGCTGTGTAGGATGTACTGTTTTTTTTTTTTTTCCCATACGGTGCGTTATTTCAAGTTCTCGTTTCCCGACTATTGTCGTCCGGCATAAGACTTACTATGTAAAGGGCCAGAGTTGAATGCTTTTCTGAAACTTTTTTGACGGCTAAAAAAGTAATATGGGGCTTTTGAATTTCAAATTTTTTTGTCCCCATTCTAATATGGGTTCTAATTGCCATTTGAGGTCTGTTTCGAACTATTTTTATTTGCATACTGGCCAACATATGGCCCTAGATTGCGCAGTTTTCTAGTTAGAAAGTTTTTGTGCTTTCCCAACCTCTTTCGTTTTTAATCAACCATCTTTATGTACTCAAACCATACAAATCGCCTATCTTCACCATTTTGTTCAAATCCCACACATTCTGCAAGGTCTTTTAATTCTAAGGTTAAACACCTTAACAGCGCTAATGTATCTCCTGATTCTTCTGGCCCACGCGTCATTAATTTTTTAGTAACGTATATTTATTCCAAAACAATGGTGCAGTTATCACATTTGCACACTTTCCCTGCTTTGTCCTTTGATTATTTTATATAAATGAGCCGACCCGCCCACAAACTATATCTTTTAAACTGTAAATTAGGATTTGTATTAATTTCATAATCGGCAATATGGGCTGCTTCCCTGACGGAAGAAGTTCTTAAAACAGTTGATGCCTTCCATTATATTAGTTTTCAAGTCATGCTTCAGCTCGTCCAATGAACATGAAGAAATAATTGTAATGAATGTAATGCAAAGCGAGCGGATTTTCTCCCTCATAGTAGTTTTGTTTGGTGTTACTCTTATCTATATTTTACTGCAAAGTGCTAACATTTTAGCTACCTTTTATCTAAATTACCTGCCTTCTTCTTCAAGGCTTGTATGTTAACATTGTTTTTTAGATTGTGCATTGTTAAGTTTGAGAGTAATGGTCATAGTTTACTCAGTCTTCTTTTAGTGAGCAAAACCCGTATAACCATCAGGTATGTTAACTGCTTCTTTTGCCCCTTTTTGTCCAACTTTTAGTAACCTTATTATTCTCCCTGCTTGCACTTATTATTATACAAACGACTTGTAAAAGATTCATGATTTGAGACCGTTTCTGCTTCCGCTATTGTATTATACAATGTTCCTAAAAAAAACGAAGGACGGCCTTGTGTTGTTATTGTTTACAAAACATATTTAAAACAATTATTAATGAGTGCATCAAATATACGGCCGCAAAAATATTCTGTGGGCCGCTCTACAATCGTAAAAATATAGCAACGACACCCCGACATTTCTGGACTCAGTCTGATGCCTTTCAAGTAAAGGTTAGTACTCCATTATAGCAGAATATCTCAAACCCCCTAGTAAAAAAAGACTTACATCGGCAAAAGTTGGTTCATCATGCCGAGGCTTGGTTTACCAGAAACCATAAAACTTTCCGTGTTTTGTGCACAACTGGGTGAGTTCGTAGCGATCACTTAAAACATCCGATCCTTGTGGTGAGGTCTGTTTACAGATCATTTTTATTACACCTTCTGGGCTATTTTGACTGGAACTGCAACGCCATTGCCAAAGTGACATACCGTTAATCATTCAGCAACAGAATAGACATGAAGTCTTTTTGAAAGGAACTTTATCGAAATCAATATTAACAACAAACAGACTTTAACAAAAAGTTGGATCTTAATCATGGCTAAGGCGCCCTTATTTTGGGACGTGACAGAAAGTATAAGTTTGACTGGATATCCTCCCTTACACATCTTTCTCTTCTGACAACAGTTCACCTAGGGTCCATAACAAAGAGCATAAAACTGCGTGACGACGATTATCTTAGACACTTCTAAGTCCTAAACTAATAGCAGAATAGAAACGAATAAACGACTCTATTCGTACTTTACTTTGGTGTGTTGCTAGGTTCGCAAGCACAAACGAATCGAGCATAACTATCCTTCTATCTGGCTTTTGATTGCACTAAAACAATACTTAGAGAAAATTTAGAGGACGCCTATTAATTCTACTTGTTTTACCCTTCAAGTATAAAAAGGTACAAATTGTTTTAACAATACTCAAGATCGAAAGTAAGACTTTGCTGTTTGCACTGGGTTTATACATGCTGCCTTCTGACCTCAACTCCAGATAGCCACAATTATAAACTACAATAATGAAATCCTTGGCAGGCAATAACAGAAGGTCGGAAAAACGAAATAAATTTCTGAGCCAGTAATTCCACGGCAAGCATATAAAAAACATGATGACCCCCTCCAAGAATAATAATCATCCAATCCCCGGGCCCAAAGCCCAAAGGCCGTGGAAAGCCCACTCCTGTCGCGATGACAATTAATGATAAAAGACAGAGCTTGTTTCTTGGATTAACGGGCCTAGGATTTCTCGGTCTTTATCTTACTAAATTTTAACCCAACTATAAGATACTAATGTCCATATTTGCTTCGCCATAAAGCCAACTACTTTTTCTTGCAGTATGACAAAACCAACTAACAATGCCCCCTATGAGCCAGGGTAAAGAGTCTATCGTCTTTTCTGGCTATTTTTTTTAATGAAATCCCAAGATGATCAACTGCGTTTTTACCCGACGATTTATCTGGTGGAGGCGGGATGGCGTGGAGCACGGAACTTTTTCCCACCACCGCCGCCGGTAATATCCTTCAACCAGTGTTCTTATTGCAAATCCTAAGTGGCCGTATAACGCTTGCTAATTACTCCTTGCTCTCTAACAGTGTTCGTTTGCGTTTCTGCTTCGTTGTGTCTTGCATATAAAATTCTTTGGATAGTTTCTTCTTATTTCTTTTCACTTGAAGTTCGTAATTGTTTTCTCGGTTAGTAGACAAATCTACTAGTCCTTGCTGACTTCTTGTTCGAAGATCTTTTAGTCTTGGGTTAATCTTTCTTTAATATCATGCCTAAGTTGCGTCATCATCCTCACGAGTTTTTCTTTTCTCTGTTTATATGGCTCATCTAGATGTCACCCAGGTTTTTGCGTAAATTGTTTTGTTAATTGCCTCTAATGCGCTTAAAGCATGATCAGGCCCTATTTTCTCGCATGGGTAGCGGTCAGTCGTGATAGTTCGTTATTTGCTGTTTCTTCTGAAAAAGCGGGTTTTCTGCTTCTATCGCATTTTATTAAGTTCGTCTGCCGATTGATTTTATTCTTTAAGTTCCATGGTTTGTGGCAGTTGGGTTTTCTGTTGGGATTCTTAGTGTGGTTTGAAGTTACACTGCAATCCTTATCTGAATTTTTGGTTTTGAAATGCCCATGGCGATTGTGATCTTTCACACTGAGTCCTTTGTATAATTGTACTCTGGCTATATATTCTTGGATTTCTGGTTTATTGTAACTGTACAAGGTTGTCCTTGATCGGTTGTTCACCTACAAACGATGCTTCTTTTTAATTCAAAATCGTTGGGTCTATAAAATCGGGAGGTTCTTGACCTAAACTTGGTAAAATGATTTGACCTTGCATTCTGTGAATTCTCGACCGCCAGGAAGCGCTGAGAGATGCTTGTGGTTCAAAGGGATCATTTCACCTCTGTCGTCTCACATCAAAAAACATCATAATCGTTCTTCAATCTTTCTCTGCCTGCCATTTTTTTAATTAATTAACTTTTTATTTCGTCATAAAAATGTCACAAGCATATGGCTCAATATCTTGACCCGCATAGAAGGCTGTAAGAGCCCTTTGACGTAAGGGAAATAACAGAATATTACTGTTCCAAATAACTCCTTCTACTATTGATGCGGTTCGAAATTTCTTACTGTTATATTTTCCTGAACCTAGAGTCGGATAAGTGATTGTGTATGTGCCAGGCCTCTGCGCGGCTTACTTTCAAAATTGAACTCGCTTCAACAAACTTCATGACCCAAACGACATTGTACAGGAATCTTGGGGCGGCATACGTTAAGAAAATTTCTATAAAACTTGAGAGCAAGAAATATTTCTTTACATAATGAGACAGATTTTTAGCCTATTCTGTTCTATGGCTAACCGCGAATGAAGGCCTGACTTCGTTTTTCACAAGGATTCGAAAAATGAAGAAGCACTATAACAATAGTATAGGCCTGTAGATGCGATAGACGCAAAAGGTTTGTAGCCGGAAGTTATGCGATGGAAATCGCTTTTTGCATACCCCTAATGTTTTGATTGTAAATGCTCATGCCCCAACTTCAAGGACATGTAAGAAGTCTTATTGTCATTTGAACTATCTTTTAAGTGACCACAAATATGTTATTATATCTAACTGGAGCACCGAACAAAGTACAGACGTTCTGACATCTCGTTAGTTTGACACTGTAGGCAACCCTCTGACTTAGCGAGGTTGATCCACAACCAATAAGCATCTAAATAGCAATTATTTTACGAAAGAGTGATTCATCATTCTAAAATCCTAAAAGCAAGGCAAGACACTATTTGGAATTTTAAGTTAGGCCTCAGGCAAAGATCGCTTAAAGTAATTTTTTATATGCTGGGCGAAATGAAAACCATTCCAAAGACAACTAAAATTTTTGTTTAATCCAAATATAACAAAGTGGCAATGTACAATTGTGGCATTCCCTATCCAAGATTCTACGCTAGCGGGCTTTAAACCTTTCATCATTTTGATAAATAAGTAAACTGTTTGGAGCGGGAGGTGCAGAAAGCCGACAGTTGACCTGGTCTATAGATCTGCTTCTTCACAGTGTTAACTTGATGCGATTTATTTAACAACGAAATTCGGTTTTTTGGATTGCCTATGATCAACCGCTAGGTTAATCCGGTTACATGGTACGGGAGAACTGTTAGAGACATAATAAACATTCAAATTGATAAAGATAAAGAGGCCATAAACCGATTATGGTGTATTTGTTTTTTATAGCTGATGCGCACTAATTTTCAAGGATTACTATTAGAAAATATACATTACTAAATTATTTTTTTATTTTAAAAAAGCATGTCTGTTCAGGTTTATCCAATTGTGCCTACAGCGCCAGAGCCGCTAAAAGAAGGGATAGCCCCCTGTAACATAATAAAACCGTCAGATAACCATGATTACACAAATGCTAACAAAAACTAGAGCAGACTTTCAATATACTAGCATATACCAAACGAAAAGTATTCTGCTGCCTCTATGCAGTTACTTATGTTAATACTGGAACATCGAACTATAAGCGCTCTATCAAGCAAACCTATTGTAGCCTCTTAGCAACGCAATAGGCGCACCCCACAGCGCTTTACGCTCTAGCTTTGTCTTTAGCTCTTGCCTGTTTCATTAGCGTAGGTGATGCTAGCAAAAAATTAAAAACAAACTCCAAAAGCACACAGCTATGGTTCAACTATTAACGGCCTAAACTTAGTTCCTTATTAAACTGACAATAAATAATGCGCTTTGATTGACTCAAACCCACCAACGGATGAATAATTTTCACGTTTACAGGCCGATTTTGATGACTTCAATAGACACAAAGTTTGATCTCAAAGAAAGGCGAGGACAAGTTTTTCCTCAACTGCCATGACGCCGAGCAATAAACAAGGAATGCTTAAAAAAGTAACGAAACCATTAAACTGCGTTTCTAAACACTCACATTACCAATGCCAAAGGGCGTTTATACTTATTTATGATCCCAAGCTACAAAAAGACCGTTGATCTTTGATTTCTGATTAAGGTTTTTTTTTTTAATTTAAAATAAATATTTTGAGTTAGAAAAGAATCTTCACTTGATAAGATATAATAAGAACCGGTCAATTGTTTGAAGGAATGCTGATAGAGAGCGTTTAAGCTAGAGATACTGAATAGTTGATTCTAGAAGTCATTGATCCCAACAAACGTACAGCAAGCGTTTGTTTTCATGGCTATTTGCTCAAGTTTCCAAGTATACTATCTATAAACACCCCCAGTTAAAGTAATTTGGCTGGTTTTCATCGACGATGTAACAATAAATGAAGAAATTCTAGAAGTCTGGGTCGCGACTAACAAACAAAGACGATGCTTTCTCGTAATACTTTTAACTCCCTTTGGGCAACGAAACGCTTTGCACAGTTTGACGCTGCCGCTGAAGAAGCAAAAATGAGAGGCTCTGGCTGTCAGAGGGCGAAGTCCTAGAGATCAGATTAAAAACAGTCCTATATATGCCCGATTGTAGGACAAGACTTACAATTCCACTACCTCCTGCATTAGTTTGCAAAAAAAGCCGTTTTTAAACATAAAGAATACAGACAATAAATGTATTTATGTGGGTGTTTTCTCGCAAGGCTGCATTAGATCCGCAAAAACGCAAGATAGTGCTTAACTATCACCCTTTATATATCATCAATGATCTTAACTTTAGTGGAGTGTCCTTTCATTTAGTGTAGACCAACTTGATCATTTTTGAAAACAAAACAAACCAATACTGTTTAATGTAACACATGGGATGAGGAAACAAATTTTGGTGCCATATTAAATGTCCCAAGAACAGTCCACAATAGGCGTTCCAACAAAAATCATGATGTTGATCTTACTTCTGATGCTTTCACCAGCGGGCTACCGCATTACAACATTGGATACGAACAATGAGTAAATTATGATTATCCTAAAAAGAAACATAGCAAACAAGAATTCTGCAGTATAATGTTTACAAAATGCCCATCTGTTTCAAGCGCTAGCGAACATAAAAACATGTAATCGGCCCAGTTTGACTGTAATACAGAACTAATTACCCCCCACCCGGATCTAAAGTTAGTTTTTAAGAACGGAAAACGGATGCATAATTCTCCATATTTTTACGCAGACTTTGAAATCGATCATTGTTCCTTAGAAGGGCCACTCGCCACAAAAAACTTTTCGAAAAACATTCTAATGAGTACTCATTCAGATTTGTTCATATTGCCTTCATTAAAGTTAAGTGTCGGATGGTGTCCCATTCAGAATCAAAATTAGTATAGAGGGCCAAATGCCGCATGAAATACTTGCTTAGAACGCTTGCAGAAAGTGCGTATGACTGTTTCTAATAATCTGAAATTTATCTGAATTCATGATGAAGCCTGAATACAAGATCAGTATGACAGCTGCCACTCACGGGTGATTTGGGTTAGGTCTCGCATCAGACGGCCAGAGATTATCCAACAGGAAGAGACCTAATGAAAGATCAACATTAGCGGAAAGTTCAGAGAGCCCGCACAGTAAAATGCATCTTCAACTAAATGTTGATCCTATGACATGGAAGCTGCCCATCTTTCTTTCATATCTTGCGAGGTTACGACTCTCCATCTTATAGATTAAATCAGTGGGACGATGCCTTCTGGTGTCATGCAATTGCACAGTCCATCTAAAATACATGTGCTTTAATCTAAATAACATGTCTTTTTATGACTCCTATGCAACACATGAGGTTTCATTAGAGTCACTGGATATGTCCTTAAGAGTCCTGGCCCAAAAACAGAAGAATATTTGACTCAACTCTTGTATAAATGGCGTTTACCCTTATGATACCATGAACAGTTGGAAAAGGGTTTGATGAAGATACACTGCCACCTAAAAGGGCCCGTTCTTTTCTAGTCTTAGAGGAAAGGGACAGTCAGTGATTCTGATTGACGCTCATGCTCAAGAGGCGGCTTAAGTTAGATTGTAAAACGATTGAGACTATCATACTCCTACTATGGCAGATACATGTTTGTGCCGGAGATTTTGAAATTTATAGAAAGACCTGCTTAAACATTATAGCCTGGATCCCGCCATTTACATTTCTTGCGCCCGGGATGAGCTGGTCCGTTCTTAAAGGTTTACTGGTACAGATTGATTTTGGGTCAATGTTCCAATTGAAATTGCAGAATGATTGAAAACGGAGTGGCGTGGAGGAATTAGTATGGCGTCGCATCATTACGGTAAAGCAAAACAACAAAATACTTTGACGACTGATGATCCGAGTAAAAGGTCTAACTATCTCTGTATTTAGATGCAAAACAAATCCTGTATGGTTGGGCAATGGCGGGGGGGGGGGGCAAACACTTCCATTGCGCCAACTTTTAAAATGTACACAAAGAATATCCAAAAATTATCAAAAGGCATTAAAGTTTGCTGGGCAGTTTGGCGCCTGATCAATCAGCGTGGATTACATTCTAGAAGTTGACTTAGAATATCCTCATGTACTCCATTCCTGGCATAATGCTATCCATTAGCAGCCGAAAAGCCAAAGATGAATCCAAGAAGCCTCCTAAACTTGTGCCAACTTCGAGGCAAAAAAAAATATTCTGTCATTACAGAACTTCTGCAATTTTATTTAAGACATAGGGCTGTAGTTGACAGCAGTTCATCGCATAATGCTTTTGATTCAAGAAACAGTCATGAAACCATACATCATGAAGAACACTGATCTCAGAACTAAATCCACAATGCTTCAGAAAAAGACTTTTACAAGTTTGAAGACCAACAGCTGTTTTGGAAAGACTATTGAGAATCCGAACAGCGCAAAGATTCCAGATTAGTCACGCCATAGGAAGAACGAAGCAATTAGAGCTGACTTCTAAACCTAATTATCGGACTTTAGAAGATTTCATGATCAGCTTTTTGGCATAAGATGAAAAAAAGAAGACAAATTCTGGACACACCTTTTTTTATCGGGTTTTAAACCGTTTTAGAATTATCAAACTTTTATGTAAGAATTTCTTTATAGACTACTTAAGCCCTCGTATTCCTGATGTCCAGAGTGTCTTTGAATCACAGATACAGAGTGTTGTTTGTTATAGATTATCTCCTACTTAAGACATCGAAAAAGACATGGATACCGAAGTAGCTAAAGGGCAATGCAGGATGGTACGACACATCCTATTATCCTAAATGATTGCGCGCTTTAAGTCAATACTAACAAGAAGGTTTTGGAAAGATGAAGGATGATTTATTCTGGAAAGGTGATCAAGGAGTTTTTGGTTTAAAGGTCGAAAATGTACAGTATTTCTAGCCAGAGAAAAACCATCAAAAACGCGCATAGGGAATATCTCGCAGTGTTGTGCTGTCCGAGCATCTCGCCATGACTACTACAAAGAAGCAATGTTTTGGCAATAAGAACTATTTCTTCATGACAACGTATAACTGCGATCTAGTTCTACAGGAGATCAACACAACTGTTGCTAACAAAGAATCGTTAGATAGAACACACCACAAAACGTTGTTTTTTTGTAAAGCCTGAGTTTTTCATAATGCAATCAGGGCATTGGAGACCGCATAAACAGGAGGTTTATATTTTTCAATCAACTTTTATTATAAGATCAGATCAAGACTTCATCCCATTCTTTTAAATCTTTTCTCATGTTTGCTGATGCTTTCCGAATTTTTTTTAGTATTTCAAGATAATGCTTTTTCCCAATTTGGGGGTTTTTTGAGTTTAGGTGATCTGGATGATTTAGCATGCAATTGATTAATCCCCGAAGAATGGTTTTCTTTAATAGCATTACAACGCATGAAAATGAATTACCGTATCATTTTTCAAGGTCTCTTCCTTTACCATCTTGGTTCGTTCTGCTTATTCCTTCTGACTTCCCCAGTTAATACTCAAATAGTTACGTAAATTAATTAAAAGGCGAACGGGTTGCTGGTGGATTTCTGCAGTCTTACCTTCGCAAAAGGTATGCTTGGAGGTGCGGTTGTTTTGTTTGTGTCAGTTTCCTCTAATTATTTACACGGTGGATTCAGTTTTACAATTCTTTTTTGTGTTCATATGGTCAACCACTCCAAACTGGATCTTTCCCTGATGCGATGTCCCCTGCTGCCCCCCGGTAAATAAAGGTACCTTACTTTCAAACCAAATGGGTAATTAGTTTTGGCCGATGATCCTGACGTCGCCCTTCAACAAACATTTATTTGTTTTTCTTTTGATTGCTTGTACTGGTTTAGCCCTTTAAATCTTCATTTTCATTGCGCGCAAAACTGAGGCTGTCTTTCTAACCCAATCTGTGTTGCGAGAAATTGTCATTCAGCTCTCTGTGATACTGGGTAGTTGAAAAGTCCTTTGGCTAACTGTGTTGTTAAAGTTTTCAACTAAAAGCCTGTGACTGTGAACTCTGGAATGCTTCTTTTAGGTAACTCTATGTTTTTTCACCATTAATTGATTCACTTGGCCTTTTAATTCTTTTCCATTCATCGACTTGAATCATGCGAAGATAAGTTTAGGCGGGCCTCGTTGGTATATCAGTTGTAGCGAGACAGCAACAGCGGAAGCACTCGTTTGTGTTGAATGTTTCCCCCGCAATCTTGTATCTTGAAGCTATGTCAATGACTGTAAGTGCTCTTAAACTGTCGTCTAATCGTATCAGAGGAAATATAGAAGTCCATTTTGATGGGTGTCGTTCTGTATTGTGTTCACAAGTGTGGTCTCTAGTATTCGTTTTGGCCGCAGGTAAATAAATTGGCCAAATCGCGTTGTTTAGATAACCATCTTTTGCAGTTTTGTCACTGACTCCCCTGCTTGGCCTTACTTTTTAAGGTGCTTGTTATGCCCTTCCAATTTCCCTTTTGGTGAATTAAAGATTTTTGTTCATTTTTTATTCAGCAATATTATGCGCAACCAAATACACAAACGGTCCATGGCCCCCAATGTCCAAATAAACCCTATTTCGTGGCATCTTTTGTCTTTTTCTGTGGTTGAGATAGTCACTGAATTTTGGGGGGGGCAATGTCTCTGATTGGTTTGGCCGGTGACAAGATAATATGTTTTAGTGCGTGATCAACTTCTTTGAAATGTGAAGCGCATGCCCCTGTTTTTTCCAGTGTGTTTATAATAAAATCTAACTGCTCAATTCTCTGCTTTTCATAGCTATCTTGTGCACTGCGTTGGTTGCTCCACAGCTTTTGTTATGTCTTTTTCTCCTCGCCTTCTTCCAGTAGTATTACTAATGCGTTATTACATTCCACTAAAAGCACGCATTAACCACTGCGCCGCCTTTCACATCAGTACGATGAAGCCATTTTTTTAAATGTATGTTTTATTTACTTATTTATATACGGTCTGGTAATTTTATTCCTTGCTTGACTAGAAAATCTTTCGTACAAACGAAGCTCTATGATAGCAATTTGCTTTTGCTGAATCCGCAAAGTTCTATTTCCAAGATCTGCCTGGTTATTTCTTAACAAAGCTTTTACCAAGCATTGATATCCAACACTTAGACCTCCAAAGAACACAGAATGGTTTACAAGTTACGACAGTGTTTTTGTGCTTCATTTTTTAAAAATAAAATAATTAAAATTAATAAAAAACTTGAACAGTTGAGATCTACTACAGCTATACAAGCAGCCTAAACCTTCCTGAACTTTGTATGACCATGTTGCATGGTCATGCTTTTTATGGCCTCCAAAATGGAGAGGTTGGTCTTTCTTGGCAGCGTGGAAATCAAAACTTCCTTCGGAACTGTATTCGGCATTGATCAGATTCAACAGATGTCGACACAAGATCATTACTAATGTTTACACAACAGGTATGAGGCGCCCATTTGGTGTCAAGAATGTAAAAACGTTGGGCAATGAACGGTTCTAGTTTGTACACTATTCGATCAGTAGAATTTGCTCCATTGTTTCTGAACAAGTATCTTTACGTATGATTTTTTCGCTAGATCCAGTTTTAACAAATTCTTTAGAGTCCTCAAGATGTGAAATTTATACTATAGATGTGGGGATCTATTTGTTTATCACCAATAATCATGGGATTAATAACTTTATTCATATAGATTTTATTTCCCTTCTTAATGACCGATCCATAATTCTGCAGAATCAGTGGAGAAAGTAACCAAGCCAGAAAATCTGCATTTCCAGAAAAATCTGAATCAGTGCGGAGACCAGTGAAAAGCTTTCCTCATCTGGGCGTGTTAAAGCAGGAAAAAAATTAAGCAGAGTGAATAATACAGACAAAATATTTAATGTGACAGAATATAACTTATCATGAAAACATAACCCGCCAACAGCCAGAAACAAGTTGATTCAATGCCAGCATAAAATCTCCCATGTATTCAAGCCTACAGCAACCAAAAGGTCTTCATGGTAATTGAACTTAAAACTGTTTGCCTTTTTTTGCGCCCTTGCTTGCGGTGGGTGCGTTTTACGGTTATAAAATATATACACATTGGCAACAGAATCAAAAGCTATCAAAAAAATCTGAACCGCTAAATCAGAAGACAACAGCACGCCAGGAACAGTCAACAACAAAAGATCATTGTGATCCATTCATATGAAAATGTTAAGAACTTAATTTTAAATGTTTTTAATAAAAATAGATCATGGCGTATTATAAAATGTTGAAGCTATAAATAAAGACATGGAGTCTTAAATGACATGTCCATAGACCAGAATTGTAATCAACGTTGCTAGATGAAGAACTTCATTAAGATCTATGCTGACCGTTCTCGTGCTTAAGAACGCCGAGCGAAGATATTCTCAGCGATGACTGACGCTTTTATTGAGCGTAGTGTACTATTTTTAAAGACTTTACTATTTAAGATTAAAACATAGATGTAATTATTTTTGATAATTATAAGATATCTTTAATAATAACTTGGGTAGTACTTAAGGACGACTTAATTACAACTTGAGTAACTTAAATTCAAGAACTTAATTAAAAACTTAATCAAGAACGGATTAAGAACTTGAAGTAACTTGAATTAAAAACTTATTAAGGAACTTGGCGGTGACTTAATTAAATAACTTCAATTAGGACTTGGGTGACTTGGGGGTGGGTGTGTGTGTGGTGTACACATAGCTTTATTATTTGTCCATGTGTAACACCACTTGGTGCAAGACAGAGTGCTTGTGCGTTTTTTTGTTTGCTTTGGCTCTTTGTTGCAAGTTCAAAGCAGCCACCAAGTGCATGTAACAAAAGCCTGAATTGAATATAACAAGACAATTGTATAAGAGTACAAAAAAGGCAGCCTATAAGTTTTGTAAACAGGGCGTAGAGATCAGACGTTGAAGCAGGTGAAGCGTATACAGCAAAGCGACAAAGCAGCAAAAAAAAGTCCCTGTTCTCACTGCGGATAACCTTTGACCGCTCTAAGGGAAGAGCGCTGAAGAAACACTCGCCGCAGTGACCTTTAACCGCTCAGGTGGAGCGTTGAAGAAACGGCTTGCACTGTGACCTTCGACCGCTCTAGGGAGTTGAACACTAACCTAGTTTTGGCTTGTGCTCCGTGTCGGTTCTCAACCAGGCTTGCAACTGCTTTGTCAGAGTTTACTGCAGTAATTGCTAGCCAAGCGTTATGGCGGCGTATATCGGCCATAGTATACATCCGTTAGTGGTTAATTTTGGAGCATTTATATAATATAGTGCTGGACACACATACACTCACTCCTCTCCTATACTTGGTAGATGTCTAAGGGTAGAGCGCTAGTTCTCTCACACTGCTGGGCGGAATTTGGAGGTTTGTGTTTGGAGATGTATTGGTTCTTGTACGAGAGTAGTCCAATAATTTCTAAATCTCCTCACGCTTGAAAACATTAAATTCAAAATCCTTCCTCATGGCGTAGACTTCTATGAAAGAAAGACAAACTGTAGAAAAAACCTTTAGTAGCATATGGGATTCAACAAACGACCCATTCTCCTTAGTTTTTGCTTGTATATGAAGTGGATAAACCCTGACGATTGCTCTTCAACCACTCATGGGGGGGGGCCCAGAGTTTGAGTATGCGCTCCCACTGTCTTTTTCTTGTTGAAAAGGCCTTGAAGTCGTTCTCAAGCCAACCAAAATTGCAAGTATAAAACACATTGTTGTGAGCGTTCCTGCCGTTAAGCTGTCTATACCCCTCCTTCAGTCGTTTATCAATATCAACAGCAAATAGACGTTATGTTCATCTGCCCCAAAAACGAAAACTTGCTTTCCTAACTGTCCAGTTCCCACATCAACCTCTTTTTTGTTTTCAAGTATTGGTGAGTTCTTTCTGGTGTCACTTTTGTGTTGTTTTGGCTGCTTCTCCATACAAATCAGAATAGCGATCTTTTGGGGTTTAGGAAGGCGTGTTAGTTTCTACTTGATGAGGCCTGTGCCGCTCTCAACTCATCCAAAGCACTAACAAATTGTGCATGGGACTCTCATCATGCTCGTTCAAGGTATTTGTCCCAGCGTAGAAATCGTCCCACCTGTCTTTGTTCTGCCATGAACATAATAATTTTATAGATACATACCAACCGCACATAACCCCATAAATATCCTTCTCACACACACCACACTCCTCCCTGTCCAACGCGCCAAGATAAATGCCAATACAAACCGGTCTTGCGACTGGCGGCCAACAAAGTGGAGTGACACGGACGGCTATATCATTCGCTAAACGCCCCGCCAGTGGTCGATTGGCTGTCATCCTGAAATGAATACTACCCCACCACCCCACCCCTCCACCTGGCCGAAGCCCAGTCCCTCCCGCTTTATTTATTTTTTGGTCGCGGTTTGGTATGCAGGCCGGCGCTGTGGGAACGAAGGTCCGACGCGGGCTGCGCCAGCCGTAAATAAGCCGCAGTGTTTTTCAGCCTCGTGTACAGCCGTTATGTTAAACATAGTTTGTATGTAATAATTTAGTCAGAAGAATGTGCGGAGTTTTTGTCATATATTATATAGTAGTTTGTAAAAGTACAATAGTTTTTGTAATTTATATTTAAAACGATATCCCTACACAGTATGGTCCTTTTGTATTGATAATCTTATTTTTTGGTTATTAAAGTCTGACTTCTCAGAGAACTGTAATATGACCGCTTCTAGTTTCAACGTTCTGCCCTTTGTTGATACTGGTTGAATGGCGAAGGTGATTAAAAGCGGCATATTTCAGTTCTCACATGCAGTTCAAGTAATACATATAGTCCTCGAACCAGCACAAACCTGTTTCTTTCAGTAACGTTTTAGCACAATTTATATTTACACAACTTAATACACAGTGTCCCTCACCGAGCGCAGCCTAAACACAACCTTCTTGTGCGGTAGCTTGAACATCCAATAGCAGAACCGTCCTTGTCACGTGGACAGCCTCGTCTGAGAGAACTAGCAAATCTTAGAATTTTTCCAAATTCATTTGCTGATGCAATGTGGGCAACCCTGCCGATGTGTGTTTGCAACCAGATCGCCCTGCCTGCGCTGTGTAAACGAAGGCCGCGAGCCGTAAATTAAGTGATCAGGTTTCAGCCTCCGTTGTCTGGCCTTCCTGTGTGTGTGTGTTGTGTGTGGGTTGTGTGTGTGTGTGTGTGGTGTGTGTGTGTGTGTGTGTGTGTGTGTGTCTGTCCCTGGCCGCCTCTCTCTTGCTGTCTGTCTGTCTCTCTCTCGGTCTCCGTCTCTCTGTCTGTCTGTCTGTCTGTCTGTCCTGTCTGTCTGTCTACCTCTCACTCTGTTGCGCGCAGCGTGTATTGCGTGTTTGTGTGTAGGTTTGTTCGGGTGTGCGTGTGTGAGTGTGGTGGTGTAGGGTGTGTTGTGGGTGTGTGTGTGTGTGCACATACGCACTAAGTCAAGTAGCTCCAAAACTCTGATTCCCTCCGTGTCTATTAAATAGAAATATTATTTAAACCCACTACAATCCGTCACCCACGGATGGCAACTGACCTTAAACGGGCTTTCCTCTCTCTGGGCTAACACCCCACTCTGTATTTAACACACCAGCGAAGTAAATCGATAGCCTAGTACGCCCACCGGTGTATATGGCGCGTTCAGCACAACTGCTTTTCCCTAAGTACTTACTATGGTCGTGTTCACCCCGGCACTTTCCCCTACGTTACTCTATGAAAACTTTCGTAATTAGTCAGTTGAAAACGGTATCCCTGCAACAGTATTTTTTGTAGTAGGGTCCGTATTATTTGGTTATTGAAGTCTTACTTGTCATAGGAATCAGGAATAGGGGCATTCCTAGGTCGCCCTGAGCCCCGAACCTATGGAGGGCTAGGGTGAGTATAGAATGCCCCTTCTTCCCTGTTCTCTGTTTGGGTTGTGTGTGTGTGTGTGTGTGCCGTGCGTGTGCGTGTGTGTTGTGTGTGTGTGGGTGTGTGTGTGTGTGTGTGTGTGTCAGTGTTCTCACTAATTCTGCGCCTGCATACCAATCCACATCTTTTTCATCGGTCTGTCAGCAAATCGCCATGGGCCTCAGCAACAGATCAATCCAACAATCGCCCATTGTTGCTACACAGTGGCTCTAATCGCGTGTTTTATACACCACCAAATTAATGTTTTCCCAACTAAATACGATATCGAGTTGGGAAGTGAGCAAACCTGCCTCTCCGATGGCGTTCTTATGGATGATTATATAACCGGTGTCCTCTGTCTGCGGGAAGAGCTTAGTTTGGAGAGTTTACTGGAGATGTAAAGGTCGCCAGTGAAGGCACGGGTTTTCGACGAACTATACATTATATTCGTTTCATATTTTGATTAGAACATCTCATGTTATCACGAGAGGGAGAAGAAGACGAAGAAGAAGAAGAAGAAGAAGGAGATAAGAAGAGAAGAAGAAGAAGAAGAAGAAGATCACTGGAGAGAAAGAAGAAGAAGAAGTAGAAGAAGAAGAAGAAGAAGATAAAAAAAAAGACGAAGAAGAATAAGAAGAAGAAGAAAAAGGAGGAGGAGGATAGGAGGTGGAGGATGAGGATGAGGAGGAGGAGGGAGGAGTATAGTGGAGGAGGAGGCGAAGGAGGAGGATGAGGAGGATGAGGAAAGATGTGGATTAGAGAGAGAGAGAAGAGAGAGTAGAGATAGAGAGAGAGACAGACAGAGAGACAGAGACAAAGACAGAGAGAGATCTCTGGAGAGAGCAGAAGAAGAAGAAGGAGGAGAAGAGAGGAGGAGGAGCAAGAGAGAGAGAGAGAGGAAGAGAGAGAGAGAGAGAGACAGAGACAGAGAGAGAGAGAGAGAGAG
>CM031598.1:90355084-90357584 GCA_018398815.1 Conus ventricosus
TACCACAACGACAGCACAATCATATCAATGTTTGGTACCACAACAACAGCACAATCATATCAATGTTTGGTACCACAACAACAGCACAATCATATCAATATTTGGTACCACAACAACAGCACAATCATATCAATGTTTGGTACCACAACAACAGCACAATCATATCAATGTTTGGTACCACAACAACAGCACAATCATATCAATGTTACACAAAAACGTTTTGTGTCCCTCATGAAAGTGGGAAAACACGAAGTGGATCCTAAACGTCACGAGGTCCAGCAAAGCGAGCTGTTGAGGGACATTTCAAACACGCCAGGGATGAAACGTGCACGTGAGGAAAAGACAGATCATGGAAGGAAAGGGCGGGCCCTGCTGCTCCGACTTGAACCACCTTTCTTCAGCTCATGTGCAGTACACGTGCCCCTTTCGCCTCCACGGGAAATAAGCAAGCTACGGACAGCACTTCACTCTTTGCCTATCGCCCCCCCCCCCTCTCCCCCCGCTCCCCCGTCAGCATACCTTCTATCCACCCCTCTAATACCCCGCCCCCAAACACGCTCCTGCGAGTTTGCAAGAGGTTTGGACTTGTTCACGAGTAACGACTTTGGAGAAACTTTGTCAAAAGAGAGATAGGGGATGAGCTTCATATTGTCATGGGATGGCCCAGATATGCAGCTTGATGAACACTGTTCACACTTGGAAAATGCGCTGGTAAGACATTCGTCAATATCATTTTTGCAGGTTACTTTCTGATGGCAAATAGGTGTTTGATTTCGGTTAAAAAAAATTTTTTTTAAATCAGTTAAGTAAAGTCATGCCTTTTTTTTCTTTTTTTTTTTGCCACTTGGCCATTAAGGTTGCATAGAACGGCACTGGTACATGTATTATGTGTTTGTATGTTGGTGGTTTTTTTCTCCCTTTTTACATTCTGCATCCGCTGTGGCCTTGAGGAGTTGCAGGATAAATATATCTTTTGAGTCTTTGAATCACTATGTGTGCGGGTGTTTTATATATTTCTTGTCCGCATTTATCTTTTCATCTCCCTCACCCCACCCCACCCCCACCGCCCTGTCCCACCTCCCGTAACCCCTTTCTTCCCATCGCCCCTCACAGTACAGGAGTCCAAACAGGCAGAAAACCTCTCTCGTTCATCGCCCCTCACAGTACAGGAGTCCAAACAGGCAGAAAACCTCTCTTGTTCATCGCCCCTCACAGTACAGGAGTCCAAACAGGCAGAAAACCTCTCTCGTTCATCGCCCCTCACAGTACAGGAGTCCAAACAGGCAGAAAACCTCTCTCGTTCATCGCCCCTCACAGTACAGGAGTCCAAACAGGCAGAAAACCTCTCTCGTTCATCGCCCCTCACAGTACAGGAGTCCAAACAGGCAGAAAACCTCTCTTCTTCTGTACACCACCTATTATGGTGTACCAGAGATTCTTGTGTGCTTCCACTGAGGAGTGCCATGATTGATGTTTAGATTAACCGAGGGAGGTAGTCTGATGACCCCCGATGAGTTCGCCCAGTTGTGTGGCGATCTAAGGAGGAATCCCTTTGTGGGCACTGACTGGCGACGGGCCGGAAATTCCAAAGAGGGAATACTCTCGACCAGACCGGGGAAGAGACCGGGGAAAGTTTATGGAGGTGCCAGCCCCGTTATGTAAGAGGAAGATCAGTAGTTGTGGGACGGACTTACTATTTAGGATGTTGCTCAGCCGGGCAGATTTTAAGGAAATAGTTCTGATTACTATTTTTTATTTCAAACTTGTGAGACCTAGGATCACGCAATGTTTGAGAAGATGTTGAATGCTTAGGTTAGAGGGAGATGTAGGTGATATGAAGTTTGTAGTTAATAGTTGCAGTTAAACATGTAAGACCCTTATAAATATTCATGAGGCGTAGGGATCTGACAGATGGCGTCCCTAGGTAACGCTAGGGGAAGCGTGGGTGCTCTGGAAGTTACGGAGTTATTCAGTCAGGCCCCAAATCTCAAACGGAGAGGACGACACCTTAGTCTGTGAAGTGTGGTGATGGTGTTCTGATGGCACCAGAAATGCCACGGTTGCTAGAGCCCTTTGTCGTTATTTTATGTGCAAAAAGCTGTAGACCAAATTAAAAGAATGAAAATCTTCACTGGGCCTGACTCATTTCTCTTTTTTGGATGAACCTAATCCAACTTTCTCCCGAACCCGATCTCCCCTTGTGCGTTTCTTTACAGTAGGAACAAGGGGAGGTTTACACTTCATACATGCCTCTCCTCCTACCAGCTCCCGGTCTCCCCCCCCCCCCCCCATCCCCCCCCCCCCCCCTTCATTTTGATCAAGTTCCCAGACCTGAGGATTGGTGACTGAAACTTCCTTTAACTTCTGATATTCCGTTGTTCACGCTAACAAACTGGTTCACTGTGCATCTCGCATTGAGCTGTCTCAGTTGTGGGATTTAGAATCGACTCACTTTCAAACACCCTTGTGTTGTTACCTCCGAATGACAGGGCCAGAGGAA
>CM031598.1:90365084-90370277 GCA_018398815.1 Conus ventricosus
TTTTTTTTTTCTTTTTTTTTTCTCTTCTTTTTCTTCGACTTCTTCTTCTTCTTCTCTTCGTCTTCTTCTTCTTCTTCTTCTTCTCTTCGTCTTCTTCTTCTTCTTCTTCTTCTTCGTCTTCTTCTCTGCGCCTGTCGCTTGCCTGCGTTGGTCAAGCAAATTTCGACTCATTTTTGGATTTAGATTGTACGTGTTGGTAGTCTTGTAGATTTGATTTTTTCAGTATGCATTCGTGTATGTTTGTGCATATGCATATGGTTTCTTTTTTTCTTTTTTTCATTATTGTTGTTGTGTCAAAGGTTGTATGCAGCACGACTGAAAACAAATGGTACAAGTTTATGGCTGAGGAGAAAGAACATAGAAAAGTAAGGATATTTAACGAAGAATGGAATCTATAGCGATATCGTCTTTGAACTGCCAAGGTCTTGGGGGATATCATAAAAGAAAGGATGTGTTTCAATTCCTAAGACAAAAACAATACTCTATTTATTTTCTACAGGACACTCATTTCACTAGTAAATTAGAACGCCAGATAAGAAGTGAATGGGGTTATGAATGTGTATTTACCTCCAACAACTCTCGATCAAGAGGTGTAGCAATACTCTTTAATAACAACTTTGAATTCAAAATAAAGAAAACTATTAAAGATGTTCATGGTAATTACATAATAGTAACTATTAATACAATGGGAAAAGATTTAGTATTAGCAAATATCTATGGGCCAAATAATGACGAACCGTCTTTCTTTGAAAATATAAAATCAAAATAGAAGATTTGAATGTCCCCAACATAATAATGGCAGGGGACTGGAACCTGGTCCTTAATCCTAGTAAGGATTATCACAATTATAAACATGTTAATAATGCTCGAGCACAGGAAAAAGTTACCGAAATTATGTCCAGATTAGAGCTAGTTGATATATGGAGAGAATTGAACCAAGACACGAGACGATATACTTGGAGAAGACCAAAACCATTTCAACAAAGCAGGCTAGATTTCTTTTTATTGTCCGACACTTTAATCACGTACATAGATGATGCTGATATTTTGTTCGGATATAGAACAGATCACTCTCTGATATACATAAATATTGTTTTTAAAAAGGAAGAGAAACATAAAGGGTTCTGGAAATTTAATTCCTCTCTTCTAAGAGACAAGCAATATGTAAATCTGGTTAATGAAACGATTGAAAGAATTAAAGGACAATATGCATTACTGCCTTACAATAAAAACTCTGTCAGTAAAATCCCAAACGATCAAATTCAGTTTACAATTTCTGACCAATTATTTCTAGAAACTCTAATTATGGAAATAAGAGCAGAAACAATAACATTCAGTATTCGCAAAAATAGAAAACGAAATGAAAAGGAAAAACAAATTGAAAAAGCAATACAAGATTTGGAAAGCAAAAATGACTTACTAGAAAGAGACCTGGAGATCTTGAAAAACAAAAAGGAAGAGCTGAGTGAGCTAAGGAAACAAAAATTGACGGAATAATGATTCGATCCAGAGCTAAATGGGCATCTTACGGGGAAAAAATAAGTAAATATTTCTGTGCATTGGAGAAAAGGAATTTCGTAAGCAAAAGAATGCTTAAACTTGTCACAGACCAAGGAAGAACTCTGACAAAAACGGACGATATGTTAACAGAGACAAAGAACTATTATGAAAACCTATACGCGGAAAAGGAAGTAAGTAATATTGAGATTGAAAAATATGTAGAAAACCTGCCAAAACTAACTCAGGTAGAATCCGAACAGTTGGAGGGGTTAATTACTTTAGAAGAAGCTACCAAAGTGCTAAAAAATATGGAAAATGATAAGAGTCCTGGAACAGACGGGATGACAGTAAATTTCTTTAAATTCTTCTGGAGACAATTAGGAGATTTTGTTGTCCGTTCTCTAAATGAGGGATACAGTAATGGAGGAATGTCTGTAACACAAAAAGAAGGAATAATAATTGGTCTCCCGAAAGGAGAGAAACCGCGAGAATACTTGAAGAACTGGAGACCTATCTCACTTTTAAATGTAACCTACAAAATTGCTTCAGCCTGTATTGCAAACAGAATAAAAATTGTGTTACCAAAACTCATAAACGAGGATCAGACGGGATTCGTTCCAGATAGATATATAGGAGATAGTTTACGAACAATATATGATTTAATTCATTATTTAGAAGTGAACAAGTTGCGAGGGTTGTTAATTTCTGTCGATTTCGAGAAAGCTTTCGATTCAGTTAACTGGTCATATATGAATAAAATTTTGGGTGCTTTTGGATTTGGAAAAGGAATACAACGATGGATATCATCTTTTTACGATAAGATAAAATCTTACGTAATAGTGAACGGGAAAGTGTCTTCAGGCTTTTCAATTGGAAGAGGTTGCCGTCAAGGGGACCCTATATCTCCATACCTATTTGTTTTGTGTGTTGAAGTACTAGCGACCAAAATAAGGCAAGATCATGATATCAAAGGCATAAAGATAGAAAACACAGAATTTAAGATAAATCAATTTGCAGACGACACCACTTTTACGTTAGAAGGCGACAAGAAATCATACGAAAAGTTATTTGCAAACCTTTATGAATTTGAGCAAATATCTGGACTCAAATTGAACTACGAGAAAACGTTTAATGTTTGGCTAGGTACAGAGAAAAATTCCACGAACACATATTTGTCACATTGTAAAATGGAATGGAACCCCTCAAAATTCAAAATTCTAGGGATGTGGTTTACGAATAGTCTATCGGATATGACGGAAATTAATATGAAGGATAAATTTTCAGAAGTCCAAAACCTGTTCAAAATATGGACAAAAAGGATTATAACACCATTAGGTAGAGTAGCTGTGCTAAAATCATTAGTGCTATCAAAACTGGTGTACTTATGGATCCTTTTACCAAATCCTCCTGATTCCCAGATTGCTTTATTACAGAACATGTGTTTCAAATTTGTATGGAACAACAAAAATGATAAAATTAAAAGAAAGTATTCAATACATAGTATACAAAAGGGAGGGATAGGTATACCCGATCTGAAAATATATATCAGCTCCTTGAAAATAGCCTGGATAAGGAAAGCGTACATGTACAACCATAAGTGGAAGATAATATTGCATTCATTATGTCCCGAAATAAGTAATTTTGACGCCTATGGTCCTAACAGATTTGTTGAAAGCAATATTCGTAACAAATTTTGGAAAGGAGTTTTTCTATCATATCAAAGGTTCTGCAAACAGGTAGAATTACACGAAAGTACAGATTTAGCCACAGAACCTATTTTCTGTAATGAGAAGTTTAAAGTGGGAGAAAAAACATTCATTTACAAGAAATGGATGCAGAAAAACATATTTCTTGTTAAACATTTACTTGATGATGATGGTAATTTTGTAAGCCTTTACGAACTGTCAGAGAAAATGGGATTTCAGATCAATTTTCTGAATTATATAAGTTGCGTGCATTCGATCAAAGCTTATGCAGAGAAAAGAAGATTGAAATTAGACAGTAACATTAGTGAAGATAAAACTTTAGCACTTCAAAGAATTTGTACCGTTACTAAAGGTACTCGTACTTATTATGATATTATGGTGGAAGTCAATGAAGTTCTTAACATTAGTGCCTTTGTTAAGTGGGAACAGCGTCTTAATATACCTATTGACTGGATAGAGGTACTGAAAAGGATCAGCAAAATTAAAGAAACAAAATTAAAATGGTTTCAAATTAAGATATGCCACAGAATTTTAGTAACAAACAGTGTGCTGAAAAGTATGCAAATTATCGATAGTGACAAATGTAACTTTTGTAATACAGAGAAAGATTCCATTAATCATTACCTATGGGAATGTGAGTTTACCGTGTTTTCTGGAAAGACTTTGAAAGAGCTCTGAAAGTTAATTGTTCCCACTGTGAAAAATTATCCTTTAATGTGGAGATTATATTATTTGGTACGGATGAGAAAACAAAAACCGATGATATGCTAGACCTAATAATTTTAATGGGAAAATATTTCATTTATAAATGTAGAATTAACAAAACAAAGCCTAATCTAAACATGTTTTTGAAGGAGCTGAACTATCGATATAAAATGGAAAAATATATGTACTTGATGAAGACGAATCAGGCTACCTGCCAAACAAAATGGTTACCATACATTAAGCTGCTTGAGGATTAATTGTTATGATATGTAATGTATGTATGTGTACCTAAGTGTGTGTGTGTGTGTGTGTGTGTGTGTGTGTGTGTGTGTGTGTGTGTGTGTGTGTGTGTGTATGTGTGTGTGTAGACGGGTATGTGTGTGCGGGTGTGCATGTATGTGCATGCGTGCTCTCGTGCGCACGCAGACACGCACATACATATATATGTTTAATGTTGTCAGTGACCTTGGAGCCTCCATGAAACAATGGGAAACGAAGTTTATCTGTGTATTGTACTTTCTCCGAATGCCATGAGTCGATGGAGTTGCAATGATTTATGTCATGCGTTTTATAACCTTATATCCTATATTATGTTTGTGTACATCATTAATGCCTTCCATATTGTAATTCATTGGAGAAGAAGGGTTTAGCTTAATGTTTGATTTTTTTTTCTGTTGGATTCACAATATGCGCTTGATGCTGTTCTTATTCATCATCGAGTTGATAGATGTGTATTCACTCGTTCAATTGTCTTGGTGCGTTGCTTTTTGTGAAATAAAACTTGTCTTGGGGAAAAAAAAAAAAAAAAGATTCAAGGCTTTACAGCCTAAACTTTACAGATTGTGTAATACACATTTTGGGACACCAAAGTATCCTTCATGTCCATAGGAAAGTTCTGACCCTATGAGAGTTGTAGAAAGATGGACTATGCTTTCTGCGTCCATCGCCCAAAGTAACGTACTAACAAATTTGATACATTTAAACATTTCCTGGCCTTCGTTAGAATACAATTAAAGTAACCATTCCATGTCAACGTCATTACCAACCTAACTCCAAGGAATGTTACACTTTGAGTATATTTTGATACTTCCCCAAGTTCTTCGGGCAGTTTTAGTTTCGTACTTAGCTGGGTTACTGCCGGGGTTAAACAAAATTCTTTTTGTTTGGTTAGTTTTTCAGGATATGAGGTTAGCAGATTTTTTTTATCTACCAAGGTCATCAAATCAGGGTTGTACAATTTTCTCATATAGTGTTTTGCTCTTTGTGTGTGTGTCGAGTTTGT
>CM031598.1:90378777-90398777 GCA_018398815.1 Conus ventricosus
GGAGAGGCAGAGACTGAGACAAAAAGACAGAAGGGGGGGGGGGGGGGGGGGGGGGGGGGGGGGGGGAGCGGGTGTAAGCCAGCGGAGGCAGGAGGGAAAGAGAGAGACAGAGAGAGAGAGAGAGAGAAGAGAGAGAGAGAGAGAGAGAGAGAGAGAGAGAGAGAGATAGGAAGTGTCTGTAAGTATGTGTCTATATGTCTGCGTTTCACTGTTTGTGTATACGCGCGCCTGCACAAGTGTGTGTGTGTGAGTGTGGTGTGTGTGTGTGTGTGTGTGTGTGTGTGTGTGTGTGTGTGTGTGTGTGTGCGCGCGCGCGCGCGCGCGCGCGAACGTGCGTGCGTGCGTGCATGTCTTTGTGTGTGTGCCTTGGCTTATGTGTGTGTGAGTGAGTGAGTGAGTGTGTGTATGTGTGAGAGAGACACTAAGAGAAACAGACGACAGACAGACAGACAGACAGACAGACAAGACGACAGACAGACAGCCAAGGAATCACTGTGCTAAACAATTCCTGAATCATATCGTGCCACGAGGAAAGAAAATCCCATACTAACATCTTCCGAAAAACGCGGAGCTTATTGGTCCGATTCCAAACGCTTCACAGCACCATTCACTGACCACACAGACAGAATACACACGAGGCGCGCTGCTCATACAACACAGTCCTACAACGAGTACTTTCTAGTGCAATTTTATTTTTCTTTCAGTAATCTGTCGTCTGTCACAGCACCAGATTCAGAAGCAATAAGAATAAAAAACAGAACGCTGAAATTTCCTCGTGGAAGAGAATAATCGCAAAACAATTACCAAGATAAGTAATAGACAGAGGATATTCCGGGGCACTTAACAGCGTCTGCAACACGACGACGTTCCTCTTATTACAGTTACATAACTCCCGTAACTGGAAATTTCCTATGAGTTCTTATAAAATTCAGAGCACATACAAATCCCGATCACTTCCATGCTAAAAAAAGAACCCTCCAAAGCAAACTTGACAGAAAGGGAAAAATAGTAATACCCCCCGCCCACCCCCCCTACCCCCCCCCCCCCCCCACCCCCCCCCCCACAAACACACACACACACAAACAGATATCGAAGATACAGTGCTGTTGAAACTGAGATCTTTCTCTCTGCGTTGCTTTATTATGGGTTTTGATGATTGTTCTTTTGTTTCACTGTTTTAATAAATAAAAATATTCCTTCTCTATTCAGACGAACATTTCCATACAGAGCCACAATGAACCTGCTGAACGGCACGAGAGATAGAGAGAGAGAGAAGAGAGAGAGAGAGAGAGAGAGAGAGAGAGAGTGAGTGTGTGGTTTTGTGTGTGAGAGTGTGTGTGAGTGTGCGTGTGTGCGAGCGTGCGTGCGTGCGTGCGTGCGTGTGTGTTGTGTGTGTGTGTGTGTTGTGGTGTCAAGTAACTGACCCTCACCATTACTCAAGTTGGCCCACAAGGTTTATCCCTCTGAGATCAAGAGGAACATCAGGTTTGATGACCTTTAAATTGAAGGGTCTGTTCTGGGCGCATGGGAACGACAGAAATAAGTCGAGGCCGTCTGGCCCAAAGGCAAAGGAAAGGGAAAAGAACGAGTGGGGTTTAACAATGTACGTCAAGGTGATGCTGAGAATATGGCACGAGGTTGTAGAACTTCCTCGTTCCAGTTCTTGGGCTGCATTAAAGAAAACTGTGGAGGTCTGTATCAAGAGGTGGTTACAGAACTGTCCAGAAAAGGTGACCTGAAAAAAACACAGATGATTTCAGAGAAGGCTCAGCAGGGACATCTTTGCAGCGATAACGAGCAGGATAGGCTGGATCAATATCAGCGAAGAGAAACCATGAGAATCAATGGACTCAAAGAAGAGATAACGAAGATCTGTGGAAAAAGTCGTGGTATTGGGGAAGCCATTTGGGGTAGGATCTATAATCAAGGATATAACAGAAGTGGCATAGAACGGCCTAAAAACCAAGAAATCCCCCAAAACAGTGCTGGTGGAAGTTCACAACACGAAGAAGCAAGCGAACCTCATGAGGAGGAAGAGAGATCAGCGCAAACATGACATGAAAGGATTTACCTGAACGACGAACAGACACCCCAACGCTACAAAATATTCAAAATTTGTAAGGCAGCACTGGTGGGACAGGGTAACCACTACCCATGAAATGGCAAAATTTGTTTGTCAGTTGAAGGCAGCCCCAGGGAGATAACAGCAGATGGCAGTGCGGGCAATCCGGAAGCAACGCGGTGTACGTAGAGTCACCTGACGACCTTTTTCCCGGATCGTGTGACGAAGTAGACTACACGGCGCTTGGGCTTCATCATTTCATCTAAACCAGCTAGGGGTTTTGCCGGAGGTCGTGGTGATTCTCTACTCATTGTAGTCTCAACGTTATGTGCGTTGTAGCAGTACTCATTCTTCATCTTGTCTATGTGTTGGTAATTGTTTCTATTCTTCCAATCATCTTCTGATGAGCGATCATCTAGTGCGGAACTTCAACTGTGAATCCCTTTTGCTTTCAACCCTTGCGTTTCTAATTGGTGAATCACGAATGACTATGTTCTTGATATGGATGAGGATCACACACGACTGTCGCCATTGAATCGTGAGCTGGCATTTGTATCTTTAAATGTGTGTGGAATGCGTTCCCCCTTCCCATGATTGGAATTGTGAACTATAACCAACTATTCGACATTGCATGTTTTCCTTGAGACAAAAAGCAGATGACCAATATGCGATTATTAATCTCTGATGCTTCAGTTGACTGGGAATGACATTAAACTGTTTAAACAGAAAATGCCTTCTATCGACGTTTGGTGGTATTGAAAAAGCCAACAAAAGCAAGCTATCTACGTGTGGTGCGATTTGTTACTTTATTCTGGAGATGTTGGCTGTTGTCCTATTAAAAAGAATCATTGTCAGGTTATGATAAAGATGACAAGATTGGTGGCGTATAACATCCCTCCCCAAAGTTCAGTTTATAGCAATGTAGTGAACTGTTTGATGTATTGAAACGGAATTGCTTTCAATACAAGATAAATATAAGGAATTGTAAGTTATTATGTATGGCGATTTTAATGCTTATACCACAAGTCTATGAATGATTTTATTGATATGAACAGTCACTCAGTACTGTGTTCTCCGATGTTTCACTAAATAAGGAGCGAAGATATTTCCAACCATGTCAAAGATCATCTCATATAAGCCATAGGCCTAATCATTTATGGGTATCATCTTCTCTTAGATTTATGTAAAACACTGCAAATACATTTTAAAACGGAGAGAATAGTTCAGATTCAGGTAATTGGAACATGCACGATGTAAAGAAGCACAGTTGTGATTATATCAATGATATCTAGATAATTGATGGAAAATGCCAAGTACGTTTAAAGTTGATGTTTTAGATGGCGTTGTTCTCTGATGAGCCATGCCGCCAAAATAGCCTGTCTCTTCCAGTTAAAACCAGTATTGTAATTCAATGAACCAAATGTACTAAACTCCTCTCTGCATCAAAGCTAGATGTGCATAGATTATAAGAATGTGAAACAACAAATGTAATGAATATATAGAACATTTTAGCAAAATTAAAATGCTGATGAAATTGAACATTATTAGAACAAGGCAAAAACAATATCAATCAATAGAGAAATGAATAAGCGTTTTCCGTCAATTCTTTTGATTCCGCTAAGGATACATTTGGTACTTAACTCTACTACTACAATAATAGATATTCCACGAGGCAGAAATCAAAGCTGGTTTTGATAAGAGTGTAAAGTTCTCGAAGCCATATACTTAAAGCAAAGCATAAAGATAAAATGTTCAAAAACAGATCCCAAACTAAATAATCATGCTGCTAAAAAGCAAAGAAAATAAAAATGATTTGAGAAGGGGGGGGGGGGGAAACGATCTGAAAGAAGAGCACGCGAGAAATGGCAAAGAGAAGTGCGAGCTTTTTAAAACTAGAAATCCAAGGGATTAAGGAGGAAAATTAAAGGCAAAAAAGCATCATCTTACCTATACCTCTTGAAGAGCTTAAAAAATCATTTCCAGTTCCCTTAAACAAAATACTGGATGTAATGATATCATTTTTTAGTAACGCAGTATCTGAAGGAAATACAAATCTAGACATTTTAAATGATTCATTTACTGAGGATGCAAAAGAAAGAGTCATTAAATTTTAAAGAATAATAAAGCAGCAGGAGTTGAATATTATAAGTAAGGAATGAATATAAAAAGAATGAGTGTACCTTATATGATAAAGTTATGTATATTGTTAATCGTGTTTTGGATTCTGGTATTATACCAAAATTGGGTTGACAGGGTAATTGGAACACTCTATAAAGGCAAAAGGAGATCAACAAGACTGCAAAACCAACAAGGGATTAACACTGTTATTGTGTAGGCAATAAATCACGTCATTTCTAAATACAGACTTACATATTTTGTGAAATGAATGGACTTATTTCAGAAAACCAAGCCAGGTTTAGACGCATGCATTCAAACGCTTGACCATGCTATTGTTCTTAGATCATAGAATTGACGATGTTTAGCAATCAACAATGGAAAATAATACGAGCTATATATTGATTACAGAAAGCAATTAGAATTCTATTGGTGACATGCTTTAAGGCACCAACAGTTGAGTCAAGGCATATCTGGAAAATTGCACGTTGTAATCCATAATTAAGATCAAATAAAATCGTGCATATAATCTAAATGGTCAAAAATCATAGTCTATGGCAGTTTTAGGGAGTTCGTCAGGCGAAAACCAATCAACCCTTATAGTTTATTCATAATATCTTAAATGATCTACAACAGTATCCTTATTGACAAAAACTGTTCTACTCTAGAATAGGAATTAACGCAAGAGTTAAAAACATGAACAGAAAATAAATAGCTTGTATTGTTAAATGCTGATGATACAATTTTACTGGCAAATTCAAATCAGCTTTGCAAAAAGAACTTAAAGCCTAACAAAAATATTGCATGCAATGGCAAATAGAAGTAAATCCAAAGAAAAACAAAAATATTTGTCTTCATGTCGAAAAAGTATGGCTAGAAAAATTTTCTTTGAAAAGAAAAAATAGAGGTTCTTAATTCAATTAAATACTTAGGGCATATCAGTTCAGACAGAACAGTAGTTTACAAGCAAAAAAATGTGTCTTATAATCAGTCTCTCAAGGCAATGATTTCAGTATTACAAACTGCAAGAAGCAGAAATGCAAATTGATGTTTTGCAAACAATAAATTAATTCCATAGTTGTTACCATGTGTTGTTGTAAGGTTTGAAATTTGGGGTTAGAAAAATGTTGATATATTATAAAAGTTACAGTTAACGTTTGTTTAAATATTTATCTAGATTAAAAAAACAACAAACTTCAATGATTATATGGTGAAACCGGAATCTTCTATCCTTTATCTGTCTGATTAAAGTAAGATGATAAGGATCTGGTCTAACTTAGTTTGGTCCTGAATTCAAAGAGTATTTCAAACAAAGTAAATCAAATCTTACAAGAACTATAAACAAAATGAAATATCGTTTCACCATGCTTAAGTAAAAGTTAAAAGCATTTATTTGAAACTGGTTTTCGATTGTGTTTGGGAATCTCATTCATTCACAAACCGAAATAACTATGAAAGAGTGTTAAAAAGGAGTATGCAAAATAATTAAGCTCGTGATTGGCGCAGATATCTCTGAAAACAGCAACAAGTGTGTAACTATAAAATGTATAAAAGACTGTCATTGGAAAAAGAACATTATATTTCATCCATTCCAGATATTTATGTTATAGCCTATATTCTAAATTTAGATGTAGTAAACCATAAATAGCAAATTGAAATTGAAGACACATAATATACCAAGAGAATTGCGTAATTGTCGAAACAGAGAAATGGGGTGAAATATGAGAAGAATTCCAATGCATCATGGAATGTCCAAAAATTAAATGACCTTCGAGAAAATTAAACCTAAAACAAATCTAAAACCAAAGTCTGTTATTTCAACTTTTTGTAATATAATACAAAAATGAAACGCATTTGTTTGAATATTAGCAGGAGTTTCTACAAAAAGGGAAGATTGTTATAATGAGATCGTTACATTTCACTCAGAAAAACAGTCATTTACGCAACTATGACACGCCATTGTATACTGAGTGAGTATCGATTTCACTATGTTACATTTGTACCCTCCATTCCCCCGCAGGGTCAAAGGAATAAATTTGAAATGAATTGAATTGAATTGAAATGTGTGTGTGTTTGTGTGATGTGTGGTGTTGTGTGTGTGTGTGTGTGTGTGTTTGGGTGTTCGCGAGCATCGCCTCTATGTTAGTCTTTGTCTTATGCGTATGTGATCAAGTGTTGCAGTGTACATATATGTACGTTTATACGTGCGCGCATGCAATTGTACATGCGTATAAGCGTGCGTGCGCGCGCGTGTCGAGCGAGCATCTACACAATACATACACTTGCATGCACACACCAAGAGCGCTAATGCACTTACCAGCACGCGCGCACACCACATACACGCACCTGTAATACCCACATACAGACGCACACACAATACAACACCCAATTTCTCTCTCTCCTTTCTCTCTCTCTCTCTCCACTCTCACCTTCTCTGTCTTCCTCCCTCTCTCTCTCTCTCCCTCGCTCTCTCTCACACCCTCCCCGCTCACTCACATCTCACTCACCCTCTCTCTCGAACCATAAATTTCCTCGCCACCAGAATTTCTTTTACTTTCACTGATCTGGTCGTCCTCAGCACTAATCAGTAGCAGCTATGAAATGCAACATACTACGCTCTTGATCCTGGGAGATATGAACGGTCAAACACGTGTATCGATGAAATAAAAACGGGGGAGATAGGTATGGGTCTTCAAGTGTCGGCAGCATGAATGACTGGTCCCGTTGTGAAAAAATAAGTATTTTCAGTTCAGTGAATTTTGCTATCACGACCTTATATATTGTGTGAAAAACATACACATCCCTGGAATCTACCACGCAAGAAGACACACCCCCCCCCCCCCCACCCAAACTTAGTGGCACAACCCAGAAACCTTAACGCGCAAAAGACCCCCCCCCCCTCCCAAGACTTAGTGGCAACATCAAAAATCTTTACGCGCAAAAAAGACCTCCCCCTCCCTCCCCGCCCCCTCCCCACCTCCCTCCTCCAAAGAATGGTATGAAGGAAAAATTACTAATCTCCCTGCATTTAAAGAAACGGATCAGTATACGAAACCACCGTTAATGAATAAATTTTTGTTTGTTTGTTAGTTTATTATCTCGCCTGCTTGTTATATTGTTGTTTCTTTGCTGTTTCCAATAAATCTTCGTGTATTCGAAAAAGATGCATCCATTTCCAGTGTGAGTGTGTGTGTGAGTGAGTGTGTGTGTGTGTGTGGGTGTGTGTGTTGTGTCTGTGGGGGGGGGGGGGGGGGGGGTGAGTCTGTGTCTGTGTGTGTTCTGTGTGTGTTTGGTGGTCTGTGTGTGTGTGGTGTGGTGTTTGTGTGTGTGTGTGTGTGTGTGTGTGGTTGTGTTGTTGTGTCTGTTGTCTGTGTGTGTGTGTGTGTGTGTGTGTGTGTGTGTTTGTGTGTGAGAGCGAGCAAGCGACGAGCAAGCGAGCGAGCAAGCGAGCGTGAAAAAGAGAGACAGAGAGAGAGAGCGACAGAACAAAGAGACAGAGAGAGTGAGGGACAGGCAGGCAGACAATAATCGCACAGATATAAAACAAACAAAAAACCGCAGAAAGAGAGACAGAGGCAAAAAACAAACCACTGGATGTAATAGAGAGAATAAATGAACAAAGAAAGAGTTTTATTTGTATGGGAAAAGATTAAAACAGACTATGTTTGACCACCTGCTCTGAGTGCACAGAAATGAATGGGGGGGGGGGGGGACCAACAAAAGAGAAAACGGGAAGAAGCATTGAAATATAATTTTTTTTAAACTTAATGCTTAATACATGTAGATAAACTATGAACGTATGAAAACAAGACAGACAGAGAGAAAGAGAGGGAAGGAGGGAGGAGAGTTGGTTAGGGGAGAGGAGAAAGAAAGAGGGAGGAGTGGAAGAAGATATAGATGGGAGACAGGGGTAGGAGGGGAGGAGGGAGGGAGGAGAGAAGAGAGAGAGAGAGAGAGAGAGAAGAGAGAGAGAGAGTGAGTGAGAGAGAGAGACAGACAGACAGACAAAACACAGACGAGACAGAGACAAAGAGAGAGACAGAGACAGACGGAGAGACACAGAGATAGACAGACACAGACAGACAGAGGGAGACACAGACATACAAAGAGAGAGAGAGAGAGGGGGGGGGAAACTGCACCACTGAATGGAACAGTGGTCTGGAGGCCTTTGTGGATTGGTGGTACTGTAAGACAAGAAGGAAGGGGTGGGGAGTGGCATGGAGGGAAGGGAGGGGAGCAGAGAGAGGATAGTGGCTGATGAGGGTGGAGAATCGTGGAAGGGGGAGGTTGGGGGGGGGGGGGGGGTTGGTAGCTGGTGGCGTTTCGTGGGCTCAAAACAGCGAAAGCAATGTGAGGAGGTGTCTCGCTTCATCAACACACCTGCCTTAATCCAGCTAACACTTTTCTCTCCTCTCTCTCTCCTCTCTCATCTCAACTCCTCCTCAATCTCTCTCTCTCTCTCTCTCTCTCACTCGTCCTCCTTCTCTCTTCTCTCTCTCTCTCACACTCACTCTCTCTCCTCTCCTCCTCTCTGTGAGTGTGAGAGATATGATAAGGAGTGAGAGAGACAGAACGACAGACAGACAGACGACTGACAGACAGGCAGACAGAGCATTCTAAAGAACAAGACACAGAGAGACAGAGGACAGAGTGTCACTCATCTAAAGATAGCCAAATGTTACGCAATGTTTTTAGAACATATGCTCTCTCACAAGTCAAGATTCGTTGACCCATCTAGGATCCATGAATTCCTGTGACAAAAAACGCAACTACAGGGGGATCGGACACATGTCATTTTCGAGTATCATGTCTTTGGTTTGCTAGGAACATACACCCCCGAGCCATTCCCCTCCTCGTTGACTGTTGGTTTGGCCTCCACTGTTCAACTGTGCTATGCTGGTACTGTATATCATTAGAGGCCAGAGAAGCTTCAGGATCAGCATGAACTACAGACAGACCAACCTCCCAGTCACCAGGAGGCCACAAAGGTCTATTAAACCTACAGCATTCTACTGCCATTTTCTCGGTTTTGTGCTTTCAAAAGTCATCACGCCATCTTCCAAGTCCTTGAAGATTCATCGTCACTGTTGGTAAGGCTTGTTTTGTACAGGCGAACGTAACTACTGTGAAAGTATCTAAGCTACATTCTTCTTTCCACAGGTACAGACTTCGTGATATTCTTTGATTTCATAATGAAGTAGCTAGCTTGACTGATTGTGTGGGTTTCATTTACTTAGTGAATAGAATAGTTGCGGTCCATTCCATGAACACATCTCTAGAGGGTCCCTTGTATCTATTCCAGGTGTCTGGTGAATTATGTGTGGCCTCATGTTGCTTCCGATAATACCTCCACAGCCAAACTACAAAACGAATACATGAGAAACTGCACACAGTTGCTACCTCCAGCTCCCGGAATGATTGAGTAGTTGTGCATATCCTAAAAGAGAAGAACCTCACTGAAAAAGCCATGAAAACATTACTTCAGCATTTTGGGGTTATAAGTTAGAAGCAAAATCATCCTGTGTGGGATCTTATCCACATATAAACATTTGCCGATCGATCCACCACCTCCCCGAATTCCCTTTTCTTTGCCACGTCTCTTTGACTGCTTCCGAGCTTATGTCTGGACTGGCAATTCCAAGTACTCATTTTGTTGTCAGGTGTTAAAGATAACCTGGATATGCGATTACAGAGAATTCTTTTCCTCTCGACGTTCAGATATTAACTGAACTGGTAGTTACCCCCCGGGCTTAGCTCTTGGGTCTGAGCACGTCCATACATCAGCCTATCAACCCATCGGTCACCGATCTTCAGTTCCTCCATGCAGATCTGATCAGCTGGTGGAGGCACTCAAGGACCACGATGCGTTTCTTACACAGCAGATTGAGTATTGCAATAGGTCTTGGGGAAGAATTTGGCTCTGGCTTTCTTGGCCACTTTCTTGACTTCATCCAGTGTTGGTGGCTTGTCACTGAGCTTTACCTCTCATGCTGCAGGCCGCACCACGCCGTGGACTAAGTGGCGCTTTGCTCTGAGGGGCAGAATATGTTTTCCTGGGATGCTGCAGGCCGCACCACGCCGTGGACTAAGTGGCGCTTTGCTCTGAGGGGCAGAATATGTTTTCCTGGGATGCTGCAGGCCGCACCACGCCGTGGACTAAGTGGCGCTTTGCTCTGAGGGGCAGAATATGTTTTCCTGGGATGCTGCTCGGGGGTTTCTTTGTCCACTTTGAACGCCCCTGATTTTGGCTGCCCGAACACTTTCCAAGCGAACTGGAAGAGGTCTTTGAAGAAGCACGCTTAGGTTTTCTTCTTTCTGCTTCTTTTCCTTATTGGTGAATCTTCCTTCCTGAGGGCACCATGTTCTTTCCGAACTCCTCAGAGTTTCTCTACCTACCCCTTTCTTCTCATCTTCTGAAGAGTCCTTCATTTCGTTCTGATTGAGATTCCTTTTTCTCTTCAAGATGCTGTCCACCTCTAGCTGGCGTCAGATGTTTTAGGTGGCTTTATCTTCGGTGGTTTCACTCTGCGGGCATTCCTACAGGTTCTGTACACAACGTTTCCAAGTATGGCCAGTTTGATCCAGTGTGCTCTTTCCTGTCAGCACGTCCAGTCGGTAGACTTTGTCTCCAGTTCCTCCCTTGAACTTGGGGGTGGTCAGCTGAGTCTCTGGCGCTTAGCCTCGGCAGTCCGTACAGATTCCCTGTCTGAATGACCAGTGTGGACTTAGCCTCGGCAGTCCGTACAGATTCCCTGTCTGAATGACCAGTGTGGGACGTCAGGAGCACTGGGGGTTGAATCCAGGCCCTGGGTTTCCTGTCGTCTTGTTTGTTGGAGCTGTGCGTTGCCGTTCATTCATCAGAGTCTTCATACAGCCTTCTACTACTTGTAGCGCTGATATCCAATACCGGCTTCCTGTATCTGTCTTTGTCTGTCTGTAAGTATCTCTCTCTCTGTATCTCTCTGTCTGTCTGTCTGTCTGTCTGTCTGTCTCTTTTCTCTCTCTCTCTCTCTCTCTCTCTCTCTCTCTCTCTCTCTCTCTCTCTCTCTCTCTCTCTTTTCCCATTCTTCCACGGCTCTTTCTACCTTCTCCCCTTCACCATCGTCTTTCCCTTCAGGTACCGACTCTTGTGGCAGACTCAGATGCTGATCTGTTAAATGTCTTCAGAATCTAAAGGTACTGAGCTACACGAAACGGTAAAAACATCGCATGAGTGTGTTTCGTCTTGTTATTAAAAGGGGACGAAGGGAGGGAGAAAGGTGGAGAGAGTTGGGGCTGGGAAGGGAGGCACAGAGATAGAGAGAAGCGCGCGCGAGAGCGAGGGGGAGAGGGAGAGGGAGAGGGATGAGAGAGAGAGAGAGAGAGAGAGAGAGAGAGAGAGAGAGAGAGAAAGAAAGAAAGAGAGAGAGACAGACAGACAGAGAGAGAGAGAGAGGGGAGAGAGAGAGAGAAAGGGGAAAGAAAGAGAGACAGAGAGAGAAGAGAGGAGAGTGAGAGAGAGAGAGAGAGAGAGAGAGAGAGAGAGAAAAGAGAGAGAGAGAGAGAGAGAGAGAGAGAGAGAGAGAGAGAGAACGAGAGAGCTGGGGTTGGAGGGATGAGGTGCCAACCAAGAGAAGGCCACTGCACAAAGACGTGCAACATGATGGACGTGACAGTTTCTCAATAACTGAAATGAACCAACCCGTTCTCCCCGCTCCACACACCCCACCAGATATGGCCACCAGTGCAGCCTCTATTGAGCAACACAAAACAGACACACACACACACACACACACACAGACACACACACACACACACACCAAAACACACACACACACACACCCCACACCACACACACACACACACACAAAGCTGCTGCTGCTGCTTCCATACAACAAAATGAAGTCGCCAAAGGTCAAACATTCCAGCCAAAGAAACAACCGTTGCCACATTGGCCAGATGCGGGGACATAAAGGGGAAGGGAAAGTGCAGGGGAGGGAGAGTGAGAGGCGACGGGAAAGCATTCAAACGGTGATTCATCTTCAAACTGTTCGCTTAACCAAACGGCACACCAGGCCCATTACGGGTGAACGACTGAAAATAGAACATCAGATGAAGAGAGAATTATCAGAGCACTGGCACATTTTCAATTCGGCAGAGCTTACCAAACAGCATACAAAGCCTGCACAGGGAAAGAATGAAAGAAAAGACAGTGAACATGTATCTGCTCTTGGCCAAAATAAGTTACAACACAATTGTTCATTTGTTTGTGAAAGTATCATTTTTGTGACAAAGTTAAATTTTGAAGGAATGGTTGTCATCAAATTAAACGACAAAATAAATATCTGGCATCGAATACAATGATAAATCTACAAAGTTCATCAAGGAAGCAACGTCTTGACCATACCACATCGGCTGTGTCACAAGATCTCCATGCGCGAGATCTATGGGCACGTGACTGCTTCTCTGGAAACCTAACAGGAAAATATCTGAGTTGAGTATATTATGTACAAGAGTCCGCAAATGTTCATCCAACGAACTGGTCATGAAATAAAGAAACAATGTTCCAGACTCTTCTTGGATTTTCCATCTACAGTCGCGACTGTGGTCAGTCAGTGTCAGACATCTTCGCTGTGGGCAGATGTACAACAGATGAAATCCGACATTTTCTCCAACCAGTCACAAGGACGTTTACAGAATGCAGCCAATCAGGTAGCCAGACTCCTATATCTATATCAAGAGATGAAAAAGACAGAGATGAAAAAACACAGAGACAGTTTACCAAGACTAGCTCCTGTTTCAACTTCTTCCCTGTTTTACATTCAGTTCATCGTGGGAGTTAACAAGATAAACGTTGTCTGTAGGATCTTTTCTAATTCTATCCTCAGCCATTATTTTCGTCTCCGTGCATCAAAATGGTAACGTTCTATGATTGGTAGGTAAAGAGCTTGGAATTTTCATACTGCAATCTGATTTTCATCAGAAGAACGTGCTGGCGATTTCTACCTTAAAGAGAAGTCACCGAGTCTGACTGATGACACAGCAGCTTGTTGGAGGGGGTGGGGGGGGGGGGGTCCAACTGGCTGCTCCTTTAAAGGAATGCCAGTTCTGAACAGGTATCACTGAACACTGTGGTGACGTGTAAGAACACGGCGGGATCTCCTCTGGTGTAGAGCCTCACAGCGGTCTGAGATGGGATTTCCACGACCTTGCTGACGATAAGACGAGCCCGCAGGTACACGTCTATGTTCAGAGCATGAAAGGCGTAAGAATGATGCCGCTGAGGACGCATGGAAGATGGCGTGGGAGAGGGAGAGTAATAAGAGAGTAATAAATAGAATGATCACACGGAGGGAGAGTAATAAGAGAGTAATAAACAGAATGATAGCAGTCACTGTTGTATCCGACACAGCGCGAATCACAGGGATTCACCGGTCCTCCTGTCTCCCCTGTTTTCCGATGTTGACTCTGACAATCCTGCACCAGACACGGCCACACGTGAGGGTAAGAGGGGGTGGGGGTGGGGGACGGTTTCTATGTAACAATGATCTTTGGGTCAGACTAGTTCAAGACACTTCCACGTACCGTGCTGGCAGTGGATAGAGTTCATACTGGAAAACCACGGAACGGGGTCATAATATTGCTAATAGTTTTGGTGATTCAGTTCATGTCGTTCATAGTCCAGTCGACCGCAAAGGGCAAAGGGCTGAATACAAACTGTCAAATTAATAAATTCAAGTATCAATGTCAATTGATACATGCACTTCTGTCATAAAGGTTATTACCTATGGTTATATCATATCGATAAATACTGATGAGATTTTTTCAGGTTGTTGAATACTGGTAGTAATATATTGGTATATACTGTTAGTGGTGTCATCTTGGTACATACTGGTGGTAGTTTTATTTGTAAATAATGTTAGAAGTCTTACTGGTATTGCAGGTAATAATGTCATTATGGTAAACCTTATTGGCTAATACTGGCAAGCGTGTGACACTGGTAAATACTTCCTGTAGCCTCACTTTGATAAATTATGACAGTAATGGCACATGTGTAAATACCAACTATAATGGCATATCGGCAAATAGTAGCAATATCTTATTGGTTAATACAATGATAATGTCATACTGGTAAAGTTTTGTGCAGTGTCACTTGGCAAATACCGGTCCTAATCTCATACTGGAAAATGTTAATAGTAATTTCATATTGGTGAATGGTATTGGAAACGATCGGTCGTAGTGTCATATTGGTACAGTAATATCATACTGGTAAATGATATTGGTAAATACTGGGATCGGTGTCATATTAGGAAATACAGGTAGTAATGTCATATTGGTAAATGCTGATAATAGTGTCACACTGGTAAATAATTTAGTAAATATTGACAGTGGTATCATATCATTGAGAGAAAAAATAAACACCAATTTGGCAGCAGAAGACCATCTGGGTACCATGACCTGGATGTGGTCTGACTCCCTTGGAGTGTAAGGAGTTCAGGGCCGAAACACACGTCTGAAGGGGAGGGGGCTGTTCTTCTCTGAAAAGCTCCTGCTGTCAAGCTCTCCCTTCAGTTTCTTCCTGCCGGTAAATTAAGTCAGTTATGTCATATTGGTAAACACTGGTAGCATTGTACTTTTGATTAAAACTGGCAGTAATGTCTCATTTGTAAATACTGATCGTAATGTACTTTAGGTACATCAGGGCAGTGATGTTTTGTCTGTAAATACTGAATGTAGTGTATATGAGTAAATATTAGTATTAATGTCATACTGATAAATACCTATAGTAGTGTCATATCGGTAATACTGGCAGCAATGTCATTTTGGCAATTACTGATAGTAACATTTATTGGTAATGTAGTTAGTTAGTTATCGGTGAATATTCAAATGAATATGATGTTGATAGCTATCGGGTGTACCATAACACTGGTGAACACTAGCAGTAGTCTTAAATCAGTAAACGCAGGTAGCAATCACACACTGACATGTGTCAGCACTTTCAACATTTTAATTCTAGTATATCTTTGAACTGATGTCTACAGTATTTGAAGATGGATACAGACTAGGTGCTCTCCGACCTCATGTCCAGACGCCTCATGAGTGACACACGACAATCATATGCCCACAACACACAGTCTAGTCACCAAGTTGTCTTTACTTCAGAAGGCAGCCATTCTTTAAACTGCCATTCCACACATATGCGTTTATACTTCCCTTATATGGCTAAATGTGTACGTGCATATTTAATGGCAATCATGTTCTTAAGTTCCCAGCGCCCATGCAAAATTCTTCTTGGTTTAAACAAATAAAAAGTCGTAAGTCTGAAGACTGAAAACACACACACACACGCGCGCGCGCACACACACACACACACACACACACACACACACACACACACACACACACACACACACACACACACACACACACACACACACCTAGAGCAGTGAGCTCCGATAACATTGAACCTTCCATGGCCTAACCAGTATACAGATCAGACATCTGCTGCGTCTCCTCCATCAGACACTTTTCCGAATCCTTACTTATTTTCCTGTAATCCCTCAGACTGGTAGGACAGTGGGATTCAAATACCAACAACATTCTTGTCAAAGGACAGAAAAATGTGTATTGTAATGAAGCATTCGATGTCATTAACCATGGTTTTCTCATAACAACGCATACTACATGTCTATCAATCCAATTCAATCTTTTCCATAAAACGCAAGACATTGATTTTTAAGATTTCATATCACCCCTTTTCAGGCCAATTCATTCTGGAGTTCTCGAGGGAACATCGTAAAACTAATGTCATTTACATGTTATATAAAAGATCTTCCACTACAATTCTCATACAGTGAATGTTGCGCTGGTGACCTTTATTAGCAGTAAGTATGCAAATATGCAGATTTTGTATTATTAGCTTTCATGCCAATCAGTTCTAGAGTATCCCAGATATCATCTTACGACTAACATTACTCCACGTTTTGCGTAAACGAACTTCCTCCGAATGTTCTCGACTCATTGACTTTTGCCAGTGACACCACTCTCCACAACAATGCTGAAAAATGAAATGAAGTATGCTCTGACCTATGGAATGGAATTGAAAAACGTGTTAATCGAACGGAATTTAATCAAATGCCACTCAATCCTCAAAAATCTATATTCATGTTGGTTACAATAGAGTGAGGGCTACAAAAACATTAAAGAGAGTTAACGGAACTGGAAGTCGACATTAATGTCTTGGGTAAGTTTAGTTCCCATGATTTTAATTTAATTGGTTTTACCATAATGAATAATCTACTTGGGGTTAAATCAGACTTCTGCTTTATCTAACAAAACCTCGAGAAAAGAAATTCAGCTCAATAGAATACAACATTTTGTGTATCATCAGGCCCGTAACTAATTTTTCCTAGCTTATAATTGAAGCAGACCTTTACTACGTCTCTGCTTGTTGGAAGATAACAAAGTAAAAAGTTCATTTAAACGACTCGAAAACATGCTCAGGTATTCTGTCAAAGTTATATACCTTTTTTCTGGAAGTAAATGGTTACATGATAGGTAAGACTTCCCCATTTATCTACAATGTCACTTCAAAGAACATGTTTTTACACACGCATACTCATGTGAGCGTATGTACAGGGTTGCTTTTGTTGATATGTGAATGCTTCTTTTTCCATTGTCATGTTTTCCCTTCTGCATTCCCCCCTATATTTGTTTTGTCAAATCGGCATGCTGTATTTTGAAACAGGATTTACCCCCGACCCACACACCAAACCCATCCCCCCTCTCTCTCTCTCTCTCTCTCTCTCTAATGATGTTACCACTGCAGAGCCAACTGACCTATAATAAGGCAGTACTAATGTTTAAAGTCCATGCAAACATGGCGCCAACATATCTTGCTGAGTTTATCCAAATGGCAACAACGCGATATGATTCAAATAATTACATTTTACCACGTGTCCGCATTGATTTGTTCAAATCTAGTTTTGCATATTTTGGTCCATCTGTGTGGAACTCTCTTCCTCCGTCTGCCAAAACATGTCAATCACTGCCGTCCTTCAAATCAGCAGTACTTAAACATTTACTTGAACAATAAATCTAACCTTTTGATCATGGTCTCAACGCCCTACTTTTATGCTTGCCTCTATATTAGCTAATGAAAATGTGTGTGTGTGTGTGTGTGTGTGTGTGTGTGTGTGTGTGTGTGTGTGTGTGTGTGTGTGTGTGTGGTGTGTGTGTGTGTGTGTGTGTGGTGTATGGGTGTGGATGTGGTATGCGCATGCGTGCGTGTATGTGTGGGCGTGTGCATGCATGTGAGCGCGCGCGCGTACGTGTCTGATTGTGTTTGTGTAATTTTGTAATGGATTTTTTTTTTAATAAGTATTATTCTTATTACTATTGTTATTGTTAATATTATAATGTTGCTATATTCTTCATTGTTTCTGTCATTATTAATATGTGCAGTCTGTTTAGTTGAATGCTGTAGAATAACAAGGACAGATTGGAAGAATAGCACTGCCTAAAATCTCTATCCTTGAGTAATAAAGTTTTTGAGTCTTGAGTCTTGAGTCTTGAGTCTCTCTCTCTCTCTCTCTCTCTCTCTCTCTCTCTCTCTCTCTCTCTCTCTCTCTCTCTCTCTCTCTCTTAACGGGGCAAGGGCCGGATGAAAAAAAGCATGTGTTTGCTTATCTGTTACCCTTGGAAATAAAGATTATCATCATCATCTCTCTCTCTCTCTCTCTCTCTCCCCTCTCTCTCTCTCTCTCTCCTCTCTCTCTCTCTCTCTCTCTCTCACACACACACACACACAGCCCTGATGTGGCCCTTTGCGGTCGGCTGGGCTATAAGCAACATTATCTTATCTATCTCTCTCTCTCTCTCTCTCTCTCTCTCTCTCTCTCTCTCTCTCTCTCTCTCTCTCTCTCTCTTCCACCCACCTTTCTAATACGCAAGTGCATGTTTCTGTGTGGCCTGATCTCTCTCTTGTGCCGCCCCACATCTTACACTCCACTTTTGCCAAACAATGTAGAAGAGGAGAGACGGGTGGGTTGGCGATGGGGGAGGTACGGTGGGATGGGGAGGTACGGTGGGATGGGGGAGGTACGGTGGATGGGGGAGGTACGGTGGGATGGGGGAGGTACGGTGGGATGGGGGGGAGGTACGGGTGGGATGGGGGAGGGGTACGGTGGGATGGGGGATACGGTGGGATGGGGGAGGTACGGTGGGATGGGGGAGGTACGGTGGGATGGGGGAGGTACGGTGGGATGGGGAGGTACGGTGGGATGGGGGAGGTACGGTGGGATGGGGGATACGGTGGGATGGGGGAGGTACGGTGGGATGGGGGAGGTACGGTGGGGTGGGGGGGGGGTACGGTGGGATGGGGGAGGTACGGAGGGATGGGGGAGGTACGGTGGGATGGGGGGTACGGTGGGATGGGGGGAGGTACGGAGGGATGGGGGAGGTACGGTGGGATGGGGGGGTACGGTGGGATGGGGGAAGTACGGAGGGAGGGGGGGGGGGGGGTACGGTTGGATGGGGAGTTACGGTGGGATGGGGAGGTACGGTGGGATGGGGGGGGGTACGGTGGGATGGGGAGGTACGGTGGGATGGGGGAGGTACGGTGGGATGGGGGGGGGGGGTCGGTGGGATGGGGGGGTACGGTGGGATGGGGGAGGTACGGTGGGGAGGGGAGGTACGGTGGGATGAAGGGAGGTACGGTGGGATGGGGGGGGGGGTACGGTGGGATGGGGGAGGTACGGTGGGATGAAGGGAGGTACGGTGGGTGGGGGGGGTACGGTGGATGGGGGAGGTACGGTGGGATGGGAGGTACGGTGGGATGGGGAGGTACGGTGGGATGGGGGGGGGGTACGGTGGGATGGGGGAGGTACGGTGGGATGGGGGGGGGTTACGGTGGGATGGGGAGGTACGGGGGATGGGGGAGGTACGGTGGGATGGGGGAGGTACGGTGGGATGGGGGAGGTACGGTGGGATGGGGGGGTTACGGTGGGATAAGGGAGGTAGTGGATGGGGGGGGGTACGGTTGGGATGGGGGAGTACGGTGGGATGGGGGAGGTACGTGGGATGGGGGAGGTACGGTGGGATGAAGGAGGTTACGGTGGATGGGGATGGGGGGGGGGGGGTACGTGGGATGAGGGAGGTACGGTGGGATGGGAGGTACGGTGGGATGAGGGGGTACGTGGGATGGGGGGGGGGGGTACGGTGGGATGAAGGGAGGTACGGTGGGATGGGGGAGGTACGGTGGGATGGGGGGGTACGGTGGAATGGGGGATACGGTGGGATGGGGAGGTAGGTGGTGGGGGGGTACGGTGGGATGAAGGGAGGTACGGTGGGATGGGGGGTACGGTGGGATGGGGGAGTTTCGGTGGGATGAAGGGAGGTACGGTGGGATGGGGGGGGGTACGGTGGGATGGGGGAGGTACGGTGGGATGGGGGAGGTACGGTGGGATGGGGAGGTACGGTGGGATGAAGGGAGGTACGGTGGGAATGGGGGGGTACGGGGGGATGGGGGAGGTACGGTGGATGGGGGAGGTACGGTGGGGTGGGGAGGTACGGTGGGATGAAGGGGGTACGGTGGGATGGGAGAGGTACGGTGGAATGGGGAGGTACGGTGGGATGGGGGATACGGTGGGAAAGAAGGGAGGTACGTGGGATGAAGGAGGTACGGTGGGATGGGGGATACGGTGGGATGGGGGAGGTACGGTGGGATGAGGGAGGGACGGTGGGATGGGGGAGGTACGGTGGGATGAAGGGAGGTACGGTGGGATGGGAGGTACGGTGGAATGGGGGAGGTACGGTGGATGGGGAGGTACGGTGGATGGGGGAG
>CM031598.1:90403777-90411277 GCA_018398815.1 Conus ventricosus
CTGACACCAAAATATTTCACTGACTCTTTGAATGGTAAAAACAACAACATCAATTTCTGCCGACTCAGCTTTAACCATCTTGACACGAGAGGAGGTACCAACAGCCATGATCTCGGTTTTGTCACTATTCAGCTTGAGTTTGTTGCTGGTCATCCAGACTTTTACGTCCCTAAAACATGCGGTAATATCTGATTGAGCACCTTGAAAATCGCTGGTGGTTGCGCTCTTAGAGAGTTCAGTGTCATCTGCGAATTTGTGGAAGTCACAGCCATGGTCAGAAATAACGTCAGATAAGGCTGAGAATAAAGGTAAAAAGAACTGGTCCAAGGACAGAGCCCTGGGAACACCATACACAAGAGGAGAAGAGGATGATTCCAGCACCATTAACGATTACCGTCTGTGTCCTGTCAGAAAGGTATGATGTGAACCATTTAGAACCATATAGTCAAATCCAAAAGTAACCTTGAGTCTCTTGAGTAGGATAGAGTGGTCAGAGTATCAAAAGCAGCACTGAGGTCAAGCAATGCTAGAAGGGAGACCAGTTTATCGTCTGATTTACAAAGCAGGCAGTCTAAGACATCAGAACTGCAGTCTCTGTGCTGTGGTTTTTCCTATAAGCGGACTGACACACTTCCAGGAGACCATTATCTGACAAATGGATTGGAGCTGCTTCAAGACAACACGTTCAAGGATTTTAGAAAGAAATGGAAGATTCGATACTGGTCTAAAATTCTTCATATCATTTTTCGTCAAGACCATTTTTCTTCAACAAAGGTGTGACAACAGCATGTTTGAACTGTGGAGGGACACAACCAGATGCGAGAGATTTGTTCACAATGGACGTAATCACGGCACCAGATGTGAGGCACACTGTTTCATAGGGGAGTGGGATAGGGTCAAGGATACAACTTTTACCAGGAGAATGAGCAATCAAATAAAAAATCTGCTTTTCACTAACAGGTTCAAAACAGGAAAACAAAGGTCCATCATACAAATCAAAAGAGCAGACCGGCATGAATCAGAGTCAAGATTGTGTCTAATACGCTTTATCTTCTCGGAAAGAAATCACTGAATTGCTGTGGGAGATCTGAAGGCCGGTATATTGCAAGGAAATGATAATTGTTTTGTTTTGCCAAGTAGAGTATTTGACAGTGAAAACAGTTGTTTTGACGAAGTACATGAATTAATTTTGTCACCATAATAAGATTGCTTGGCATATTCAAGACACTGTCCTGCTTTGCATCTGTCAGCGGCAAATATCTGCGGTGAACCACAAGGCGAGTTTTCTCCACCGTCGCTCAGCACGACGGCGTTGACGGCGTGCTGCCCTCAACATCCTCAGACAACCATGGGGCAGAGGGGCGATCAGTGACACACCTGGTCACTGCAGGGGCATGATGGTCGAGAATCTTTAAAAAGGCCATTGTTGAAAGCACTGACCACTCCACAACGTCGGAATTGCAGTGCTGTGTACACTGCAGATCAGCAAAAGTCCTGACATCTTTGTCAAAACGAGTAGCAGACCCAAAACCTTCATGTTCCAGGATGTCACAAGGCGTTTACGGGGAGGAGGCTTGGTGAGTGACATACGACAGACAACGAGATGGTGGTCGGAAAGACCAGCAAAGTCACGTACATCAGACACTGACAGGAGACAGTTATCACTGTCACCAACCACCCAGTCAAGAATGTGTCCATGTTATGTGTTGGGACCCGAACAAACTGTGATAAGTTGCGGTCGTTCAAAAGCGTTTTCAGTTGTTTAACTTGGTTATCAAAAGCAGTCATCGAAGTGAAAATTAAAGTCCCCAATGAAAGACACGTCGTGGCGAGAATCAGCATAAGAAGCTAAAAGCTCAGGAAATTCGCAGAGAAAAGTAGAGTTACACAGTTTGTTGGACTTACTTGGCGGCGGCCGGTATAAACACAACCAAGGAAGCAGTAGCAGTAGGTGACTGTATTTTCAACTCAACACACTCAAAAGAAGCACGATTTCGTCTTGTAAAAAGAAATACAGTCAGACAGTGATTTTGCGTACAATGACACCTAGACCACCTCCTCTGGAACCAAGGCGAGGAAATGAATGGAAAACGTAGTCCGGAGGAGTCATGGTCTGTATGTAGGCCTCATCACCATGAGGATAGAGCCAAGTCTCTGTCAGAACGAAGATATCTGGTTTTAAATCAACTACAGTCTCGTGGATTCGGCAGCCACATTGCGACATGACTGACAGTTCAGAAGCAGTACCGTTAGTGTTTGTTTGCTGCCTGTAACTTTTCGGAAATTTTTTATGTGAACAGAGCTACATAACTTATTTTTTGGAGAAATCTACGAGAGAAATAATTCAAAGCGTCGTGTTGATTATGAAAAAAAAAATTGAAATCACTTCTAATATCTTACTGGTTACGAAGAAAGAGTTTTACAATGTAACATGTATGCTTTTAACGACACATCTGTGTCGCAAAATCCAATGTTGTAATGACCTTTTTTGACCGTAAAATGGCAGTTGCAAAGTGAGTTGACTGCAGGCAGAAATTTAAACAAAATTTAAAATAATACTTGAACTAACTCCGCCAGATGACATGGAGAAACGAAATTACACGACAAAACACGACGCGTTTTTGACTCCTGGCTCTTTTTCGGGTAAAACAAACAACATTCAGGACCATGAAAACGAAGAACGAGCAACCACTTATCTTCTCATATTCGGCGCAAGACGAGTGTTGAATGAAGGCCATCTTCACTGGCTCATGATAAACATCAGAAACGCATGCCTTGCTAAAATGTTTTGCTCTGCTTGTTGTACAAATGGAAACTTACCGGCTAACTCAAAAGAAATGGAACTGTGCTACTCTACTGTGTCAAAACTTAAAACAATGCAACCCTAAAACATTTTCACACGCTGCAAGATCTTCGACTGAAGTCCGTAGTTCCACAAATCTTGTCTTGCCAAGGTCAACGGAGGATAACACAAAATAGCTTGCAGTTTCCTCATTATCACCCCCCCCCCCCTTCTCCCACCACCAAGAAACAAAAGTGTGTGCCCTATTATCTACAGCCACAAGACGATCCGCAGAACCTTGTGTGAATATTGCCACCTGCTCTACCTTTAACTATCAGTCTTTCAAATTGCTCCCAGCACTGATCTGTTCCTTACGTAGCAAAAACGTACATTGTGAAACGTACCATACCCAGCATAAATATTTCTCCGAGCACATCAGAAGTAGTCAACTGTGTCTCCCCCCCCCCCCCCCCCCCCCCCCCCCCCCCCCCCCCCCCCCCCCCCCCCCCACTCCCAACTCCTGTCTCGGCTCCTTTCAGCCGTGGAAAACCATCGCCGAACCTACTCTGAACGTCAGCAGTCTGGCAATAATTCCTCCCTGGCGCCCCGCAGACAACGTGGAATCCATCATCATCAGCTGCTCAGGGGCCGTGACTCCGACTTGCCCGTCCTTTCTTCCCTTCTTTCAACAACCCACCCCCACCCTCACGTCCACCTCGCCAACCCCTCCTAGCCTTTCCTCTCACTCCCGCTCTCAGTTCTTCTCAGAATGCAGTTTTATCTTGGCTTTGTCTTCCTCACTGTGTCCACACCTCTATATCAGAGTGACCCTTTCAACTGCTCTGCCTGCCGGTCACAAGAGGTTCCTAGTTCTTTGGTGTTGGAGGAAAAATGTACCTGAAGGTAAGGGAGAAACGATTCCCTGCCAACAGTCATCTTGCTTGCATTGAGGACGAAGGGGGTTGTGAACTGGAAGGAGTTGAACTGCAAGCTAGACTGTTCTCTTTGCTTTTCGTCTCTATCTCTTTAGACCATGAATATTAACATATGTGTCGGGCAACGTCATTGGCCAGAACATGTAAGCCTTCCTGCGATTGGTCGGAAGATTCTGTCGAGATTCATTGCTGTCGTGCTGCCGAGTGAACGGACTTCATATTGTTCAGTATTCCTAATTCTCCTCCCCGTTCACCAACCATCAACAGCTCCTAATGTTTCGTCCATAAATCTCTCAAAGATCCCGTTCAACAGGTGAATTCCGACGACTCTTTCTACCATTTGCAGACGAGTTTGCAGAATTCGGCAAATCACGAGGTGCAATATATATATATATATAGAGAGAGAGAGAGAGAGAGAGGAGAGAGAGAGAGAGAGAAGAAGAGAAGAAGGAGAAGAAAGAAAGAGAAGAAAGAAGAAGAAAGAAGAAGAAGAAGAAGAAGAAAGAAGAAGAAGAAGAAGAAGAAGAAAGAAGAAGAAGAAGAAGAAGAAGAAGAAGAGAAGGAAATTAAAAGAAAGAAGAAGAGAAGAAAAAGAAAAGAAGAAAGAAAGAAGAAGGAAGAAGAAAGAAGAAGAAGGAAAGAAAGAAAGAAGAAGAAGGAAGAAGAAGGAAGAAAGAAAAGAAGAAAGACGAAAGAAAGAAGAAAGAAGGAAAGAAAGAAAGAAAAGAAGGAAAGAAAGAAGAAGGAAGAAGAAGGAAGAAAGAAAGAAGAAAGAAGAAGAAAAAGAAGGAAAAGAAGAAGAAGGAAGGTGTCACGTGACGTAGCCTCACATCAAGGCATGTGACGCTCCATCACATGTAGTTTAGTGATATGAATCATTTCCCCATGCCAAAACTAAAAAGGAAGAATATTCGTGTGGCTTGACTAGTGTAGCGGGCGTCCCCAAATAATGGTGAGAATGACTCATTAAAGAAAGAAGGGTGGTCATTGGGTGAAAGTGACCACTCAGAGATAGTTTAATAAGGGTTGGTAAGGTGCTGGTCATGTGTTTTGAACACTGAGTATGCACTCACTAGGAGGAGGGAGGAAAGAATCAGTTTTAGCCCAGCAGATGGCCTAGAGACTCGAACCTGTCAGGACGCTGGTTCTCACTGCTGACCAGTCATTACCAGGTGAGCCATAGATAGTTGGGGAAAGCTACAGGGGAAAACCTAAAGAAAAGAGAAAGAAAGAATTCATAATTAAATTGGGAAGCAGGTTACTTACACGAACCTTATTCGTGTTTCAGCCCTTCGCCCTTCACTTTTCACCCCGTGAGGTGGTTAAAGATGGCCATGGTGTGGGGAACACACCGGTAGTTCAGCCCCAGCAATTAAAGACTCCAGGGAGAGGAGTTGGAATTCATCATCTCTCCAGTGACAGGAGAAGTCGAGGGAGAGGAGTTGGAACTCATCATCTCTCCAGTGACAGGAGAAGTCGAGGGAGAGGAGTCGGAACTCGTATCTCCAGTGACGGGAGAATTCAAGGGGGCGATACGATGTCTGAGAGAGACAGGGAATCATGACAGTATGGAACGAGTCTTATATCTGATGCAGGCATAGCATCAATGATTGAAAGAATTATTTATTCTCCTGGACTGGATCTTGGGCCAGTGTTATGTGAAGGCCATGACTTGACAGAAACTTGTATTGATGTAAATGGGAAAAGTAGTTTATCTCTCATTCTGGAAAAGAGAGATACATATATAGAATCTATTCATGAATTGTTTGATGTGGTTTAGTAAAGTGTTTTCCCTGAAGGAGAGGGGGAGAAGAAAAAACATTCGGTAGTGCGCCTTTTGGTTGATTGGAAAGATTGCGTGTGCGTATGGAGTATATGCTGTCATGAATGCGTGTGTGCAAAAGTGACAGTGTGACAGAAGGAAAATGGACCGCACAACCACTTGGTAGACTCCTTTAATGTGTCCAATATTTCGGTCCAAAGACCCTCCTCTGGGACAGGAGCTGCAGACATATTTAATCTTTTTTTTACTACCGACTAAAATTTACTAATGGTTAAAACAGAACAACGGACCTCAGCAGTGAGAGAGTGGTGTTCTGGATTTTTAACTTTTTAGGTGGGTGGGTGGGTGGGTGGGTGCGTGCGTGCGTGCGTGCGTGTGGGTGGGTGGGTGCGTGCGCGCGCGTGTGCGTGTGCGTGTGTGTGTGCGTGTGCGTGTGCGTGCGCGTGCGCGTGTGCGTGTGTGTGTGCGTGTGTGTGTGTGTGTGTGTGTGTGTGTGTGTGTGAATTTCATACCTACAAATTAACATGTATTGATAACAGACCCAGAGACGAAAAAACACAGATGAAGTTCAAGCAACCTAATTTTCAATTCAGTTTTATCCAGACAAATGTCATCTTCAATGGATATAAGGGGGAAAGGAAATTCCTTTCAAGTTATACCTCCTGTTACAGTTCAGCTCTAGTGTCTGCGTGGCAGTATGGCCACCAGCGCAGACTTGTGTAAACTTGTATGTAGATGGAAAGCTCAGAAAGCTGGCCTTTCGGTCGATGTCGAGTCTTGTCATGACTGACGGAAGTGAGTCCGGTGTGAATAATCTTCACTGTCCGTTCTGAAGTACGATGCTTGCTCATAATGGATCACAGGTATCTGAAGTGGTTCACTTCTACTACTGCACGTCCCTTCAGCGTGGTGCTAGCTGGTCCAGGACTTCGACCAACACTGTGCTTTCTCAGCGCTGACATCATTTTCTTACATTCTATGTTCTATCCAGCTGCTTCCCATTAAGATGACAGCGAGATGTCCATTGCATGGCGACCACCCTCCGATCGATGTGGAGTCGTCAAAGTCCTGAATCGTATCCTGTGTTATTTCCTCCGGTTAGACAGTGAACAGAAATGAAGACAGGAGACAGCCTTGGCGGGGGTTTTCAGTCTTGAAGAATTATTTGGAGTTGTTTCAGTACGTTCCAAGAACAGAGGATACATTGAAACAGAAGATAGTAGGTCTTTAACTGGGACCTGAACCCAATGTTCCTCTCAATGCCGTACACAGCTAGAAGCAGAATCAGCCTCAGGGTATTTGTCCGCAGTCTCTTCCTTCCACTGTGATGTTGTTTCCTTGTACTGTTGTGGAGTTTTGAGGCATGTGCCTTGATGATGTTTGGAAGAAATCACAAACTATCACACACGTTCACATTAATAAACATAGATTCTATCATTTGCGCGGTGTATAGATTTTATGCAGTTGAATCGCATGTAAGATGAAGGATGCTCCAGGTCTGGAAGGACACCACAAAAGAATCGAATCAATGTACAATGTTTATGCAACTTAATGATACAACAATGCACGTTTCGCTGACCACAGTGTTACGATATGAAAACCCATTGTCTTCCATTCAAACCCTGACAGTGTCGGAAAATTACAGTACTATGTAAAGGTTTGTGTTGATGACTGAAACGAGGAATACTGGTTATTCATAATTATTCAAAATAACCACTTTAACGGAAAGTAGCAAGAATGGTGACTAATTGAATGACACTGCTGAAGAGAGAACAGTATAACCGAGCAACTGCATAACGTAAGTTCAGTTGTTGCTATCCCAAACAATTAGTTGAAGTTGCTTACATTCAATTTTCCTATGAGAACTCCATGCATTTTCTTTAAATGCTGATATAAAGACAATTGTTACCCTGTCGTATATTGTCTATGCCTATAAAGCCCCAAGCTTTTTTTTTTGGAAGATGTATGGGAAACCAAAGCTCGCACGCACACATACATAC
>CM031598.1:90421277-90426277 GCA_018398815.1 Conus ventricosus
TACCTACAACAAAGCCACCCTCATTTTACCTTCAACAAAGCCACCCCCATTCTACCTACAACAAAAGCCACACTCATTCTACCTACAACAAGCCACCCTCATTCTACCTACAACAAAGCCACCCTCATTCTACCTACAACAAAGCACCCTCATTCTCCTACAACAAAGCACCCTCATTCTACCTTCAACAAAGCCACCCTCATTCTACCTACAACAAAGCCACCCTCATTCTACCTACAACAAAGCCACCTCATTCTACCTACAACAAAGCCACCCTCATTCTACCTTTGACAAAGCCATCCTCATTTACCTTAAACAAAGCCACCCTCATTCTACCTACAACAAAGCCACCCTCATTTACCTTCAAACAAAGCCACCCTCATTCTACCTACAACACAGCCACCCTCATTCTACCTTCAACAAAGCCACCCTCATTCTACCTACAAACAAAGCCCCTCATTCTACCTTCAACAAAGCCACCCTCATTCTACCTTTAACAAAGCCATCCTCATTCTACCTTAAACAAAGCCACCCTCATTCTACTTCAACAAAGCCACCCTCATTCTACCGGCAGAAAGCACCCATTCTACCTACAACAAAGCCGCTCTCATTCTACCTGAAACAAAGCCACCCTCATTTACCTACAACAAGCCACCTCATTCTACCTACAACAAAGCCACCCTCATTCTACCTTCAACAAAGCACCCTCATTTCTACTTCAACAAAGCCACCCTCTTCTACCTACAACAAAGCCACCTCATTCTCCCTTCAACAAAGCCACCCTCATTCTACCTTCAACAAAGCCACTCTCATTCTACCTACAACAAAGCCACTCTCATTCTACTACAACAAAGCCACCCTCATTCTACCTACAACAAAGCCACCCTCATTCTACCTTCAACAAAGCGACCCTCATTCTACCTACAACAAAGCCACCTCATTCTATCTGAAACAAAGCCACCTCATTTACCTACAACAAAGCCACCCTCATTCTACCTGAAACAAAGCCACCCTCATTCAACCAGCAACAAAGCCACCTCATTCTACCTTCAACAAAGCGACCCTCATTCTACTTAAACAAAGCCACCCTCATTCTCCCTGAAACAAAGCCACCCTCATTCTACCAGCAACAAAGCCACCCTCATTCTACCTTCAACAAAGCCACCCTCATCTACCTACAACAAAGCCACCCTCATTCTACCTTCAACAAAGCCACCCTCATTCTACCTACAACAAAGCCACCTCATTTACCTGAAACAAAGCCACCCTCATTCTACCAGCAACAAAGCCACCTCATTCTACCTTCACCAAAGCCACTCTCATTCTACCTGAAACAAAGCCACCTCATTCCAACTGCAACAAAGCCACCATTGTTCTACCAACACAGTCACCCACTTTTTACATGGAAATAACACACTTTAGCCTAACTGGAACAAAATCACTCTTATCTTAACTGAAAAAAATGCCGTTCTCATTCCAACGGGAAATCAATTCACTATCACCTTGTCCGGATCAAAACCACTCTCATTTTACTGCAACAAAGCCAAATGTCCTTCGATCTGGAACACAGCCAGTCTCATTCCTCCTGGGGAAAATCTGTTCACTTGAAACGAATCCATCCTCATTCTATCTGAAATGAACACACACCATTACACCGGGAACAAATCCACTCTGAATCTACCTGAGAGATTAAAGCAACTCTCATTCTACTTGGAACAAACCTATTCTCGTTCAACCTGGGACAAAACCACGCTCCTGTTGCTTAGAATTTAAAAATAAAACCTCTCATTCTGCATCGAATTGAGTCAACCCCATTCTGCTTGGCATGTAACTCCTCTCAGTCTGCATGAATCATACCACACATTCTGCCTGGAACCGCTCCCCCCAACTCTCATTCTACCTGAGACCAAGCCAGTTTCACTCCGTCTGGAAAAATCTACTTTCACTCTGCCTGACACAAACCCACCTCATTCTACCTGGAAAGAAGCCATTTTTCATTCGGCCTGGAACAAACTCACTCTCATCTTACCAGGAAAAACCCACTCTCACTCCATCTGGAACAAACCCTCTCTCTCTCTCACCCCATCTTGAACAAACCCACTCTCAACTTACCGGAACAAACCCACTCTCAGTTTACTGGGGGGGGGGGGGGGGGGGAAGCCACTCTCGTTCTACCAGAAAAAATAACCCACTCTCATTCTACCTGGAAAAAAACCACTTTCATTCCACCTGGAAAACACCACTCTTATTCTACCTGGAAAAAGCCACTCTCTTTCTACCTGGAGCAACCCCTGCCTCATTCTACGTGGAACAAACCCACTCTAATTCTTCAAGGAACAAACCCATCTCCTTCTTCTTGAAACAAACCCACTCTCATTCTACTTGGAACAAACCCACTCTTGTTTTACCTAGAACAAAGTTACTCTCATTCTACCTTGAACAACGCCGCTTTCATTGTGCCTGAAACCAAGGCCATACTCATTTCCATCTCAAACACAGCCATTCCTGTTCTGTCTGGAACTAAGCAACATTCAATCTACCTGGACCAAACATACTGTCATCCTGCCTCAAGTAAACCCACTCTCAGCCTTCCTGGGGAAAAAACAAACCACTCTGGCGCTTTGACCAAATTCATTCTGGTACCTGGAAGAAATCCACCATCATTCTACCTGAAACAAAGGCACTGTGGCACCTGGAACAAACTCATTTAGGTATACCTGTGTCACGACCGACCCCTGAGGTCAGCCCTGACGGGATCGGTTTAGATGGGAGTGAAGGGAGTGACTGACCTCACACGCCTCGCAAGAGACCACACAGAAGGATTACGATACAACACCCCATTTATTCACATCAACACACGCAATCACAAAATAAATATTTCAACGCACGCACCATGCACAATCACAATCAAGCATTCGAACACGCACAACATGCACAATCACAATCAAGCATCTCAATACATGGCATACACAATCATAATCATAAATAATAATTCCAGCACCCATCCCTTTCCCTGTCATGCAGTGCCCTCACACTCCTGCCTCTTCAAAGTCTACTGGGAACACCCTGTCGCACTGGGTGCCCCAAACCGGTTCGGTTCTTGAAGAGAGTTGTTCAAGGCCGACACCCTTGACACGCACAAACAGACGGTGGAGAGCGCGTCTCGGGGACGGGCGTTGTTGCCGGAGGTCCTAGACGGGGATCAGGACCGTCCAGCCAAGTCCACGGGCTTTTCCACCAGTACGTGGCCTCAACCAGTGCGTGGTCCCCACCAGTGCGTGGCCCCAACTAGTGCGCGTTACCAACCAGTGCGCGGTCCCAACCAGCGTGCGTTACCAACCAGTGGGCAATCCCAACCAGTGCGTGGCCCCAACCAGTGCGTGCTCCGGGTGAAGTCTCCGGGAGGAGGGAAAAGGTAACTGGGAGGAAAGTAGAAAGACGGGCACTGGAACCCCGCAGTCAGTACTGTCTGACACATGCTGTTAAACCTTAACAGCCACTCGCATGATGGGCGAGGGGAGGTCTACTAAATACACCCACAACATCAGCTCAACACAGACCTGAGCATAACGCGGCAAACCAACCAAATCAGGAATGTTCGTTAAAGTCTTCTCATACGAAGCAGGTAAGAGACTGCATTAAATTAACAGGCTATAAAACAAATATGAATTATCTTCATCCTTCTCTCACTCACGTTTAACATATTTCCTTTCTTAGGAATTGAACTAATAAAGCAACCATGGCTTTACATCTGCCACCACATTTGCAAATAATAATAATTCAATGGCACAATTATCCCCACATTTTATGGCAACATTTCAAAATAACACAAATTTCCCACCACGCATCCAAACGACTAATCATGCGTACGCACGCTCGCGAACATAAAACTCGTTTCTCCTTGCACACACAAACAGACGGTGGCCGAAGAATGTGAGCCCGGCAATTGTGACAGGGGCGGACGAGCGAGACCAAGCAAGTACCAACCCTGAATCACCAGGTTCTCTCCCATCCCCACCGACTACCGCATCACCAGATGCATAAAAAGGAGGAAGAATTTTGGATATAATTTAGAATGGCCAGGTTAAAGATTGAATAAACCAGAAAAAAGTGGTCTCAAACAATATTTCTTTTATAATTTTGAAAACCAAAAGAAATGCGCAAAAGAGAAGAATTAGCCGGCTAACAACAAAAAAACAACAACAACAAACGAACCACGAAACTGATGCTTACCAGCTACCCGTGGGTGACCCAGAAGAGGCGGGTCAAACGACTCTCTCTGCCCTCTGTCCAGTCGAGAGGACAGCAGCGCAGATGCGGAAAAAGATGAAGTGATGTCTCCCTCCTACAGGCCGACTGTAGGAAATGAAAGTACCGACTGTACCTTCGACGATAAGGTGAAGAACCAGGACCGGAGCAGGCGCTCCCAGAGACATCTTCCGCTCGAGTGAAGAGAAAACTTGCCTAAGCGATGGCGGCCAACATGCCACGCTACGTCACGGTGAGAATACCTCAAGCCTAAGAGGAACCTTGCACGTGCGGCAGGTGAAAAGACAGGTGAGAGGCCGATAGAGGCAGCCAGTACAAGAAAAAGATACCAGCCACCCGTGAACCTGCAGGATGAATTACACGGGCAGTGGAATTAGAGAGAGAGAGAGAGAGAGAAAGTAAACCTAACCTGAGCTAAACTACACCAAAGGTGCAACCACACCACAAACCACATTAAGGGACGGATATACGACAATAACGACGACAACAACCAAATGAACAATTCCACCACCCTAGATGGGTCAATCGTCGTAGGCCTCGTGACAAACTCGTGACAACCTGGAACAAAAACACTCATTCAACCTGGTGCAAAGCCTCTCTGAAGGTTTGAATACAGTATCTTTGATGCCTGCAATAAAGTTATTTTAAGATCCTGGAAAAAGCCATTCCTATACCTGGACGAAAAGCCACTCTTGTATCTGGAACAAAACCATTCTAATACCTGGAATAAA
>CM031598.1:90458777-90463777 GCA_018398815.1 Conus ventricosus
CTCTCTCTGTATGTGTGCGAGTATGTGTGTGTGCGTGTGTCTGTGTGCGAATGTGTGTATGCATGTGTGTGCGTGTGTGTGCGCGCGCGCGCGCGCGCGCGCGCGCGTGTGTGTGTGTGTGTGTGTGTGTGTGTGTGTGTGTGTGTGTGTGTTGTGTTGTGTGTGTGTGTGTGTGTGTGTGTGTGTGTGTGTGTGTGTGTGTGTGTTGTGTTGTGTGTGTGTGTGTGTGTGTGTGTGTGTGTGTGTGTGTGTGTGTGTGTGTGTGTTGTGTTGTGTGTGTGTGTGTGTTGTGTGTGTGTGTGTGTGTGTGTGTGTGTGTGTGTGTGTGTGTAAATCTTCCATTTTTCTTTGCTTCATTTCAGTCTCCCTTTTCTCCTTTCATTTGTCCGTTCCTTTCATGCTTTCTTTCTCGCCCCCCCCCCCCCCCCCCCTCCCCCCCCCCCTAAAGGGTCGGATTGTACGGGGAACATAAAGAAAAGATGCGTTCTTCAGCTGTGTGGTTCTCGAGCAACAATGCCCCTCTCCACGAAGCCGACCCCACCGTGGCCTGTTCATCAGCTAAAAGCAGGCCCTCTTCAACAGAGGACCCCAATCACTGGCCCTAGACACCGCAGCGACCATCCAATCAGCTCCTCTTACCGTTTGATGCACCCGGGCAGACACAGAAAAACCTAAAGAGGGACAGTAATAGCCATTGCCCCGAACCTCTTCAAGTCCAGGCTACAAACCACTTCTTTCTATTGCTCTCTTGTTGGACAGAAGGAACACGAAATGAGAAGCAAACAAAGAAAAACCAAGGGAGGGTGGGAGGTGGAGGGGGGGTACGGGTGATGGTGGTGTGTGTGTGTGTGGGGGGGGGGGGGGGTTCCTTTAAGATAATAGGCAAAACAAAAAAAACTGGCCCTCAATCCCCTTTGCTTTGAGTAGCGGTTGAAGACACAATAAGAGTAGTCAAGGACTGCCGGCACTTCGATTTAGACAGTCAGCCGCCTGACGGTTTTAGGTTCAATTTTCCCTCTCGGATTTGATTGACTGGCACAAATTTTATTTTGGGTAATGGTGTTCATTTTTGAAGCCATAAGGACAAAAGCAAATCTGACAATAGCTGTCGGACTCAGAAACTGTGTATGACGACATGAGATTTTTTGGGTATGTTCGTCAGGGAACAGAGATGGAAGGAGAGTGTGGTGTGGCTTTTCCACAAGCATACCGTACAACCACACGGGAGCACACCTCTCCCTCCTCCTCCACCCACTCCGTCCCCCCAACTCTGTACGTCTTCCCAGATCCCTCTCCTCTCTCTCTCTCTCTCTCTCTCTCTCTCTATATATATATATATATATATATATATATAATATATATATGTATATATATATATATATATATATATATATATATATATATATATATATATATATATATATACACACACTCATATATATATATATATATATATATATATATATATATATATATATATCTGTTTCTGTCTCACCACCACACACACACACACACACACACACCACACACACACACACACACACAGTGCGCAGAAACACACACACACACTCTCTCTCTCTCTCTCTCTCTCTCTCTCTCCCCATGTAGTTCCTCAGACACAATAAAATAATCAATGGTACTGCTTCCGTGCGGTGAAATATATGTAAATATATGCAAACGAAATATGGTGGTACGGTAAAGATGAGGTCAGAGTTACAAACCAATATAAATACTTGGGCATGATTTTCACCACAAAATTAAGTTTGACACCAGGATGGTCAGAAACAGCCCGGAAAGGGAAAAAAGGGGTAATTGAAATTCTTCGTGCTTTGAGAAGACTTGGATCCACTGATATTATTCTGTTTTGGAAATTATTTGATTCTCAAATTGAACCGATGCTGACGTATGGCGCTGAAATTTGGGGATTAAAGGAAACAAACATATGGAAAATGTTCACACTTATGCCATTAAGAGATGTTTAAATATACCTTTACATTCTTCAAATAAAATGTCGTACGGTGAATCAGGTAGATACCCGTTGCTTATAAGAACCTATGTTAAATTTCTGAGACACTGGCTAAAACTAACCCGGTTACCAGTAACTCGTATATGTAAACAGGCGTATGAAAATGCTCGTTAGACAACATGAGACAGGGCATCATAATTGGGCATCAGATATCAAAAGAGCTTTAACCGAAAATGGATTTGGCATAATTTGGTTGATGCAAGGGGTGGAAAATGAAAAACTGTTTTTGTATGAATTTAAACAGCGGCTTATTGATTGTTATCAACAAAACTGGCACTCACATATAACAGAAAATAGTAAATATGCCTGGTATAATTCATTTAAAGATTACTTTCAGCCTGAAAAATACCTAAACATTATAACAAATAAATGGCACCAGGGATACTTAGCAAGATTTAGGATGAGAACGTTAGGACTGTTTATAAATAGAAGCTGGTATTTAAAAGATGTTCCTGAAAATGCTGTATGTCCATTGTGTTCAGACGGACTAGAGGACGAAGCACATTTTTTTGTTCGTGTGTAAGGAATATGATGGTTTACGTGTGACATGTGATTTATTTGGTAATCGTGATGTGATGAGACATGATCTTGTTGGTATTCTTTCAACGGAAAATGAGGATACTATTAAATTGCTTGCTAAGTTCATTAACGACGCATATAACCTAAGGCAGAAAAGACTTTCTATTTTGAATTAGGCCTAATCTAAGATAATTTTACGTTATTAGGTTTTACGAGTCACTTAAGATATAAGCGATATCCATGTTGTCATCATTTATGTATTTGTATTTTTGTCGGTTGATCGAACACATAGGGTGGGAAATACTAGCCCTGTGTGGAATTAGGCTTTCCTCTTAAAATGTGTACTGTCCTTAGATATATGTTTCATTATGTTTGTCGTTTTTGTTTCATTATTGGACGTTGACCAATTTCGGACGCATAGTGGTTGTGATATAGTTGATTTACTTGGTTTGATGCATTATATGCCGTATTTGCAGTATTTTCTGTATTTTTTGCACTTCCATGGCATTAGAGCTAATAAGGCTATTGTCATTAAAGATGTCATTGTCATTGTCATTGTCTCTCTCTCTCTCCCCCCCCCCCCACCCAACACACACAAAACACACACACACACACAGATGACACGCGCACACACACACACACACGCTGCACTCATATCCCCTTCCTTCCCACCACCCCCACTCCATCCCACACACACAAAAAAGAGAGAGCGAAAGAGAGACAGAGAGACGGAGAGACAGACAGACAGACAGAGAGGGATCTTCGTCAGCAGGTGATCCCCTAGGAGTCTGACACAACACAAGACTCCGCTGCGCAGGTAGTGGGATCATTTCCCTACAGTCGAGGATTACTTCGCTTGGACGACTCCATGTTACACCAAACCGAAGCTTAGAGCCGAAGAGAAGAAGCCCCCGAATGAGAATAAACAAGGGTGACAAACTCATTAATGCCTATGGGGGGCCTGGGATCTGCTTACCTTCCCGGGACTGTGCAGAAATGCAGTAGGATGTGCGTGCCCTATAGTCGGACCATCATAGCTGGGAGATCAGAGAATATCTTGGTGTCATTTCCATTGTGAAAACCGTACCACGTATGTGGGTTCCGGTAAATCCTTTCGCTGTTTACAAGTGGCTGAGTGCGTGCGCGCGCGCGCGCGCGTGTGTGTGTGTGTATCTCCGGGGTGTGTGTGTGTGTGTGTGTGTGTGTGTGTGTGTGTGTGTGTGTGTGTGTGTGTGTGTGTGGTGTGTGTGCATGTGTGTGTGTGTGTGTGTCTGCGTGCTTGCGTGCGTGCGTTCGTGCGTGCGTGCGTGCGCGCGCGTGTGTGTGTGTGTCTATGAATGTATGTATTACGTGTGCACATGCTTGTGCATACATTTGTGTGTGTGTGTGTGTGTGTGTGTGGGGGTGTGTGTGTGTGTGTGTGTGTGTGTGTGTGTGTGTTGGTGTGTGTGTGTGTGTGTGATATGATCCCCTCTCTCTCTCTCTCCTCTCTCTCTCTCTCTCCTCTCTCTCTCTCTCTCTCTCCAGACGCCGGTCTCCGTCTATTTCCCCCGTCTCTCTCGTCATCGAAGTCACAGACGCAGGTAAAAAGACACATTTTCTTTCCCCCCTCTCTCTCTCACGGTGAATCTTCCGTTTGTTTTCTTTTTACTTTCATTTTTCTCACCTGTTCTTCCCTTCATTCGCCTATCTCTTTCATGTTTTCATTCTCCCGAAGAGCTGGATCGATAATGGACACAAACGAAGAAGTCATTGTACAGCACTATAGTTCATCGCCACAATGCGCAACTCCGCCACGATTACCTTCCGGGTTGTTAATCAGCTAAAAGCAAAGAGCTCCTGAACAGAGATGTCCCATCACTACTACCTGAGACACAGCAGCGACCACCCAGTCAACTACTTTTACCTTGTAATACTCTCAGGTAGACAGACGCACAAAAGCCTAAAATGGAGAGGGACAGCTATAACCATTGATCTGAACCAAGTGTCTCTTTCGTCCTCATTTTTTACTAAAGAAGTCACTTGAGAGGCAAAGGGAAGCAAAAGTCAAGAGAAAAACAAAAATCTTCTATGATAGTACAAAAGAAAACAAAAATACACTGGTCATAAAAAAAAGTATCTCATGGCTTTGAGTTGAGGCTGAAGATACAACAGAAGTAACCATGACTTTCAGTGACATAGATTTACACTTTAAGAAATCAAATCAGCCTGCCCGTTTTATATCTAATTTTAGGCTATACTTCATGTCCTAGTGACTAAGACATATTCACTTATTTAATTAGTTGTTCTTCAGTCATTTGGAGCTAAGAGGTCTCAAACTATCATTGGGACAAAAGCAGACAACACACTACCTGTCAAACTCATGACGATATAATAATTTGTTTTTTATGTCAATCAGAGAGGAGAGAGAGAGAGGAGAGAGAGAGAGAGGAGAGAGAGAGAGAGGAGAGAAGAG
>CM031598.1:90468777-90493777 GCA_018398815.1 Conus ventricosus
GTAACACAACTGCACTATGATTTTGATACTACGTTACAACGTAATACCACCTTAAACCTGTTACCCTCTGTTACTACGGTCAAAACAGATTACTTCCATTTCAACCTGTTACTTCCTTAAAACAAGATAAACAGATAACTAAATCGTTAGTCTTTTTAATCATATGATAAGGTAAAACCGATCATTTTGTCATCCTAAAAACAAGATAAACAGATAACTAAGTCGTTAGTCTTTTTATCATATGATAAGGTAAAACCGATCATTTTGTCATCCTAAAAACAAGATAAACAGATAACTAAATCGTTAGTCTTTTTATCATATGATAAGGTAAAACAGATCATTTTGACATCCTAAAAACAAGATAAACAGATAACTAAGTCGTTAGTCTTTTTATCATGTGATAAGGTAAAACAAATCATCTCGTCATTAGCCTGTGGCTTCCTTTACATCAGAGAGAAAAAGGACCTGTGATCAAACTATCATTATAACACTGAGGTCAAACAGATCATTTCGTCATCAGCCTGTGGCTTCCTTTACATCAGAGAGAAAAAGGACTTGTGATCAACCTGTCATTATAACACTGAGGTCAAACAGATCATTCTGTCATCAGCCTGTGGCTTCCTTTACATCAGAGAGAAAAAGGACTTGTGATCAACCTATCATTATGACACTGAAGTCCAACAGAACATTTCGTCATCAGCCTGTGGCTTCCTTTACATCAGAGAGAAAAAGGACTTGTGATCAACCTATCATTATAACACTGAGGTCAAACAGAACATTTCGTCACCAGCCTGTGGCTACCTTTACATCAGAGAGAAAAAGGACTTGTGATCAACCTATCATTATAACACTGAGGTCAAACAGAACATTGCGTCACCAGCCTGTGGCTTCCTTTACATAATAGAGAAAAAGGACTTGTGATCAACCTATCATTACAACACTGGTCAAACAGAACATTTCGTCATCAGCCTGTGGCTTCCTTTACATCAGAGAGAAAAAGGACTTGTGATCAACCTATCATTATAACACTGAGGTCAAACAGAACATTTCGTCACCAGCCTGTTGCTTCCTTTACATCAGAGAGAAAAAGGACTTGTGATCAACCTATCATTATAACACTGAGGTCAAACAGAACATTGCGTCACCAGCCTGTGGCTTCCTTTACATAATAGAGAAAAAGGACTTGTGATCAACCTATCATTACAACACTGGTCAAACAGATCATTCTGTCATCAGCCTGTGGCTTCCTTTACATCAGAGAGAAAAAGGACTTGTGATCAACCTATCATTATAACACTGAGGTCAAACAGAACATTTCGTCACCAGCCTGTTGCTTCCTTTACATCAGAGAGAAAAAGGACTTGTGATCAACCTATCATTATAACACTGAGGTCAAACAGATCATTCTGTCATCAGCCTGTGGCTTCCTTTACATCAGAGAGAAAAAGGACTTGTGATCAACCTATCATTATAACACTGAGGTCAAACAGATCATTCTGTCATCAGCCTGTGGCTTCCTTTACATCAGAGAGAAAAAGGACTTGTGATCAACCTATCATTATAACACTGAGGTCAAACAGAACATTTCGTCACCAGCCTGTGGCTTCCTTTACATCAGAGAGAAAAAGGACTTGTGATCAACCTATCATTATAACACTGGTCAAACAGAACATTTCGTCATCAGCCTGTGGCTACCTTTACATCAGAGAGAAAAAGGACTTGCGATCAACCTATCATTATAACACTGAGGTCAAACAGAACATTTCGTCACCAGCCTGTTGCTTCCTTTACATCAGAGAGAAAAAGGACTTGTGATCAACCTATCATTATAACACTGAGGTCAAACAGATCATTCTGTCATCAGCCTGTGGCTTCCTTTACATCAGAGAGAAAAAGGACTTGTGATCAACCTATCATTATAACACTGAGGTCAAACAGATCATTCTGTCATCAGCCTGTGGCTTCCTTTACATCAGAGAGAAAAAGGACTTGTGATCAACCTATCATTATAACACTGAGGTCAAACAGAACATTTCGTCACCAGCCTGTGGCTTCCTTTACATCAGAGAGAAAAAGGACTTGTGATCAACCTATCATTATAACACTGAGGTCAAACAGAACATTTCGTCATCAGCTTGTGGCTTCCTTTACATCAGAGAGAAAAAGGACTTGTGATCAACCTATCATTATAACACTGAGGTCAAACAGAACATTTCGTCACCAGCCTGTTGCTTCCTTTACATCAGAGAGAAAAAGGAATTGTGATCAACCTATCATTATAACACTGAGGTCAAACAGATCATTCTGTCATCAGCCTGTGGCTTCCTTCACATAATAGAGAAAAAGGACTTGTGATCAACCTATCATTATAACACTGAGGTCAAACAGAACATTTAGTCACCAGCCTGTGGCTTCCTTCACATAATAGAGAAAAAGGACTTGTGATCAACTAATCATTATAACACTGAGGTCAAACAGAACATTTCGTCACCAGCCCGTTGCTGCCTGATAATACAGAACAACAAACAATTCTCTGTCAATCTGTTACTATATGATACTTAAGTAAAACAGATTACTATTTCATGAGCCTGATACTCCCTGATACTGAATACAAACGATAGCTTTACCATCAATATGTTGCCAGTCAATACTGAATAAAACAGATCATTTCGTTATCAAGCTATTACTACCTAATAATAAAATATGACAGGAATTTTCGTCGTCATCATGTTACCACATAAAATTCACATAATGTCTGCATCATTTTGTAATCCTCTGATATTTGCACTATCTCCTGTTACTGGCACATGATAATGTAAAACATTTCACCGTCATTCTGTTACCCACTGACAACAAAGTACGACAGATTATTTCAGTGAACGGGTTTGTGTGCCAGTTCCTGTTCCAGCATTTTGTGGAGATGTCATGTCCATATCTGTCCCACTGAGATAAACAGACAGCATTTTGTGGAGATGTCATGTCCATATCTGTCCCACTGAGATAAACAGCATTTTGTGGAGATGTCATGTCCTTATCTGCCCCACTGAGATAAACAGACAGCATTTTGTGGAGATGTCATGTCCTTATCTGTCCCACTGAGACAAACAGACACAGCATTTTGTGGAGATACCATGTCCTTATCTGCCCCACTGAGATAAACAGTCACAGCATTTTGTGGAGTTTTCATGTCCTTATCTGCCCCACTGAGATAAACAGACACAGCGTTTTGTGGAAATGTCATGTCCGTATATTTCCCACTAAGATAAACAGACACTACATCTTGTGGATATCTATGTCCTTATCTGTCCCACTGATATAAACAGACACAGCATTTTGTGGAGATATCATGTCCTTATCTGTCCCACTGAGATAAATGCACGCAGCATTTTGTGGATATCAATGTCCTTACCTGTCCCACGGAGCTAAACAGACTGAACATTTTGTGGTTAACAATGTCCTTACCTGACCCACTGAGTTAAACGGACACTGCATTTTGTGGATATCAATGTCCTTATCTGTCCCGCGGAACTAAACAGACACAGCACGTTTCGCCCATAAAGAATAGACTGGAAGAGAGCCAGTCTAAGCATCTCAGCACTCCTATCAGGTTTAGGACAGCATTTATATGGCAGAGGATGATTTGATTATTTCACTATAATAGACATTCTTATACAAAATACCACCCGGGAACACACACTCAATAACCCATGATAAGGAATGAGACGATCGTCTTTTGCAGTCTGTAAAAAGGACGAAGGCTTGTGCCGACACATGCAACGGGCAGCGACAGAAGAAATTCTGTAGACTTACAACTCAGCAGGATATACATTCAAAAATGAAATAACGTACGATAAGAAGTGACAACTATATAAAATCAAGTGAAAGTATGTACAATCATAAGTGAAAGTACGTAGAGTGAACAGAACGGAGGTGCACACGAAGACCGCTGTGACAGCCGAGTCGTTAGAAAGCTGGGCTCTAGGTCTGAAGGTCGCGGGGTCGAACCCCCAAAACAGCTGGCGGGTAAAGTCTGAATCAGGATTTTTCCAGTCATTAATGTCAGCAGATGCACAGGTCCAGCAGTCTGTTTAACATTTCTACTTACAAACGGTCAGCCATGCATGTGAAAGATCCCTTAATGAGTGGTTTTGGAGAACATAAAATACGGAGCATGAGAATGATTAACAAGGACAGCGCTACCGAAGCCCCCCTCCTCCTCCCCCTCTCCCTCCTTTTTTGTCATCAGCGAACCACTATACAGTAGAAGGACACAGCTGTAGGTAATCAAGTCTTCAGTCCTGGTCAGCCACCATGATGAGAGGCTGGTGTCACAGATTCTGGGCTTGGATGTTGTGGGTTCGATTCCCATCAGAGACATTGATGCACGGATTTTTTTCGTCCCCGACGGGCAATTACTCGGAGCTGAGTGTGCTGTGCTCCGTTGAGAAGACTGGAACAGTCGACGTTTCATCAACTTAATGGATGCTGAAGTGTTGCCTGAAATTCCTGACCAACACTGCATGTGTCTGAATCTCTGCGGCCCTGCTGACGTGGAATATAGTTTGAAAGTGAGCACAGAGGACAGCCCTGTCATGCACACTCAAACCAGGATGAAAGTCCACAGCATTATTTTCATCATCCTTATCGACCAGCATAAAAAGCCCACATTCTGTGGCTCTTCAAGCACTCCCACGTCTGTGTCTTGGAGAGTTCATATCGAGGCGGCCAGAATCAACAACTTCACAAGGACCATCCCTGGGGATATTGTGGCGCCCTCTGGAGGAATATGGTCACTCATGCTGACTCCGCAACTGGCTCTGTAACTAGGCAAGCGATGTAATCAGTTTTGGACATAGAAGGTGATGTCCTGCGGTATGCTGGATCAGGACAGGTACCTACTAAACACAGAAATTGCTCAGCAGCAGTGCAGCGTCTCCTGGTGGGGGCTGCCTCATGACGACTTGACGCTGTGGATTGCTGGAGCCAGAGCTAACACGGGACGATCAAAGTTGTAGTTGTGGACAAGGACCATGATAAGCACGAAGATGAAATGGCCAAAAAAGTGTCTTTAGTCTTGAGAGACTTGCCAGTTGAGGAATAGTTTTGAATACATTGATCATTACAGCCCAGCCGATCACAAAGGGCCTTTTTAGGTTTGTCAATAATCTTATGTAGGCGGTTGAGAAGAGTCCCACCTTGCCAAACGACACACACATCAAAACCAACATCTACAAACACTACAGACATACCAAAGAATCGCATGATGTTAAAGTGTCGACATCCTGAACGCGTTCAAGACCACGCAGTGTTAAGGGCGCTGGTCATTATTCTTAACGTATTACTTCTATAAAGAAAAGGTAAACATTTTTTTAATCAAAGTGAAAACAAAAATGGCAAAAGGGACATATATGTAAAAATATTGTGGAGTGGATAGCTGGTGTGTGATTTGGACACTGTCTGCATTTTCTGTATCTAGTCACCAAATTTCAACAACAACAAGAAAAAAAGCTGTCATGTTATGGATTGTGACCATGTTATGGATTGTGACCATGTTATGGATTGTGACCATGTTATGGATGGATTGTGACCATGTTGTGGATTGAGACCATGTTATGGATTGTGACCATGTTATGGATGGATTGTGACCATGTTGTGGATTGTGACCATGTTATGGATGGATTGTGACCATGTTATGGATTAAGACCATGTTGTGGATTGTGACCAGTGTAACACAGTATAAGAGATTCCAGAACAAAGACAGGAGCATAGGCCACATAGGCTTGAGTGAAAACAAAACCCCAAGAGCTGACGGTAACCTAAGACAAAATAGAAAACAGGAGAGTGAACAACACAGGACATCAAGCAGACGGGGATACAGAGTTAATCAACAAAAAGTCAAACTGCTAAAGATATAAATAAAGGCAGATCCACAGGTTTATAGTTGGCAGCCTACAGAACTTCAGAGCCAGACGTTTCTGCTGTACCCTACAGTTCCTCAACAATACACATAGGGGCACTTGAACAATCCCGCCCTGGACAGCCGTCAGTTGTCTGTACTTAGGCCCCTCAGCACTGAAGCTCCTATGGTCTTTGAAAGCGCTCACGATTGAATATAAACTCTTTTTGTTTGCCTAATCCACCCATCTGTGCAAATGAAGCTGTTAAAATGATACTGACACAGCTTTGTGACATCTGCTCTTCTTTCTTTAAGAGAATAAAAAAAAACATGCGGATCGTGGTTTAGTTGTTTCCATGATGCACGTCTCACATCACGATTTATTCATTAATGAATATTGAACGTCTAGTATACGTTACGATGAGGTTTAGATTTGTTTTTTGTTTAAAAGAGTAATAGAAAACGACATTTACTTTGTAATTTGTTGCCATGTATATGTCTTTAGATGCCTGTTCATACCCCCAAAGTATTTGAGACCCTATCCTTGTTTAAGCTGCCAAAGCTCATATCATGCACATGTTACTCAGCAGTCGGCAGTTTACCTCAAAGCTTTCAAAATCAGAACACAATAGGCGGACAAGCTGAATGTTGTCTTTTTAATTTTTCTTACGTTTTGCTACCAGTTTACAAGTCATTTGAAATTATGCCAAAAACTGATTGTTTACACCATCCCTTCAAGGGGACTATGAAGTTTGTTTCAAATAAACCATCTGTATCCAAATCCGTATGTCTTGCGTCATCCAGCCAATCCTGATGGCTCTTGAAGCAGAACGAACGAGCCATTGTCGTTGTACTTATCACTTGTGACGATAAAGTTCATCTTTATCCCCGGAAAATGTGCCAGAATACCCTCTCAGTAGATGTTCTTCATGGCTTGCAACAAAGCGTACTCGCATACATCTGTGTGCGTTTGTTTGTTTTTTTTGCTTGTAGACTGACTGGTCCCAAGCTGTGATTGGGGCTTGTCCTAGTATAAGCGTCCATCGCAATTTCCTCCTGAAGAAAGTCTAATCCTACCAAGGAAATGACGATTTGGATTTTTCTTGCAAGAAAATCCACTTGATGTTTGTTCGGGTAGACATGGATATTCTACGCGACTGGAATGAGTCATATATTAGCCATCTAGCCAACATCGTTGGCACATTTTGACCTTGCATTCTCTCTGGTTTCTGAAGTATGGGTTGAAATACTTCTTTTGATATTGATAATGATCTGATTTTTTTCCGTTCTCTCTTTCTGCGGTTTCTGCCTTCAGTGGCTACCCCAGGGGGCCAATGGAGCGTGATTCTGTCCCAATTATGAACAGCAAAAAAACACCACAGAGTTCTAGGTGATTCACCTCCCTTTGACACTACGGGTAGACAAAGAAAGCGACGTCAAATCTACTGCTGCTGACGCTCAGCCAGGAGACGAAAGTTATCTCGTGGCAGGCTCTGTGCACATAACTGGACTAGGTGGCTCCCTGGTCCCATGTGCTGTCCGTCAGTGGTTTTAACAGTTACATTTATAAGCATTTTTCTTCTTGCATTCCAGCCTCCTCTCATCCAGCTGCTGCTCCCTGCCCCCCCCCCCCCCCCCCCCCACCCCCACCCCACCTTTTTTTAATCTTCAAACCCAGACGTCCCCATGAGACACCAGTTATACCCGGAAACAGCCAAGAGATTAGCAATGCGCTGCTGTGGTGGTCCAACCGTTCTAACATTGTATCTATTCCACAGGAAAGTGTGTGAATAATCAGAAGACTGTCAAACAATTCAGACACTGAGATCATTTCTCCGTAACGAACGTTCGTGCGCATAACACAGAACACAAATATGAAACCCAAAAAAATGACAGGAAACACATCGTTTAAAGGAAGTCAGTCGCCTGAAATATGTTTACACATACCGATTTCCGTACATATAACACACACATAGTATTCAACAAAGAACACGGCTGCTTTAATTTGGGGAATATATATGAAGTGTTAAAAGCAGCCGTTGTCGCAGCCGTCACACGGCCCTGTGTCTTCAACAAACAGATCAGATGCATCATGTTTCACTGCAGTCCTGTGTGGTCAGTCAGGGTTTTCATCAGCTGTTCACCTCTGCTGTAGAAAGCAAACGCACAAACTGTTCCGTCTGTCTTCTTTGCTCTGTTGCACCTCCTCTCCACCTGTGGGTGCAGTAGCTACACGCCGCCCACTCCGACACCTGTATACAGGTCCACACATCCACGGTGGTCCTGCGACTATCACCACACCAAACAGTCACAGAGAAGCTATCTCTATCAGGTTAACATGAAGAAACCCACAGACAGGTGACACCGCACTGCTGAGGAGTTATGTCAGTGCTGTTCAGAGGCGTGCGTCGATCTGGATAAGAACAGCGTCATCGTACAACCAACAGAACAGCACGGCTAGTACATCACGCGACACCATGGGACGTAAGCAGACTGCCACCAGTTGACCACACAGCAGCCATGGGTGGCTGTGTTCTGGTGAATCAGACTGATCAGCCCACCTGTGCCAATGGATGAAGGGGCGTACCTCTTCAGTCTGCTGCCTGCTGGTGAATCAGACTAAAGGGTCATACACACAAAACTCCACTGCCTGGCTATACAGGGAGTGTCCGCAGGAGTATCAGCCTGCGTACGCAGAAAGAAAGAAAGAAAAAGACTGATCTCCCACCTGTACCAAAAGCTGAGGGCGCCCACCTCTTCTGTCTGCCTCTCCGAACAGATCCTCAGCAGGTGCGACTCCAGTGACCATCTGACGGAGACAGATGTCCATGGCCTAGTTTCTCCCACAGGTGTGTAGCCATGAATGGCGAGCAGGAGAAGATAAGACACTGGCCGTCCCCAAACACATTGCTTTGGCATTGTCTTCAACAGGTGCATCATGTGAACAAAGCGGTAGCACGAGGGCCGGTTTACCTTGCTCTGTTATCACCAGTATGAAACACCTGAACAACATGTGTTTCGTTCAGCAGACTATGCACTCAAAGGAAGTCCTTCATATCTCCAAGAAGTCCTTCATATCTCCAAGCATGACATCAGCAGTAAACACAAAGCTTCCCCGAAAATGTATGCACCTTTGTTTGTGTGATCCCCATTCAGAACCTTACTGATGGAAGATTCAGTTCAACGAATTTGAATTTGCTTCCATTTTTTTGTTTCTCTCTTTCCAGAATCGACGTTCATGTCTTGCTTTGGCAGGCAGTCAGAAGGTATCTCCAAGTGTATGAGCGCCGCCTATCAAAGAGTGACTTCCGTCCTTCAGGCACCAAAAGCACCCAATCAGCATCTCCTCTGGTCTCTCTATGTCACTTCCATGTTCAACTACCACCGTCATTCCATCCCTTAGTCGTGCCGGTCACCTGTTACAAACATTCCTGCAGCAGTACCAACACTATTCTCATGCTAGTCTTCTGTTTCAGGTGACAGCCTAGCTAATATACACGCAACTGACTGTTGTTGGCACTTTGTTTAGAGCCCATCCACTCCGTTCACTTCCCGATCAGTGAGAGGCGTTTCTGCATGTCTCTGTTGTTTCCACAGGTGTTCCCGACACGTGGAAGGGAATGCGATTTCACTCAGCACAAACATTGCACAAAGATGCGAAAAGGTAAGACTCGAAACGGGGAACTGTGACTTGAACAGAAGTACTTACGGTCTCGCTGTCTTTATTTTGTTTTCCACTGTGCAGTACTTGATTTGACCCATATGTGGAAAAAAGTTCAGTTGACCATACAGTGATAAAGTCGTTTGAGTGAAATAAACTTGTCACTCGGCCTCCTTCGTGTACGGTGAGCGGGGACACACGACAGACGAAGAGAGAAGAACAAACGTCAGTAATAATCCACACCAAGGCCAGACACAGACTGTCGTCATAATACACATAACGGTCACATCTTACTTTAGACACAGGCTGTCGTCATAATACACATAACGGTCACATCTTACTTTAGACACAGGCTGTCGTCATAATACACAAAACGGTCACATCTTTTCCCAGTGTGTTCTGCGACACGACGTGCTGGGCGTATATTCAGTTATTTACTCTCGGTCGTCATTGGTAGTCCCAGTTTTGCTATCAATCACGAGAAACCAATGTTTGCAGTGCAAAAATAAGCCGTGCTGCTTTGCTTTGGATATGAATTCTCCTACACTGCTATTCACAAATGGAAAACACTGGGACTTTAGGTTCGCGGGCACCGCATCGCTATTACATTTTGTGTTTAACGATAGAACAGTGGTCTGCAGTGCAATAATAAACAATGATATCGTTATAACTTCAAAATAGCAACAATGCAAGTGTTAACACTCAGGATATTTTCGTAAAGAATATAGAGATTTTGTTTCAGCAACGACGATAATGCAAAGGATTAAACAAACCGTCACTACTACTGACATAAATCGCTTGTCATTTCTATGTTCAGCATTTGTATGGGAGTGCGCGCGCGCGCGCGCGGGGGCATGTGTGTCTATCTGTCTTTGTGTGGATGTGTGTGCGCGCGCGGGTGTGTGTGTGTGTGTGTGTGTGTGTGTGTGTGTGTGTGTGTTTGTGTGTGTGTGTGCGTGCGCGCGCGCGTGCGTGCGTGCGTGCGTGCGTGCGTGCGTGCGTGCGTGCGTGGTGTGTGTGTGTGTGTGTGTGTGTGTGTGTGTTGTGTGTGTGTGTGTGTATGTGTGTCTGTCTGTCTGTCTGTCTGTCTGTCTGTCTGTCTGTCTGTGTCTGTGTCAGTGATTGCACACAGTCCACCCCCTGTTAAGCATCCTGACTGATCTGCGGACTGCCGCACACCTGAGACACCACCCTGGCCTCAGGACCGGCCGCCGCACCGTGGGAGTCGAACGTGGACATGGAGACGGCGGCCGAGGTGACGAAGCTCAGCACGTTGTGGCCTGCCTCCGAAAACTGCGTCTCTGCGTCCACCGCACAGTCCGTGCCCAGCACCGGGTCCGTTACACCGAAGTCACGGCCACACTCCACCGTTGACGCACTGCCATCCCCGGAACGCGTCTTAACACTCCGCGAAGACAGGTCCGTGGCGCCGGAGCCGTTGGCTGTGTCTGAGGTCTGTCCGTGCTGCCTGTGCCCGTGAACAGACCTGCCCGCGCCCTCACCGCCACGCTCCGTGCCCTGACCGGAAGTGGATGCCGAGAGTGTGGCCAGTCGGGATTCCGCCTTTCCGGTGACCTGACCTGACGTTGCGGGCGTCCTGGAGCTGACCGGCTGAGACAGGATCCGGTCCGAAGCGGCAGACTGCACGTGCTGGGCACTGTGACCGCGCGGGCTGATCACCTCACGTCCTTCAGACTCGTGGATGAGGTTGGGTTTGACCATGTTCCTGCCGCTGTCCATGTTCTCCGACACGTCGTCCACCCGGGGTGTGGTGTGTGTTTTATCAGGTGGGTTGACAGTCTTGTGGAAGTCGCCTCTGCAGTCAGTAGATGCTATGGACGTAGTGGTGGTGCCGGTATTCAAGGAGCAGCCAGGGCCGGTCAGACGTCCACATCGATTGTTGGCGGAGTAGTGCCCCTTGGTGCTCTCTGGCAGGTGAGCCGAGTACGTCGTGTCGTCAGGAGGGAAGAATCGTTTATTGGTCATCACTGACGACGTGTTCTTGCAGTCATGTGAGCCGGCATGCTGCTTTGTGGCATTGATGTCTGAAGCATCCAGGGAGGCTGAAGCAGACGGATCCTGAGGACATGCATCTTTCAGGAGTTCTGCGTTGCACAATGGTTGATACGTGTCCACGTCATCTAGGCATGTGTAGTTGTAGGACGCAGACGCGGCACGTAACGACGACTTGACGTCATCCAGAGTGCCGGCAATGTCGTCGTGCGAGGACTGGTGGTACCCCGCATAGGGCACGTCGATGGTGGACTGCCTCAGCACTGTCCCGCCCCCGTCATCCGCCTCGTACCGGCAGCTCTCCACCGTCTGGGACTTGGAGCGGGTGACGGGCAGCTTGGACTGGTCCCTCACCTTGACCTCCATGCAGCTGTCCACGGACTTGGAGGGCGACACGGTGGGCCGCGCCTCCTGGCTCAGCGAGTTCACGCTGCTGCGGCTCCTGGACAGAGAGGTGGCCAGCTTGGCCACGCGGTAGAATCGGGCGTTGGGCTTGAGGAAGTCCACCTCGTCCTTGCTGTAGCCCTCCTTCAGGCACAACTCCAGCGGCGTCAGGCCGTGCTCCTTGTCCTTGAGCAGCACGGAGGCCCGCCCCTTCTGGGCCAGGATCTTGGCGCAGTTGAGGTTGTTGTTCTTGGTGGCCACCAGGAGGGCCGTGTTGCCGTCCTTGTTGTAGTGGTCCACCATCAGACCCAGCCGCCGGAAGTTGCGGGTCAGCAGCTCGGTGGCCACGTCGTTGCCCACGGCAGCGGCATAGATGAGGGCCGTGTTGCCTGCAACAGCAACATCACGACGGTGTCAGTCAACGCACGTCTGGCATGTCCTGATTTGTCTTACTGGCCTAAACGGGAAAAGATAATGCTTTGACCGGTTCTGACAGAGTAAGCGAGTCATCGAACCATCGATTTTGCAGTGCTGGTCTGTCCTTCTAAACATCCACTTCAGTTAAGGGCAGGCTATCCACTCAGGACTATGAGTGTTCTTTCACAGTTAACGTATCATCCACCTGTCGCCTTGAATACAGACTAGCGACGCGCACATGTACGCACAAACACACGCGCGCATCCTCACAAACACGCACACACAAACACACACTTGTGTTTGAGAAAAGTACGCTTGCTTTTGGAGACCATGAGCATTGACAGTGGATGTTCATAACAATTATGCCTTTGTATCACAATTCTAATCAAACCTTTTCAAAGTCCTAATGTTTGAAGGATAACAAATTTGCATCTACTATTAATCATAATAATGGTCTTCATTCGTATGGCATCATTCATTACAAGGGGAAAAAAACAGCGCCCTGAAGAGTAAGGATTTTCACACACACACACACACACACACACACACACACACACACACACACGCACACACACAAAACACACACACACACACACACACACACACACACACACACACACACACACACACAGAGAGAGAGAGAAACGCACGCACGTACGCGCGCGCGCACACACACACACACACACACACACACACAGAGAGAGAGAGAGAGAGAGAGAGAGAGAGAGAGAGAGAGAGAGAGAGAGAGAGAGAGAGAGAGAGAGAGAGAGAGAGAGAGAGAGAGAGAGAGAGTTGTTGTTCTTGATATCGTTGCAGTTGCTTTTTTTTTTCTTTAGGCGGGGGGGGGGGTGGGGAAGGGGGGAGGGGGCAGGGTGCCTTTTTCTCTATTTTTATTCTTCCTTCTTGTCCTGTTCGTCTTTTTCTTCTGCTGCAGATTGTTTCCTTTCTCTTGGGCATTCCCATTTTCTTTTCTTCAGCCTCCATTTCTTTATTGATCTCATGACCTCCACACCACCTACTCCATCCTGTGGCCTACCACCTCTCAACTCCCCCCTCCTCTCACCCTCTCTGTTACATTCCGGCTCAGCGCATGAAGGTGAGACAGATTTTTCTTCCTGTTAAAAAAATAAGTTGAGAGACAGCTGTGTGGTAAAAAAACAAAACATTCTCTGACTAAATCAATAAGTTCCTGCCCTCCCTCCCCCCCCCCTCCCTTCCCTCGCATTCCACCCCGTGTTAACCGAAATTATTCATTCTTTTTACTTAAAGTCTCAAACACATGCCGTGAGCACAGACGTGAACAAGTACACCAGCAATGAACCATCCTCTGCAACAAAGCTCTAAACAAATCGCTAGCAAACCCCAAAAAAGGGGGGGGGGAGGAGTGAAGTGGGAAAAGGTAGTGGTGAGGAGGGGAAGGCAAGATTGAATCTTGTGTAATGAACACAGGAAGCCGTTTTCTTCAACTCTGTTTGAAGTGTGTCCGCATTCTTAATTCACACTTGGGAGTCGTTTTGCGTGAGCGTCTTGGAAATGAGTCAGCATTCTTGTTCAACTCACACTTGATGTTTTGTCCAATCGCACTTGAAGTGTGCCAGCTCCGTTATTTCACAAATACAGAAGACGTTTTGTTCAATGACCTTTGCAACGTGTCACAATATTTGTGACTAACTGACACAGGAAACAGCTGAGTTAACCGCCCCGCCTTTGAAACTGTTTTTAATACATGAGCAAAGAAACCCGTTTTGTTAACCGCCACGCCTTTGAAGTTCGTCAACTGTTTTTGATACATGAACAAAGAAAATCGTTTCGTTAACCGCCACACCTTTGAAGTTCGTCAACTGCTTTTAATATATAAACAAAGAACATCGTTTTGCTCCACCGAAGTGCCTGTGGGGTCAACAACAGTTTGAGTTTTATCAAACCGTGGCTCTGCGTGCGGAGGTCGACATTTTGTTCCACCGCCTTGGGCATATGTCAACATTTGACGTGTGTCAATACTGCCGTTTATTGAACACACAAAATCGTTTTGTTCAACTACTTTTCAAGTGTATGAACGATGATTAGCATGTAGAAGAAACACAGGCTTGGAGTGATAAGAAGATACACCAAAGACCTTTTTTTCCCGACCTCTCTGTCCCCCCTATCCGCATCTACACACGCACGCACATGTCTGTGCAAATACATCTACACGCAAATTGTTTTACGAGCGCAGGCACATAAACACATGTGTGTACGAATAACATAACTGCATCCATCTATGTGTCTACGTGTATACTGATATGTGTGTTTATGTACGTATCCATGCATATGTCAGCGTGTACGTATGTATGTATGTGTGTGTGTGTGTATGCATGTATCCTTCCCTTTTGTGGACCGATGGAGCAACAGCACAACACGAGTAGTACGAATAGCAGTTATGCTGGTGGTAGTGTTTACAATCACAGAAGAAGAAAAAAGAAAGAATCAATGACACATAAAAAAGGAGGCAAAAGCTATTGAGGGATATATTATACTAGCTTGTCAGCACAGTGACTCACAAACACGTGGATTTTCTTCAACAGGAAGGCAAGGTGTAAACAGCAATGTTGAAAACAAAACATGACTTTTTTTTTTCTTTTTTGCTGTCCCAACCTCTGCGCCCCCTCAGAAGCAGTGCACCCACGCCGCTCATTCCAACACCCCGTCCACAGCCACAGCCTGGTCAGCCCCGCCGCAGCCCCAGCACCGGCAATCCACAGGGAGCAGTCAATGTCAAGTCGTCAAGAGGCAACCCACCGGAGGAGACACTGCACTGCTGCCGAGTCACTTTGGTGGTGTTCAGTGGTGCCTGTTCTGATCTAACATACGCAGGACACCACCTACTAAGCCCCCTACTGACGGCAATAATTGCTTAGTCGCGGAGCCGGCGTGAGTGAGCTCTCCCTCCGGAGGGCGCCACCACGTCCGTCCAACGACAGCCCCCATGGACCCGCCGATACCGGTGACTCCGACGGAATCAAACCAAGGTCACAGACGCGGATAGGACATCAAAATTGAGGTCACCATGAGAGCAGGGCATGAAGGGCCACAGAATTTGAGACATGTTTTTTATGCTGATCGATGACAATGAGGATGATTAAGATGATGCTACGGATTTCCATTTCGGTCTGAGAATACATGACAGGGCTGTACTCTACGCTTCCTTTCATAATATATCCCGGCGTCAACCAGGCCCGAGAGATACAGGCACCTGCAGTGTTGGTCAGGAAATTTGAGCAACACTCTCAGAAACGCATCCATTAAGTGGATGAAACTCGACTGTGTGGTCCCAGTCTTCCCAACTGAGTCCGCAGCAAACTCAACTCTGGTAGGAGCCGGTCGGAGCAGAAAAACCCACATGACTTCTGATGGGATTCGAACGCACGACCTCCCAGCCGGGAGTCCGCGACGCTAACCATTTCGCCACGGCGGCTGGTAACAAAACATGACTTAGCAGAAGGCCGAACATAATAAGTTGGGGGGAAAAGCTCCTTTGCACTCTGTGACTCGAAGACCAAAATAGATCTGGACGGAAACAAACACATTAACCCTGATTCTTAACAGACTTAAAGTTCCGGACGCAGAGACCAACTAGTCCCTTCTCCACTCCCCACACTTTTCCCTCCCCTCTCTTTGTTTTTTTTTTCTTTCTTTTTCTTTTTGAGTGCATGAAACCCTGGCTTTCTCTCTCTCTGCCCGCTTTCTGCTTTTTTTCTGTTTTGTTTGTTTTTTTGTTTTTTGTTTTTGTATCTTTCCCTCTTCTCCTTTCTCACATTCTCCTGTACATGCGCAGATTCCTGCCCATGTCGACAACCGCACAGGCATCGCACACGGTATGACCTAGAGCCACACACTCAAACACTTTTCAGTGTGATACGCCAAGCCCTTAAGAATACAAAACACATAGTCACAGTCCGGTTGACTGTTTACTTCTCATTTGTGCTCACTGATGCCATGTTTTAAGCAAACGGCGCCACGAAAGCTTTTTGATGTTAAATACTTCTGCGCCAAAAGACCCCTCTGCACACAAGCACGCATCTGTTCACTATCCAGACCTGTGAACAGTGCCGGCTCTGTCAACCTCGGGTGATGTCGATGGAGGAAGGACTAGCGCACAGCCCAAACACACTCACAGCTTGCTTACAATCTCATTCATATATCGTGCATTCGTCACATCAAACCACTAGTAAAGTCTATAACTTTACTAAAACATGATCATAGAACGAAACATCAATGCATATGGAATCAAATGAAATAAAACATTCTCTCTTTCCTGAACTTCACAAAATCATTTATCTAAAACATCATTAACTAACCCGGTATAAATAGATTTCTACTTTACCTGGCCAGTGATCTTAACTATTCACGAATCACTGTCTTTTTCTTTTTTTCTTTTTTCTTTTCACTGTCACTTTCACAACACGACACAACTGCCGGGCACGGGTGTTGGTCTGATGGCGCCTGGTCGGGTGAGACTGTTGGCGTTGGTCTGTGGTTCTGCTTGGCGAAGTGACGCTGCCAGGTATGAGGTCGAACCCCCGGTTAGGATAGAACAGTGACTATCAACATCGATCTGTTCTCCTTTCTTTCTTCCTGCATTAACGCATTGCACTCTCTCTCTCTCTCTCTCTTCTAGTCTGCTCTTATCAAATGGACATGGTTGCTTTTCTTTCTTTTTTCCTTTTCTTTCTTTTCTTCTTCATAAATTAGCAACTCTCCCTCTCTCTCCACATCTCTCCTCCGTCCTTCCTCTGCAGACTATCTCATGCTAATCTCTCAACTTGGTTCTCTTCTCTCCTCCCCTCATCTCTCTGCTTTTCTCTCACAAGCAGAGCTCCACTCAGAACCTCTCTCTCCCTCTCTCCCTCTGTTCGTTCTTCCTCTCGTTCTCCAGTTCTCTCACCCTCACATTCTTCTTATTCGTTCCGATCTTCCAAAACGGGCGAGTACCATTGGTCAGTATTTTACCCCTGACACCACCGAAGTTTGTCTCCCTCTAATTCCATTGGATATTCACATCACGACAGTCCCGTCTACACGCCTTACTCTCTGTGGTGGTCAATTGGTCATTTAATTGATTAGCTAGATTCACCCCCACCACACACTACCTTCCCCCCTTTCCTACTTAACTGGTGCCGTGTGACTTAAGTCGTGGACACTGGTAAATCTAAAGTGGCTAGCTGAGTCTGGGTAGGCGCCACGACGTCTGATTAACAATGACGTTGGTTCCACAAATTGGCCGGATGAGTTTGAGCAAGGCGCTACGACTCGTCTCGCTAGACATCGAGGCGTCGGTCAAAGCCGCTTAGTCGTCTGGGGGGACAGAACGTCCTCTGTGGAGCCTCTCCCCTATGCTTAATTGGCCGGACCCGACCTGTGGGCCCGTCTTTCTGACGCCTAGAATGTTTGAGTTTGGACTTATGTCCAGTTGGAGTGGCCGACGACTAACCACACTTCGGTTGTGTTGAATTTTGACCGTGACAATTTCCCCCTTGCAAAAGACTATGCACCGCATTGTCTCAAAACAACGGTACAAAAAGACAACAACCGAATTTGCTGACACACAGCTACACGCGCAAAGTTTAAAAAAAAAATACTTTACAACAACGGTTTATAAGTTATAAAATATATCATTAGTGAATACCACTCCAATGAGTTATCATTGACGTGCGCTCTTGCGTTATTTCGACTCATTTTATAACGACCTCTGTGCGCACTTATGCAATTCCCCTACCTGCGGATTTGCCACATCTTCTCTTCACAATTCTTATGAAAAGCACAATATAATATGATCACGATCCATGACACTTCACTGAGGAATCTCCTCCTCACTTATTGCAAATAATGCATCACTCACAAACGACTGTATGCTCCAAGCATAACTACATTCACGTGAACAAGTCTCACAAAGAAAATATGAACAAGTCTCACACAAAAAAAATATGAACCATAGCCAACTGGGAATGAACCCATATCCAATCAACATAACTGTCATCAACACATATTATCAACAAAGCACCCCGGATATGACTGACTTCCTCTGAGTTGCAGCTTGCTAGACTACACGGCTTAAATAGTCAGCTCCGACATTCTGTCGACCTGGGATGTACTGCACTCGGTACCTGTAGGGCTGCAGTGCCATTGCCCAACGCAGCACTCTGCTGTTTTTTCAACTGTCGCCTCCTGCAGGAATTTGAGTGGTTGATGATCCGTCTCGATCACGAACTCTTTCCCATACAAGTATTTGTGGAACTTCTGCACGGCCCACACAACAGCTAAACACTCCTTCTCCACCGTTGCGTACCCTTCTTCACACTTTGTCAACTTCCTGCTAGCATATCTCACAGGAAACTCGACTCCTTCATCTCCTGAAACAAACTGCACCTATCCCCCCCGCCCTAAAGGCATCGGCCCCGAAACAAAAAGGGTTTTTGGAAACAAACGGGTAGCTTCAAGAGGGGACGGGAACCTTTTCCTTTCCAAACACCGTCTCATCCCTTGCCTGCACGTCTGACCCTCGACACTCCCGGGTTTTTCCCTCCCTTTGCCCAAATAAACGGAGGGGACTCGGGGTTTTGCGGGAAAATTTTTGGGGACAAACCCCCCTAAAAACCCCAAAAATTTTAAAAACCCACCCAACCCCTTGACTTCTTTTTTGGGTTTTTTTTGGGTTCTCTCTGAACATCATTTTCTCCCCCCTTTTTTCCCCCTTTCCCGGCTGTTTTGGTCCGCCCCGACAAAAAAACCCTAGGAACTCCACTGTCAAAGCCCTTCAACAGTGACACACCCTTATGACTCTTCGGGAAAACTTGGGAAACCCAAAATCCCCCCCTTCTTCGGCTGGGTCTCTTTCACCCTTAAATGATTCTGCTGCCCTATTGCGAGCCCCTCACGCTGAATTTTTTTTGCGGAGAAAATTTCGCAGGGAAAATTCGGGTTTTCCCCATTCCCCTAAATTGGGAAAACCCGACCGCCCTTTTTTCAGTACGGTAAAAGGGTTTTTTCCCAAGCATCGCAGCTTGTTGTGACCCTGGGAAGCAGTACCAGTACTTGATCTCCCCCCTTTGGGGGATTGCTTCCTCCCCTTTTGGGGATTATTTGGGCTTCTCTGCCCCCCGCCCCTACCCTCCGCAAACTTTTCCCCGCAACCTTTCGTGTCCTTTAACCTGTGCCCACCTTTGGAACAGGGGGAGATCGGGGGAATCAATCAAAAGCCACCCTCCTAATGGGGTGTCTTTTAAAGGGGGAGTTTTTTGAGGGGGCCTTTCCCCTTTTACCCCCCCTTGGGCTGATCTTTGAAAAACCCCATCACATACATGCGAACCGCTTTAAGTCTGCCATTGCCCCTGGGAAAAGAAAAAACATCAAAGATTTGGTCAGCTGTTTTGGGTGGTGCCCAATGACTCGCCATGACGAAAATCGTGAACCCCCTGACATACTGGCACGATAACCTGTGGAAACCCCTTTAAATGGGTGGTCACCTTTCCCGTCTTCCCCCTTGGGGAAACTCGGTTTCCAAAAACAGCCCGCCTTTTACAAGAAAATTTTTCTCACCTCCTCTAACCTCCGGTTTTTTCCCACCTCTTGGGCCCAAACCCCCCGACTTCCCCGAGCGAAAGGGGCTTGCCTGTGCGCCCAAACTCATCAGGCGACACGTCTAGGGGCCCACTTCCTTTCCCGGGAAAAACTAACGTTTAACACCTTTTTTCCCCCTTCTTTCTCCGTGTCTGAACTGCTGCCCCCGGAGCATCAACCAAATCAGGGTCCCCTGGGGCCCTTTTCCCCTGGGAAAATTTCCAAAGATCAAATCGGGAAGGGGGTTTTTCCTTCCCCCAACGCAACAACCCCGGGCCCGAGAAAGGGAAGGGGGGACGTACTTCTATCTTACAACTGGGGAAAATCCCCCACAGGCCATCGATTAGATAAAAGGTTCCCGGGGTTTTTTCCCTTCAAATCCCCTTTTTTCGACCACGTTGTTTTGTACTACCCCCCCATGAACAACCCTGTCTCGTAACACTTTCACCCTCTGCCGGGCCCAACCACCCCTTTTTCCCTGGGAAAAACCACTCAGCCCATGCCCTCCATCCCTGACACGACGCGTCCCCGTTCTAGCCCCAAGGCCCCCCCGCCCCCCCCCCCCCCCCTTCCGCTGAATCCCTTTTGGTTCCACTGCAGGTTTGTTTTCCCCTTTACGACCCTATCCCCCTCTTGAAGGCTGCTGCCTCTGGAACCCAGCGACAAACCCTCGCCACATTTTCCCTTCTTGTGACAATGAAAAACCAATTTTCCCCCTTTGGGCCCCCCCTTCTCCCCAACCCCGGGGGTTTTCAATTTGAGAAAACTCCCCTGGGCTCCTTTCACTCTTCCACCCGTGGGCCCAGCACCGGGTTTTTCCTGCACCCTTTGTGCCCAAAAACGTGCCTCTCTAAAACACCTCGGGGAACTTCAAAAAAACTTTCCCCCCGGTTTTCTGGCTGGGGGTTTTTCCCCTTTTAAAAGTATGGGTTAACTCAGGGCCGGGAACCTGACAAAATCCGTTCTTTCCATAACTAGCTCTTTTAAATTTACGAACTCCTTCTTTTTTTCCACTCCAAATCTAACCATTTCCAAAAATAGTATCAGACGGGGACCAAACTGAGTGTACGTTCCCCCTGCTTGCAATTTAGCTGAACGAAATTTCTTTCTGAATCCTTCCTCTGTGGGGTCAAATCCCTTCATTAAAGACCCCTTCACAGCGCCGAAATCAGACTGTTGTTCTGCTGGTAACGCAGTGAAAATCTGTAATGCCTTACCCGTCAATAGCGCTGACAAAATGACTGCCCACTCTTCTGGAGGCCAACCCTGACTGGTCGCAAACGTTTCGAAACGACTGATGTATGCATCAATCGAATGGGTTCCTTCAGAAAATTTTTGGGAAAATTTGGGGTGGGGGAGCATAGCTGCGCACAGAGTCACTGGAGACTGAACTCCCATCCTCGGTGGTCTCCCCTTTTATTCTCATTTTCCCCTAACTCCAATTGTAACCTTTAGTCTTTTCTGTTTCCTGCGTTTCCCTAGCTTTAAATCCTTTCTGTTTCCGGCGCTTCCCTATTCTTTCTGTCCTCCTGCCTGGCCTGATTTATCATTAGCCTGAACCCTTTAAATTTTTTCTGTTTCCTGCTCTGCTATTTCTCCTGCGATTACGCGTTTTTTCCGCGCGTTCATCCCTTTCCATCTTTTGTTGGGTTTTTCCAAACGAATGTCGCAACTCTTCTCCTGAGTAACCTAAACACGAGCAACACTCACAAGTTGTTCAATAGGGGTGTTTTTTTCTTCCGCCATTATATTTTTTTTTTGTTTTTGAACAAGATTTATAACAACGACAGCCGAACTGGTGGTTATCGACACAGGGGACGTAATAGCACAATCCTATTGAATGATAATATTAGCTTGGGACAACGTATTTAGTTTTTATAAGACGCCCAGCGCCTGACCCAACTATGAGAGCGAATTATAGCAATCTGTGCGAAATGAGTACTCGGGGGCTGAAATGCCAAGCCTAGTATTAACTATTTTGGAAGCAATGCCAAGCCTAGTATTTAACTATCTTGGACATACAGTAAGACAACCCCTTGTCTTAGGATTACAATACTTTAATCCCACCCACTTCCTCTCTGAGAAGTTGAACAATTATAATAATGGGCCAGAATATCCTGGCAGGCTCGCCAATAAATTGTCAACCTCGGGGTAATGCATGGAGGAAGGACTAGCGCACAGCCCAAACACACTCACAGCTTGCTTACAATCCATTCATATATCGTGCATTCGTCACATCAAACCACTAGTAAAGTCTATAACTTTACTATACATGATCATAGAACGAAAAATCAATGCATTTTGGGAACCAATGAAATAAAACATTTTCTCTTTCCTGAACTTCACAAAATCATTTATCTAAAACATCATTAAATAACCCGGGATAAATAGATTTCTACTTTTACCTGGCCAGGTGATCTTAACTATTCACGAATCACTGTCTTTTCTTTTCTTTTCTTTTCTTTTCACTGTCACTTTTACAACACGACACAAAATGCCGGCACTGGTGTTGGTCTGATGGCGCCTGGTCAGGTGAGACTGTTGGCGTTGGTCTGTGGTTCTGCTGGGGGAAGTGACGCTGCCAGGTATGAGGTCGAACCCCCGGTTAGGATAGAACAGTGACTTCAACATCGATCTGTTCTCCTTTCTTCTTCCTGCATTAACGCATTGCACTCTCTCTCCTCTCTCTCTTCTAGTCTGCTCTATCAAATGGACATGTTGCTTTTCTTTCTTTTTTCCTTTTCTTTTTTCTTCTTCATAAATTAGCAACCCCCCTCCCTCTCTCTCCACATCTCTCCTCCGTCCTTCCTCGCAGACTATCTCATGCTAATCTCTCAACTTTGGGTTTTCTCTCTCCTCCCCTCATCTCTCTGCTTTTCTCTCACAAGCAGAGCTCCACTCAGAACCTCTCTCTCCCTCTCTCCCCTGTTCGTTCTTCCTCTCGTTCTCCAGTTTCTCTCACCCTCACATTCTTCTTATTCGTTCCATCTGTCCAAAACGGGGGAGTACCATTGGTTTAGTAATTTTTACCCCTGACACCCCCGAAGTTGTCTCCCTCTAATTCCATTGGATATTCACATCACGACAGTCCCGTCTACACGCCTTACTCTCTGTGGTGGTCAATTGGTCATTTAATTGGGTTAGCTAGATTTCACCCCCACCACACACTACCTTCCCCCCTTTCCTACTTAACTGGTGCCGTGTGACTTAAGTCGTGGACACTGGTCCAAACAAAGTGGGGTAGCTGAGTCTGGGTAGGCGCCACGACGTCGATTAACAATGACGTTGGTTCCACAAATTGGCCGGATGAGTTTGAGCAAGGCGCACGACTCGTCTCGCTAGACATCGAGGCGTCGGTCAAAGCCGCTTATCGTCTGGCGGGACAGAACGTCTCTGTGGAGCCTCTCCCCATGCTTAATTGGCCGGACCCGACCTGTGGGCCCCGTCTTCCCGACGCCTAGAATGTTTGAGTTTGGACTTATGTCCAGTTGGAGTGGCCGACGACTAACCACACTTCGGTTGTGTTGAATTTTGACCGTGACAGTCTCACGATGACGCCGAAACCCGTGTGGTTGGCGACGGCTCTTGCTCTCCATGCTAATTCTGATATAAGTCCACTTTCCCTCTCGGTCATTTACCCTGCATGGCTGTTCCAGGTGTGGTGGCCTCGGTCCTGCCTTTGGAGATCATGCTTTCACTTCCCCATGAAGTCTGATCAGCCTGGTTGTTATCTACTTATCATTTCCGCAAATCAGGTGTGGTTTATGCCCACGGCAGTTTCTCCGTCTGTCTGTCTGTCAGCGAGATCGCTGACAAACTACTGTGGTCACTGGAAGGTCACGTGGTGGTCAGTCACAATGCAGCCGTCACACCAATCCACTGCATTCTGGGGCAGATCCACATCAAAGCGCAAGTCCTTTCTATTTTCTTTAATATTGACAGACGGAACATTCTTCGGCATCTTAGTATTTTTACAACCCCACATAAAAAAGTGATAACGATGTGAGGTTAAATACGTATGTTGATTCAGAACAGGCATCACTGAACACAATCGAAGCGACTCGGCAGCAGTGCAGTGTCTCCTTCGGTGGGTTTCCCAATGACGACTGGCTGTTCGCTATGGATTGCCAGTTCCAGGACTGCGGCGGGACAGGCCAGGCTGTGGCTGTGGACAGGGGCTCGAAATGAGCGGCACAAGTGCAATGCCACTGTGGTGGCACAGAAGATGGGACAGAAAAAAGAGAGGTTACGGATATTTACTTTGTCACGGCACACCGACACATTTAAACCTGTTGCTGTCACCAATGATCTGTTTTGATGTAGGCTATCTGCGATAGTTTTGGAGCTATATCATAAGATACACGATGGATTCAGGTGAGGTCAGACTGAAGTTCTGAGGACCGTCCCACCTTGGCTGAGACACCTGCGGCTGAGACTCTCTCTCTCTCCTCTCTCTCTCTCTCTCTCTCTCTCTCTCTCTCTCTCTCTCTCTCTCTCTCTCTCTCTCTCGCGCGCGCGCATCTTCGTCCCATCTTCTTAACATGATTCTGTGCATAATTGGCTTCAAATGCATTTGTTTCATGATTTTTGGTCAGTTCTTTCCCCTGAAATGCATTTTTTGTTCTCATTTGTTCTCTTTCATTCTCTGTCACTTGCATGATTCAACTATCACGCCTCGCTCCTGGCTTCTAACTGTGCATATCACTAATGTCCTTGTCTTTGATATGATTTTCTCCACCAGTTGTTTCATACGTGCTTCTGTAATGATTTTCTATATTTCTTTTTCTATCGTTATTATTTCAATCTCTATCTGCCTCTCTCTCTCTATGTCTCTGCCTCTCTCTCTCTCTCTCTCTCTCTCTCTCTCTCTCTCTCTCTCTCTCTCTCTGTTTTTTTTTTAACTGTACGTCACTATGTTCCATTGTACCTTCGTGGGGGATGTACATGAAAATCATCACGTTTTGTGCTTTGCGACTTCTTTCCATTTCTCGTGTCTTCCTATATTTCTCCCCCCCCCCCCACCTCACTCTCCT
>CM031598.1:90511277-90531277 GCA_018398815.1 Conus ventricosus
CATGAAAGTGAATGTCAAATACGACGAACCGTCATGAATGTGAATGTCAAATACGACGAACCGTCATGAATGTGAATGTCAAATACGACGAACCGTCATGAATGTGAATGTCAAATACGACGAACCGTCATGAATGTGAATGTCAAATACGACGAACCGTCATGAATGTGAATGTCAAATACGACGAACCGTCATGAATGTGAATGTCAAATACGACGAACCGTCATGAATGTGAATGTCAAATACGACGAACCGTCATGAATGTGAATGTCAAATACGACGAACCGTCATGAATGTGAATGTCAAATACGACGAACCGTCATGAATGTGAATGTCAAATACGACGAACCGTCATGAATGTGAATGTCAAATACGACGAACCGTCATGAATGTGAATGTCAAATACGACGAACCGTCATGAATGTGAATGTCAAATACGACGAACCGTCATGAATGTGAATGTCAAATACGACGAACCGTCATGAATGTGAATGTCAAATACGACGAACCGTCATGAATGTGAATGTCAAATACGACGAACCGTCATGAATGCGTGTAAGTAAATGTATGTATGTTCCGATGTGTGCAGGTACATCCTGTATCTGTTTGTTTGCATTTATTATTGCTGTTATTGTTTGTCGGTTTTAAACATGCTGTTACTTTCATTTTTCGGTTTTAAACATCTTATTTATATATTTACATTATAAAACACCTATCAGTTAAATTTACTATTGTTTTACATTGTAACTGCTTTGTTTTTTGTAAAATAAAAAGGAGAAAAATGTCATCACTAAAATGGCTCCTTGAATGGTAAAGTAGTTAGAATGATAGATGAGAAGTTAAAATGACATCCGCAAAAGAGTTGTTGAAGGATGAACTGACTGTGTACGTTGAAATATGAAAAAATGGTATCACCAAATGTTTGCTACACAATGAACTGTCTGGTTCTGAAATATTCAAATTGAAAAAGGACAGAAGTAATGTAGCACATTGATCAACTGGTAAAATGCTGCAAAAGCTTTCCATCCTAAACAGCAATATCAGTTCCTGACATTTACACAAACCCATAGCCCCCTTTTCTCACAAAAAAAAACGAAGAAAACTCTGCAGTTCTTTTCCAGGTTTTCCCATCAGAAATAAACTGTTGAAACGTGAAAGTTATTGACCTTGAGTCACCCCCACCACACTCCAGGAAAGTCCACTTCCCAGAAATAAAAATTCTCAATAATAATAATCTTTAGGGTGACGGATGGAATTCAATCTAGAAATAGAGTTCAAGCCCCTATTGTAACTTCACCATCAGTTGACACGTTTAATTGTGGGTTTTTTTTGGTTGTTTTTTTTTTTTTTTTTTTTTGGGGGGGGTTGCAAAGTTGAAGTGCCAAGACTCCAGCGTTAGTCAATGCTGCAGCAAAGTGAATCCATTCAGTCCTGTCTCAGCCCAGACTTGGAACACCGCCTGCACCGCCCACTCTCAGCCCACTTCACAGTCTGACACAGCCCTTCGCCCTAAAACAGTCCACAGACATTTTCGCCACGCTGAGGAAAACCTCGCCTCTTTCAATCAGCTGTAACACGACGACATGGGGTACATCAAGTCCAACGTCTGGACATCAAGCGTCAGCCCCCCCCCCCCCCCCCCCCCCCCCCCCCCCCCCCCCCCCCCCCCCCCCCCCCCACGACCGCTTCCACTCTGCGGCAGGGCCCGTGACATGAAAGGCTGTTACTGTCGTCTGCAAGATTAAAAGCCAAAGAATCGACCCAAAACCCAAAGAGACCTTTCGACCTGACGCCAGTTTCAACACACGAAGACCTCAAGCCGGCAAGCCGGGGCAGAGGGGCAGACCTGTCGTGGACACAGCGCTGAATGAGACAGTCTCCTTCCCCTCACTTCCACCAAGGTCTGGGGGCAGGCATCGTCGACGCCATAGTTAGGGCCTGGAAGTTAGGGGGGGGGGGGGCATAAGGAAAACCCCCGGCCTTTTCACCTTCCTCCCCCTCTGTCCTCCCCGAATCAGGGACCACGTTATAGCGGCGCATCAACGGTCTGTACTTTGGAAAGGGACAGGAGGGACACTCCGTCTGGCTGTACGACAGAGACGACCCCTTCGGCCAGCACTCTGTAATGTTGTCTGTACTTTGGAAAGGGACAGGAGGGACACTCCGTCTGGCTGTACGACAGAGACGACCCCTTCGGCCAGCACTCTGTAATGTTGTCTGTACTTTGGAAAGGGACAGGAGGGACACTCCGTCTGGCTGTACGACAGAGACGACCCCTTCGGCCAGCACTCTGTAATGTTGTCTGTACTTTGGAAAGGGACAGGAGGACACTCCGTCTGGCTGTACGACAGAGACGACCCCTTCGGCCAGCACTCTGTAATGTTGTCTGTACTTTGGAAAGGGACAGGAGGGACACTCCGTCTGGCTGTACGACAGAGACGACCCTTCGGCCAGCACTCTGTAATGTTGTCTGTACTTTGGAAAGGGACAGGAGGGACACTCCGTCTGGCTGTACGACAGAGACGACCCCTTCGGCCAGCACTCTGTAATGTTGTCTGTACTTTGGAAAGGGACAGGAGGGACACTCCGTCTGGCTGTACGACAGAGACGACCCCTATGGCCAGCACGAGGGTTAGGAGGTGGTGTCCGTTGCACAATGAATCAGACAGACATGCTGAAATTGTTAAAGTGACTCGCCACTACCTTGGGAAAGGGAAACGAGTCTAAGTTACGCTCCCCTCCACCCCACACCCGCCAACCCAGCCTCCCCTCCTTCCCTGTTTCACTCTGTGGTGTGCAAGCGTACACACACGCACGCACGCACACACGCACACCACACCACACACAGAGAGAGAGAGAGAGAAAAAAAAAACAGCGCAGGAGGAGAGAGAGAGAGAGAGAGAGAGAGAGAGAGAAGAGAGAGAGAGAGAGAGAGAGAGAGAGAGAAGAGAGAGAGAGACGCACATACAGACACACAGACATGTAGACAGACAGACGGACTGACAGACAGAGACCCACACAACGTAATCATTTCCAGATATCAGTTATTATATGCGAATTTGGACAGACTATGGGACACTGGAGATCAGACGAATAAAGAGAGGGAGGACAGGGCAAGGGGGAGAGAGAGCGAGAGAGAGACAGAGACAGAGAGAGAAAGAGGGAGAGGGAGAGAAAGAGAAAGAAAGAGATAAACAGATAAAAGACAGACAAACAGACAGACTGAGAGAGACAGAGCGAGAGAGAGAGAAACAGACTGACGGACGGACAAACAAACAGACAAAGATAGGACACACAACACACACACACACACACACACACACACACACACACACACAATAAAGACATGAGAGACAGACAGACATACAGAGGGAAAGACAGACAGAGACAGACAGACAGTCAGACAGACAGACTGACAGAGAGATAGAAAGAGAGAGACAGACAGACCGACAGAGATACGGAGAGAGAGAGACAGAGACTCCGTGCAATCGAAGCCACGGCCAAAGCCTTTAATCCTTTACTCATCAAGGGTCCATTCTGATCCAAATTAAATGATCCCTGCATCGGATTTCGCGCGGGATCTCTCTCTCTCTCTCTCTCTCTCTCTCTCTCCCCTCTCTCTCTCTCTCTCTCTCTCTCTCTCCTCTCTCCTCGACCGACACACACAAACATACACACACGCATGCACGCACATACACATATTCTCTCTCTCTCTCTCTCTCTCTCTCTCTCTCACACACACACACACACCACACACACACCACACACACACACACACACACACACACACACCACACACTCACACACACATTCCTCCTCTCTCTCGCTCGCTCTCTCTCTCTCTCTCTCTGTCTCTCTCTCTCCTCTCTCTCTCTCTCTCTCTCTCTCTATCACACACACACACACACACACACACACACACACACATACACACACACACACGCGCGCGCGCGCGCGCGCGCACACACTCCTCTCTCTCTCTCTCTCTCTCTCTCTCTCTCTCTCTCTCTCTCTCTCTCTCTCTCTCTCTCTCTCTCTCTCTCTCCGTTCTCATTCTGTGCGCAGCAACATCACTCCCGTGTGGACGATCATTCCAGCTCCCTCATGTACAGCCACACACAGCCTCATCTCTTCACAGCACCAGCGCCTGTTGTCACCGAGGAACTACTGAAATCCCTTTGGTCTCTCCATAAGGTAGCCTACAGAGGAGACACCGCACTGCCGCCGAAAAACAGCCCTTTAGTGGCCATCGGTGCCTGCCCTGATCCAACGCATGCAGGATGCTACCTACATACCACGCCCTCTGCTGTCGACAGTAATCGTAAAGACGGGAGAAGAAGCAGTGTGACTGAGCATCGGGGAGGCTGACACCATGCCCATCCAGCAGTAGTTCCCCCCGAAACTCGGCACTGAAGCCTTTTGGCCTGAGCGCATCATGGGCCTTGGTGTCGATGAGAATTCACCGTCGTGTTGGTCACAGATTGGGATGCTGTCATTGCAACACTGTGGCCGCTCGCTCTCTCTCTCTCTCTTCTCTCTCTCTCTCTCTCTCTCTCTCTCTCTCTCTCTCTCTCTCTCTCTCTCTCTCTCTCTCTCGTCTCTCCTCTCTCTCTTCTCCCCCTCTCCCTCCCATCTTTCCCTTCTGTTCCGTTTTCTTTTCCTCCTCTCCAACCCTCCGCGTACCATGACCGTCTTAAAAATCTCTATCATGATGATATCATCACTTTCATGATCAACATCATGATCGATTTCATGATAATTGTTTTCATGATCATTACCATAACGTCTTCCATGATCATTATCGTTATCATCATTTTCATGATCATCTTTATGATCTCTTTCATGGTCCTCATCATCATTTTCATGATCATCATTATGATCTCTTTCATGGTCCTCATCATCATTTTCATGATCATCATTATGATCTCTTTCATGGTCCTCATCATCATTTTCATAATCATCATGAGCATAAAGACAAACACAAAGAGAGGTAGAGAGAGACAGGCAGACAGACAGACAGGCTGGCAGACAGATGGACAGACAAAAACACAGACAAGAGACACATCGGAAAGGAGGACTGAGGGGAGCCGGAGTGAGGGAGGGGGGGGGGGGGGCAGGGAGATAGGTGGGATGGGAGGAAGGGTTAATGAGGGCAGCCTACGTAACAGCAGTAGAATTAGCAGACACGATACCTTATGTGCTTCAGCAACAAGGAACAGCAGAGACAGAAAGAGAGAGAGGGGGAGGGAGGGATGGAAAGAGGGAGAGAGAAGAGAGAGAGGGGGAGAGAGAGAGAAGAAAAAGAGAGAGGGGGGAGGGAGGGATGGAAGGAGGGAGAGAGAAGAGAGAGGGGGAGACAGAGGGAGGGAGAGAGGAGAGACAGAGACAGAGACAAAAAAGAGAGGGAGAGAAAGATGGAGAGAGAAGGGAGAGAGAGAGAAAAAAAGAAAGAGAGAGGGGAGGGAGGGAGAGAGAAAAGATAGAGAGAGGGAAGGAGGGAGGGAGAAGAGATAGAGGGAGAGATGGGGGAGAAAGAATAGAGAGAGAGAGAAAGAGAGAGAGAGAAAGAGAGACAGAAGAGATAGAGAGAGGGAGGGAGGGAGACAGGCAGACAGACAAACAGAGAATGCAGCTTTTTTGTTTTGTTTTTCCATTTCTTTTGTTGTCCATATCTGGCGCTAGCAGAAAATCTCTCTATAGTAGCTGATAACTTTTTAAAGTCTTGATGCTTTTAGATTAACGTGAGAAATGTCATCCACAAAATGTAGAAGCAGGTTCATTGATTTGTATGAAGCACTGGAGATCAGTGAACTGGAGGGACAACCAGACAAGATGTCGTGTTACCTGTCCTCAGCGGATACTGGCAAAGACCAGCGCACAAGACAGCCTGATACATAAGGTAGGTAACCAACCTTTCCAAATGGATCTTTCATCAGAAAAATAATGAATACCAACCACCCGGCTGATTTAAAATCACAACAAATTGCATGAATTCGCCGCAAACGTGATCAAGTAATTACATTTCCATATATCGAACATCAATGACTAAACCTACACGCAACCATGCGCGCACGTGCCCAAACACACACACACACACACACACACACACACACACACGCACACACACACACACACACTTCACAGATTTGATCAACCACTGGCAGTTGAAAATCACGCAGAGGAATATGGATTGTTCGGCCTTTGGAGTGCCTTTACACGCCCTCACAAACGGTGACTGATTTTCGTTGAATATTACATTTGTTCCTGCCTCACTTACTCTCTCTCTCTCTCTCTCTCTCTCTCTCTCTCTCTCTCTCTCTCTCTCTCTCTCTCTCTCCACCCGCACACACACACGCGCACGTACACGCACACACACACGCGTGCACGCACGCACGCATACACACACGCACGCACTCAAGCACGCACACACACACACATACACACTTACACACGCAGAAACAACACAACACACACACGCAACGCAACGCAACGCAACGCAACGCACGCACGCACGCACACATTCACACACACACACACACACACACACGCATACACACACACACACACACACACACACACACACACACACACACACACACACACACACACACAGGCTTCACTGACCATAGACATCCTCGATGTCGGGCTTGATGTGGTGGTGGTGCACCAGGATGCGGACGATGTCGTTGCAGCGTTTCTCACAGGCGTGGATCAAAGGGGAACGACCCATCCGGTCTGTCAGGTTGACGTCCGCCCCGCCTTCCAACAGGATGTGTACGATCTGGTCACGTGTTCCCTCCTCCTGTCACGTGATCATAATAAGAATTGATCAGTGTTTCGGCCCGTGTCTTCGTCCATCAAATCTGGGGGAGTGGGTGTGAGAGGAGGAAGGGGCGGGGGTGGGGGGTGGGGCGTTAGTAAGAAAAGAGCCAAGATCACTTCAAAGAAGTTGGTGCCTAAAAGCCTCATCAGTGCAGCAAACCAACTCCCCGATTTCCCCCCCCCCCCACCCCCCTCCCCCGCCCTCTCTCCGGACAACTTCCGAAGTTAGGTTCTGACCAAGACAAGACAACTTTCTTAGCTGTCCACTTTCAACCAGTTGAAGATTCTGAAGACAAACCCCTTTATTTACAAAGATAATAGATAATCACTGATGTACTTTTTTTACACCCAGTCTTCGCCTACTGAGTCGGGTCAACAATGCTAACTGAAGGAAGGCAACGATTGTACAAGCATGCAAAAAGTGGCTAGAACTAAAATAAAATACGGAATACTAAAAAAACAAGGTAACGTGAAATAGAGAATAGACCAAGAATGAGGCAGGGCTGCCGCTGCTTAATGTTCAGTCATCTGCCCTCGTCCCTCCCATCAGACTTTGATCCGCCATGATAATGCTCACTGCAGAAGTTAAAAGAAATGTTAAATGGTCGATTGACACCTGAATTAGAATTTTAAAGGAGTAGAGTGTCCTGATGGGAAGATCAGATCATCGTAAAATGGCAGTATGCTCTATGCTCACAGATCGTATAAACAGTAAAGACCCTTACCTATCTATCTATCTACCTACCTCTCTAGCTAGCTAGCTAGCTCGTTAGCTACCTATCTACCTATCTATCTATCTATTGTCCTCCTTCAACAAGAGAGTTAACAGAGGTAGAGAAAAGAAGCGGGATATGACGTAATGAATGACGTATGAAAGCAGCGAGTCACTGTCTGACGTAGCAGTTGGTCTGTTAATAAACCATGCTGCAAAGGGCAGGCCTACGACCTACACATCTCGTGCTGTGTCTAAGATGTCATATTTAACCAGCTTTTCTCGACTTCAACCTAACAACAGTCAAGCACGCCAGCAGAAACAAACAAGTTCAGACTGTACGATTCATCGTCACCATCAGCGACAGTGCTATGAGGAATCTTTTACCCGCAGTCTACCATCCATTCCAGTCAGCCCAACAGCTGTTTTCACACGTTGAGGTTCCACACATGCCACAAAGTTGTCTCTCAACAGTTGCCAGTACTCAGCTTCTAACACACCCGCTCGCCGCAATGCTTGAGCTGCCAGTCTTAAAGACATCACATCTGCACTCACAATGTAAACTGATTGGGATGTGTTTTACCCACATCTGAACGGCTGAATTGATTAATGTATTGCTCCAAACACGGATGTAGTTTCCATTTAATTATCAAGTGTAAAATGTTACCTTGCGACTTATTTCATTCCAAATATCAAAAAGAGCGAGACGTGGCAACGACAGAGAGTGGGGAAACTGGCCAACAGGATGGCTCTGTGCCCTTAGCATATAAAGAGCACTGAGCAAGCAAGGCACTGCAATGCATTGTATTCTTCCTAACAATCGGGCCATGGGGAAGTTAAGGCCCTTTGCATGCCTACCAGCCCATGTTACGTAGAGCATGTTCAATTTGTTTTCAAGAAAGCTGAAACGACAGTGAATTTTGGGAGAAGCTCAAACAGGTTCCCTCCGAAATGACACTGACAAGCAGCCCTTTCCACTCTCCTCCCATGCCGCAGTGTCTTTTTGACCTCAGTGTAGCTTTGAATCTCACATTCAACTGCTGTCACGGTAAATACGGTGACATCCCAGCAGGTTTAAACAGGTTAGTGGAAATCACCTCCAGGGAGTTGCCTGAACATGAGACTGCACAGGTAGACAGCACTCATTGCTCTTCCGTATTTATGTTTCTTTATTCGTGTTACGACTGTACATCATCCAAAAAACTAGCAACGATCTCCGAGCGGTGAAAAATCGTTAGGGCAAGTCCGCAGAGCAATAAAATATCGATAATACTGCACATTATTTGACTTCATTCGGTTTTCCGTTACCAGTAATGCTAAAAACTGCAAATAATATTCTGGATGACATTTTGACTATCAAAGAGTAAAGGTCAAATGCTGTTAGAGATATACTACAAATCTGCTCTCTTGCATCCCAATGTAACCCAATCTTCATTTTCATCCCGTTGCCGTTTGAGGTTTACTTTGTTCTTTTGTGTCATATTGCTAATACGTGATCACACGTTTAAAATATACGGTTTACGTTTTTGTTTTCAGCTGAGCCATTTACGTGAGAGAAAAAAATGTACATATGAACAGGGTGATGGGTTGGTCACGTGGATAAAACGTACAGAGCCGGCGGTCGTGAGTTCGAACCTCTCGTGGAGTTAGATGTTCACAGCTTGAAAGCCCTCCCTGTATACCCAGCAGTACATGGGTACGTGATTCAGTTCAGGAACGTTTAAGGCAGAGGAAGGAAAGGGATGAGCCCCACATTCCATGACACCATGCCCTACACGCAGTGACCCTTTGACAGTTCACTGTCTCAACTATCAGCACGCTATGGGACTTTCACATACACAAACATTTCTCTACTTATGAGCCAACCCATTTCATTTCAACGGTTTACTTATTTCTTGATTACCAGTTTTGAAGGCTTATCCACGTTCCCCGCGTAGTACGTTAAAAAATCAGCAGCGTAGGCTGTCGAACATAATTAGACAAACGAGCGTAAACTAACTAGGAAAGGCTTCAACATACAGCATGTAAAAAGGCAGAGAGGTAGCATAACGGCTGAAGACCAGTTGACTGTCGCCCTCACAGTCGTAAAAGAACTGCAGTAAACTACAGACCTTGGAACTATGACAAGACGGTATGAGCCTGGAGACGACATTGTTAACACAGACAGACAGAATAGAAATACCCACACAACGACATAAAAGACATAGTTCACTTTGTAGCTTGGCGAAGTGTGTGTGTGCGTGCGTGCGTGCGTGCGTGCGTGCGTGAGTGCGTGCGTGCGTGTGTGTGTGTGTGTGTGTGTGTGTGTGTGTGTGTGTGTGTTGTGCGTGCATGTCTGTGTGTGTGTATGTGTGCGTGTATGTATGTGTGTGTGTGTGTGTGTGTGTGTGTGTGTGTGTGGTGTGTGTGTGTGTGTGTGTGTGTGTGTGTGTGTGTGTGTGTGTGTGTGTGTGAAAGAGAGACAGACAGACAGACTGGTAATCAAAGACAGGCAGACGGAGACAGAGACACACAGAGAGTAAGGCAACAGAAACTCAGAGAGAGATACAGACGAACAGACTGACAGACGGACGGATGGACGGACTGACAGAGAGAGAGAGAGAGAGAGAGAGAGAGAGAGAGAGAGAGAGAGAGAGAGAGAGAGAGAGAGAGAGAGAGAGAGTAAAAAAAAAAAACAGTGAAAAACAGAAACAAAGAGACAGATAGAAAGAGTCAGACAGACAAGAGACTAACAGAGACTGACAGACAGCGACAAACACAGAAACAGACATACACATGGAGGGAAAGAGAAACACGGACAGAGAGAGACTCGTAGGGACTGGTATAAGAGACAGACAAATAGAGACAGAGACAGACAGACAGAAAAAATGAAGATCACATTGATTACGCCACAACCTCTTTTCAAAGGGAGGGAAAATGTTTACTAACTACTACCTCGACGAATAGGACTAAAAAAAAAAAAAAAATCAGCGACGTCTTCTACTGCAACCGGATACAACTAGCACAAGACTTAATTACCCAATTAAAACTAGTTCAACATTTCTTGTTCCACTTATGCCAGAAAAGATGCCTGTAAGGGTTTTTTTACATTTTCGTTCGGGGATGACAAAAAGGCCGTTTTAAGCGCACTAAGATTAGCACAGTATACAGGTGATTTTTTTTTTTCGTACTCGAGTCCCTGTTCAAGATAACCTAAAAGAACATGCACTTCAGAGAATGTGGGTGAAAGGGAATGGAAAACAAAGGGGGGGGGGGAGAGAAAGAATCTGAGAGATCGAGACCGCTTTATTTATTCATATAAACGGCTTTGGCCACGTATGAAGGATTAGTGAACATTATGCTACACAGTTCAATCATGATGAAACAAGATACAAACATTAGAGAACAAATGACAGATAGTGGGAGAGACAGACACAGAGACAGACAGACAGACAGACAGAGAAAGAGACAGACAGGCAGATAGAAACAGACGGAGAGAGAGGGGGGAAGATAATATTCAATACATTATAATCAGACGCTAACCGAGTCGACGACTTTAGAAGAACCAAGTTTAAGGCTCGTCTCTGCAGATTTATTAAAGATTTCATAACATTATCGCTTTACTGAATCCCAAACAGTTGAAACAATTTACGTAGGATTCCATGTAAGCACTGAAGAACATTTTTCGACAATGCAGATTCAAGAGGTTTTTTGTTGTTTGTTTTTTTTTTTATTTTAGAGATCTAATTCGAAAAAGGTGTTTGAAATAACTCCGCCAGTTAACATGGACAAACGAATAACACGACAGAGAGAGCTGATTAATCTTTTTAGAAATAATGTTACATATCCTTGTAGTATGATCTGACCACGACAAGGCGTTATCAATTACAACTCAAAGAACTTGGAGAGAGAGAGAGAGAGAGAGAGAGAGAGAGAGAGAGAGAGAGAGGAGAGAGAGAGAGAGAGAGAGAGAGAGAGAGAGAGAGAGAGAGAGAGAGAGAGAGGAGAGAAATTGATTGATTGATTGATTGATCTTTAATACCCAAGGATGAAGATTTTAGGCCAAAGCCTAGTCTTACAATCTGTCCTTGTCATGCATACATTATTTCAGCACATATCATTCATACAGACAATTCAACATACCAACATGATAATCTAATTCTACAATGATAAGCAAACTGCTCATAAAGGCACTAATGAGATGGGGGATGGTAAAACAAAAGGAAACTTACAAGCAAACAAACAAACAAAAACTACACAGAGAGAGAGAGGTCAGAGGAGGGTGGGGAAGAGAGAATGGTAGGTAGGGGGAGGAGAAAAGGGATGGTAGACAGAGTGGGAGTGGGGATGAGCGATTTTAACGGAGTAGGTTTTATGTTGAGAGAGAGAGAGAGAGAGAGAGAGAGAGAGAGAGAGAGAGAGAGAGAGAGAGAGAGAGAGAGAGAGAGACAGACAGACAGACAGACAGACAGACACAGACAGACAGTGGCAGTGTCATCAAGGAGATGTCACGGCGTGTGGACAAGTCCATGTACGCTACACCACATCTGCTAAGCTACGATACCACAGTGCGCAGGGTTTTCAGCTGATGGAAATATCACCCGCTAAGATGAAGGGATTGAAGACGAAGGTCTCATGGCTATGGCTTAAGTTAACGTATGTCTGACCTGCGCATTGGCTCTACGTGCTTGTCAGACCTTGCGTATCTACTTGCATTGTCTGTGCCACCACTGTAGTCGTATTTGTTCATTTGTGTCTGTACGTGTACACGCATGTGTGTGTGGTGTGCGCGTGTGTGGATGGGTGTGTGCATATGTGGGTTGGCCCGTATGTATGTGCAGATGAACGCAGTGTGTAGCGTGCATGTGCGTATGTGTGAGCGCTCGTGTGGGTGTGTGCGTGTGAAATATGAGCTTGTGGGTGCTTGAAGAAACCACGGCCACGGCTCCTGTATACACGAATGCACGCGTGTTTGCGTAAAAATCTGTGTGTGTGCCTGGATATATGGGCATACACGTAAAAGGCATGCATTAAAAGATATAGTCGAATGATAAGATTTTTTTTTTAAAGGAGGGAGAGAGGCATGCACATAACGATCAACGAAGAAACAGACATACAACTACTCTTCACTCAATCAGAGAGAGAGAGAGGGAGAAACAGACAGACGCACAGACAGACAAACACACTGACATACAGGCAGACAGACACACAGACAGACAGAGAACGCAGACCCTCCGGATGGACCATGAAAACTTTTTGTCCTGATCCTGGCACTCAAATCTTAAAAGCATGATCACGTGTGCGCACGCACGCGTACGTAATGTGTGTGTGCATGCGAAAGCGCGAACATGCCCGCGCGTATGTCTATCTGTCTGCCTGTATGTATTCTGTGTGTGTCTGTGTCCGTGTCCGCGCGCCTGTGTGCATGCGCCCTATCGATATTCCCATTCCACCTCACATCTTTTAAATCAAGCCGACAACTGTTTGACTCCTATTCTGACCTCCCACGAATCATGCATGGACACTGCGGAGGTGTTAGAAAAACAAAAACAATAACAACCAAGCAAGCAAAACTTGGTGCGGAGATTTCCGGAGATTCCTGAAGAGATCCGTGTTCGGACAAAGACTGACATCCGACCCTGTCAGTCATGTGTGTGTGTGTGTGTGTGTGGGTGGGGGGGGTGGGGTGTTGGCATGAATCCTTTCGTATACTGCAAACGTCTCTCTCTCTCTCTCTCTCTCTCTCTCTCTCTCTCTCTCTCTCTCTCTCTCTCTCTCTCTCTCTCTGTATAAGCGTGAGTGAGTGAGTGAGTGAGTGAGAGAGATCGAGTGTGTGTGTGTGTGTGTGTGTGTGTGTGTGTGTGTGTGTGTGTGTGTGTGTGTGTGTGTGTGCGTGTATGTGTGTGTGTGTGTGTGCCTGTCTATCTGTCTGCCTGTGAGACGGGGATAGAAGGGGTGTCTGAGTGCGATTTGTGTTTACGTGCGTACACGTGTGTGAATGCGAGTGTGAAAACAGACTAGCAGACAAACAGAGAGAACTGATATAAACACAGAATTCTCCCGAACCCTCCCTCAACCCCCCCCCCCCCCCATACACACACACACACACACACACACACACACACACACACACACACACACACACACACACACACACACACACACCACACACACACTCCACATTCCTCTTCCCCATCCTTCAGCGCCCACCCCGCACTCACTCCTTGCTTTCCACTCTGCTGCATGTTATGACAAATGAATGAAATTAAAGCGGGAAAAAAAAAAGAAATCCAGATCTGCTGACGTCAGGACGACCGCGGAAGGACAAGAAACCTACGCATAAAGGCCGTCACACACACAACAGGTGGACACTAACGAGCACAAATTGAACTATCACAGGCCCTTTTCAGCTGCCTCCCGCAACCAGCGCAGTCTGTCACGAGCGTATGGCCCGACGATAAATTCATTCGTTTATTCATTCTCTCTCTCTCTGTCTTTGTCTCTCTGTCTCTGTCTCTGTCTGTCTGTCTGTCTCTCTCTCTCTCTCTCTCTCTCACTCTCTCTCTCTCTCTCTCTCTCTCTCTCTCTCTCTCTCTCTCTCTCTCTCTCCCTCCCTCCCTCCCTCCCTCTCTCTCTGACAGATGGAAAGGTTGCTTACCATCCTTTTTATAATCAACATCAAAATGTATGGTCTGATCCGTTCGTCCGGAGGAATAAAGATGGATGTAGAGTCCTTTTTTTTTTTTTCCTTTTTTTCTTCTTTTTTTCTGTTGCTGACATGTGTGTGTGTGTGTGTGTGTAGGGGGGAAGGGGAAGCAAGGGAGATAGAGCGGAAAGAACCTACGCTTACAGTCCCAACCACCGTAGGATGGATAGAAGCGCATTTAGGTTTTGCCCCCAGAACGGAAGGTAGAAGGTGACAGGAGAAAGAGGGTATGGGGTGGTGGGGTATATCCCCCCCCCCACCACCACCACCCCTCTCACGCACTACCCGCCCTAACGTGACTGATAACGTACGGGGCGTGTCTGATCTCAGTCTGTTCGATATCCTGTTCACACACACAAGACTCTCAGCTAAGTACCAAACAAGATGCAAAGTATATAAACGTACTCCCAGTTTATCTTGAACACGCGTGAGATATTCCATAAAGATGAAAAACCGTTTTGGGCCGTTATAGCCGTTAGTAACGGCTATTCTGGTAAACATCGACCATCATCTGTGACCCATAATGAACATACCTACAAATTTTCAGAAAGATCGGCCAAGTACTTTCTGAGATATTCCATAAAGAAATAAAAACCGTTCGGGGCCATTATAGCCGTTAGAAACGGATATAACGGTAAAATAAAACATCGGGCATCATCCGTGACCCATAATGAACATACCTACAAACTTTCAGAAAGATCGGCCCCGTAGTTTTGTCTGGAGCGAGCGGAACACATTTTGACCATGGACGGACACACACACACACACACACACACACACACACACACAAACACAGCATTTCTTTGTTCCCATTTTAAAGTACTCCCTGTTCTCTAAGAACTGGGTGTACGAAAAGGTCGAAGATGGGGTCGTTCACACGTGGGCAGCTTTCCCCGGTACACTGTTCCTTGCTCGCCCTGCAGAAGAAAGGTTTTGATCACGTCGCTCGTGAAGCTAATGAAGCGTGACTTGGCCGTGACAAAAGCTCAGCCATGCGGGTCATCTGTGCCTGGCACTAGCGAAGCTCAGAGGAGAAAACCAACACCTCTGCATGGGGGAGGAAGCCACCGTGCAGAACGCCAGGGACAGACACTGGAAGGTGGCGTGCCTCAAGGAGCACCGGATCTCACTGCTGCCATCGCCAGTGGCACGGCTGACCTGGCTGGGAAGAACCACAAGGAAGAATAATCCAGTCAATGTAATCAGCCAGACAATACAACACTCGCCACACCTTTCAGCTTCTCTTCTCCTCGATCATTTTATGGAAAATGTTCTGTATGTTCCTCCTGTTCCATGCAAAACACGTTCATAAGTAGGTACTCGGTGCAGACCGCTATATCAACATCCAACGTTCATGTTAATGAGAAGGGAGCAGTGTAGCAGACCCTGATTTAAACTGACGAAGAGATGTGAACCATTCCTAAGGGAAGGGTTGCCATGAAATGTTAACTTAAGATAGTTTATTCGTGGTATGTTCGATTTTGGTTAGAATATGGTGAGAAGTATCACTGAGTCAAAACACAGCTAATAAGAACAAAATCGTGCGCGCACGTGTGCACGCGTGCGTGCGTGCGTGCGTACGTGCGTGCGTGTGTGTGTTTCTTTCATTTTTGTATGTTCTTAAGCACATGAAAAACGATTAGGTTGATGTGGTTTATTCTCATGCTTTTTCTTGTGATCAAGACATGTTATATGTCCATCTTCTTTTTTGCTGCTTTGTCCCTCATTTTCAGAACAATGTTTCTCAAAATCTTTTACTTTTGGCACCAATCGGCGTAGTAGCTTCGGATCTCATCAGATTAGACTGATGAAGAAAACACTTTGATCACAATGAATTTCTAACACACATCCTTACCACTAGCCCTCCCCACGCACCCACCCTCTGTCCGTTAAGCGGTCATTGCACTTACCCAGGACTGGTCAACGGTCAGCGTTCGGACGTTGCTTATTATTTATTGCGCTTAAACATGCTGACCAGTCAGCTGCATTAAGTGTCATCGATCAAACACGGAACGCGTGAGCCTTTCAGTGTATGCGTGGCAACAGTTTGTGGTCGTTCTGCAGTCATTTACTGCGGTTCTGTGATGACTGAGCTATGAGCGTACTTACGCTTGGTGGAGGGCAGTCGTAAAGATGAAGGAAAAGCAGCCTTAACCGCTGAGCAAGGTCGTGCAACACAGTGTCGTAGCCTGTGGAAAACTCCTAGCATAGGGCACACCTAAAGCCTACTAAACACGCTCCGCCATATGGGTCCTGCTGCAGCTCCTGTTTACGATTTGCAGGTCCCGTTCAACGGTCTGTTGCCTGTTCAGCTTTGGCCGTCCTACGTCTCCTCTGAAGACTGGCAGCCACACACACACACACACACACAGAGAGAGAGAGAGAGAGAGAGAGAGAGAGAGAGAGAGAGAGAGAGAGAGAGAGAGAGAGAGAGAGAGAGAGAGAGAGAGAGAGAGGTTATAAGCAATTTCCTCTCAATACGGCAAAATCATGAACCTGTTTTGTTTATACATTTCCGTTTTATGTCTTTGATATGACTTTTTATGATCGACGTTACAGCTGCACCTGTCGCAGTTCTTTTTCTTTCGCTGTCCTAAATGTGTACACTAACAATCACATTGTCCATTATGAGTTGGTGATGTTAATGCTAGTCCTTCGGTTGAGATTACAAAATGCGGACTATCTGAGCTACATAATAAGCACACGCTAAATTCACGGCGAAAGAAAATGTCCACTTATCAAAGAACAACAAACAAAACGCACCAACAGACAATGCGTGCCCGATGGTCAATAACAGTTCACGCTGATTGTGGGGAGATATCTCGGATGTGAATAGAGCAGTCTGTTGTGACGAGGGAAGTCGTAGCCTATATGACGATGCATGACAGTGCAAGGATGCGCGGATGTAAAAAACCAACACAACACACAATAAACAATGTGCGAGTACAAAAAGCCTACAATATGAAACAAAACATTTACATGTGTAAAATATTGGTGATGTCGTTAAATCAGCACATCTTGACATAATTTAACATAGTCAAACAGTGTTGTATAATATCCCCTATACAGACTCACCTGTGACTAAGGAATGGCAAAAAGCAAGCAGAAAGAACTGTGTGAGCGCGCGCAGGCACGCACGCACGCACGCATGAATACGCAACACCGCGCGCGCCAACATCACACACACACACCACACACACACACACATACGCGCGCGCGCGCGCGCGCACACACACACACACACACACACAACACACACACACACAACACATACACACACACACAAAGTAAAAGAGGGGAGGGGGAGGCTGACAGACAGCCCAGAGAGAGAGAGACAGACTGACCGACAGAGAGAGAGAAAAGAGAAGAGAGAGGGGAGAGAGAGAGAGAGAGGAGAGAGAGAGAGAGAGAGAGAGAGAGAGAGAAGAGCACAGACACACAGAAAGGCTGTACAGAGACGGATAGACAGAGACAGAGAGAGGAGAGAGAGAGAGAAGAGAGAGAGAGAGAGAGACAGAGGACAGAGAGAGACAGAGAGAGACAGACAGAGACAGAGAGAAAAGAGCAAAGACGAGGAGGGTAAGGGACTGCAGAGAAACTGCATTAGGCGAGCGGACTAATGGTGACAATGGCGTCCATGACAATCGTGATGCATACGACGTCATGTCCGCTCTCCTCCATTCCCACAGGGCCCGCAAAATGATTCACGATGGGACATCCTTGCTCGACGTTCAGGGGAGAAAAATCGAAATAACGATCACCCCCATCAGATCAACCTTCGTCGGATTCGTCTCTTTGCGGTGTTCTCAGGAATAGATCGTGAGAATGACCGCTCTCGCACGACTATAATGAATAGTTCCGTTTTACATTTCCCCCCTTCCTTTTGTCTTTTTTTTCCCTCCCCTTTTTCCTTTCTTCAAATGGCTGGCTCCTCTCTCTCCTTCTCTCTCTTCTCTCTCTTCTCTCTCTCTCCTTCTCTCTCCTCTCGCTCGCCTCGCTCGCTCGCCGAATATGAGGAGAAAAGCGATTGCTCGTTCTTTCTTTTTTCGTTGCCCCAGAGTGTGGTCTATCTTGCCTGAAGAAGACTAAGGGGTCGAAACGTCGTGTTTTTGTCTTGTAAATCGTTTTTGCCCATATTAATTGGAAAAAGTTATTTCAATTACCTTTAAAAATCAATATCAGGTCCCCACGCAGCAACCCGTCTAAGCAGACACTGCACCCATGAGTGTGCATTCGGAGATATTTAAACGGTACATGTTCTGATCCAATCAACGCTGAACACCTTCAAAGTCCTTTCAGTCATCCCTAAGTCGCGGAACAAGCGGAGCGAGTGTTCCACGCGGATCAGCGCCACCCCCCCCGCATCCCGCGTGAACGGCCTCATGAACCTGAGGACATTGGCAGACCTCGTTAGAGGCATGGATCCACGACCCATCTCCACAGATTTGCCCCTCTCGATTAGTGCTGGGAATCACATTGTTTAATGACGCCCGCTGAGAGGTGAAGAGTCCGTCATCACTTCTTCTTCTTCTTCCTCCTCCTCCTTCTGATCCTCTTCATCATCATCATCCTCTTCCTCCTTCTCCTCCCCCTTCTTCTTCTTCTTCCTCATTTTCCTCACCAAGTGGTCAGTCCAGTGTCCGGGTGAAAGTGCTGGCCTCTTCAGGTGAGTCAGGGTGCCGTATAGTCTGACATGCAGGGTCACACCCTGGCTCACAAGACATACACGGTCACCCCAGGATCACAAAACGTCCACGGTCACAAGACACCCAGGGTGACAAGACATCCAGGGTCCCCAAGACATCCAGGGTCCAAGACGTTCAAGTCACAAGACAGAAAGGGTCACACGACATCCACGGTCACAAGACATCCGCGTCACTCGACGTTCACGGTTTTCAAGGCATCCAAGGTCACATCACATCTGGGTTCACAAAAACATTCCCGGGTCACAAGACATCCGGGGTCCCCAAAGTCACAAAACATCCATGTCACAAGACATCCAGGGTCACAAGACACCAGCGTCACAAGACATCCAGGGTCACAAGACATTCGACATCCAGCGTTACAAGACATCCAGGATCAACAAGTCACAAAACATCCATGGTCACAAGACGTCAAAGTCAAAAAGACAGAAAGGTCACACGACATCCACGGTCCAAGACATCCAGCGTCACCGACGTTCACAGTTACAAGGCATCCAAGGTCACATCACATCCAAGTTCACAAGACACCAGGGTCAAAGACTCCAGGGTCACAAAGGCACAAGACATCAAAGGTCACAAGACATCCAGGGCACAAGACATCCAGCGTCACAAGACATCCAGGATCACAAAACATTCGACTCCAGCGTTACAAGACATCAGGGTCACAAGACATCCAGCGTTACAAGACATCCAGGGTCACAAGACATCAGCGTCACTCGACGTTCACGGTTACAAGCATCCAAGGTCACATCACATCCGGGTTCACAAGACATCCAGGGTCACAAGACTCCAGGGTCACAAGTCACAAGACATCCATGGTCACAAGACATCCAGGGTCACAAGACATCCAGCGTTACAAAAACATCCAGGGTCACAGATATTCGACATCCAGCGTCACAAGACGTCCCCGGTCACAAGGCATCCAGGTGCACATCACATCCAGGCTCACAAGACAACCAGGGTCACAAGACATCCGGGCCCCAAAGACACCCTGGGTCACAAGACATCCAGGGGCCACAAGACACCCAGGGACACAAGACATCCAGGGTCACAGCAGGGTGCAGAATTTAAAACAGGT
>CM031598.1:90536277-90546277 GCA_018398815.1 Conus ventricosus
TGTGTGTGTGCGCGCGCGCGCGCACTTATATGCGTTTGAGATAGAGAAGGGAGGTATGAAAGAAGGAGAGGGTGGAATGGAGGGAGGGAGGGCGGCGTGAGAGGGGGGGGGACAGACAGAGACAGAAACAGACAGACAGAGAGAGAGAGAGAGAGAGAGAGAGAGAGAGAGGGGAAGAGAGAGAGAGAGTGAGAGAGAGAGAGAGAGAGAGAGAGAGAGAGAGAGAGAGAGAGAGCGCAGCACAGTGAAACGAATGAGGTTAGGTTCAATGGTCTGGTCCATCACTCACCTACACAGTCTGGCCAATGTCTGCCCGTCTTCTGGGAACCCCCCTACCCCTCCCCCCCCCCCCCCCCCCCCCTCTTTCCTTCAACCCCTCTCCTTTGCCGCTCCTCCCTAAACAGATTGTCTGCCGTCAACCTTTATTCAGTCACAGGTCAGTACCTCGCTCTCCAGTTGATCGTTTGGCATTATCTACTTTAAAGAAACACAACAATCATGGCGATGTGTGTATCCATCTCTTCTGAATACCACAAGGATCTGTACCTCTACCATCACCCCCAAAGCCTCTCACTGTCTACCCATCACCACGACAAAAAAAGAAAGAAAGAAGAAGAAGAAGGAGAAGGAGAGAGAGAGAGAGAGAGAGAGAGAGAGAGAGAGAGAGAGAGAGAAGAGAGAGAGAAGGAGAGAGGAGAGAGAGAGAGAGAGAGAGAGAGAGAGAGAGAGAGAGAGAGAGGAGAGAAGAGAGAGAGAGAGAGAGAGAGAGAACAACCATTGAATCACGTATCTTTAATTTCTTTAACTTCATTTCTCCTCTGGGAAAATAACCGCGACTCCTCTCCCTCACTTCTATTACTCTGGATTCTACACAGCATGACGTTCCTCCCTTGTCCCGCATATCCCCCCCTCCCCCCCCCCATCTCTCTCTCTCTCTCTCTCTCTCTCTCTCTCTCCTCTCTCTCTCTCTCTCCTCTCTCTCTTTTGAATTTTAATCCCGTATTGTATTGTAGTTCTAGTCACTTTTTGCATGCTTCCTTTGTTACCTTTTATTTTATATTGTTGACCCTACTCAGGGCGAGGACTGGGTGTAAAAAAGCACATCACTGCTCATCTATTATCCCCGTAAATAAAGAATTTTGTCTTGTCTTGTCTTGTCTTGTCTTGTTTTCCTCTCTCTCTCTCTCTCTCTCCTCTCTCTCTCTCTCTCTCTCTCTCTCTCTCTCTCTCTCTCTCTCTCTGAACTTCACAGCATGACACTTCTCCCTAGTCCCGCATCTCTCTCTCTCTCTCTCTCTCTCTCTCTCTCTCTCTCCTCTCCTCTCTTTTCTCTCTCTCTCTCTCTCTCTCTCTCGCTCTCTCTGCCCCTTCCCCCCCTGCTCTCTAATCCCTTCATAATCCGGTTTATCTTCAGTTCAAACAGAATGCCAGCTGTCTTTATGTGCGCAAAGGCTTGAGTCAGCGGACAGGGTTTCCGGAAGAAATACCGTTGCAAAGAGGATCCCAGATGACAGCAGGGAGGAGGTGTTCGATGCTGAGCCAGATTGAAAACCAGCAAACACCGCCACGCTCGCTCACTGCGGCACCAAACGTTGTTTGGCGTGTGACCTTGTCCTTGCACTCCAGAAAAGAGTTTCTTTTAATACACATATCTGTGTTACCCCCCTTCACATCCTCCGTTCCCCTCCCCTATGCGTTATAAACAGTATTGTCCTAGGTTTGAGAGAGAGAGGAGAGAGAGAGAGAGAGAGAGAGAGAGAGAGAGAGAGAGAGAGAGAGAGAGAGAGAGAGAGAGAGAGAGAGACAATGACAAATAATTTAATTGAACTAGGCCTCGTGCCCGTGTCAATGGAGACATTGGGATGGGGGGGGGGGGGGGGGGGGAAACAACATTGTGGAAAAAGCAAAAGTAACAGGAAAATAACAACACCTTGCAAGTATACATGCACTTTCTCGGCCAGGTAGATAACTTTCACATTCTCCTCAGTCATGGATGTATACATACTGATCAAAATACGCACCAATATACAGCTTAGGGCATATCATTTACAAATCTCACAGAAGATACATTCATTTGTAATTGCCTAAAAAACCTGTAAACCTTTTCATGATCACACACACACGCACACACACACATTCGCACACACACACACACACACACACACACACACACACACACACACACACACACACACACACACACACACATACACATGACACACACACTCGCCCACATACACTCACACATACAAGCTCTTTTGCTTTTAGAGGGGAAAATGTACCCCGAATTATACATAAAAATATATGAACTTTACGTCCCATTCGTTTTTTTTGCATCTGATTTCAAAAGCTTTAGTTATGAAAGCAGCAACATCTTTAGCCATTTTATCATTGGCAAGTAATAATGACATCTTGAAAGCGGACGCTCTTGCATAATATTTAGTGGGTATGAAATGCTCTCGAACATCCTTATATTTAGGGCATACAATAAAAAAGTTATATTCAGATTCCAACTGACTTGGACAAAAAGGACACCAGAGTGCCTCCCGGGGAACACTCGAATGCCGCAGTTTGTGAGTATTTAAACAAGATACGCCTAACCTGAATCTTATGAGATTTTTACGATTGTTCAAATTACTTACCGTAAACAGATAATTCGGTATTTGTCTGGATTGCTAAAGGAAGAATAGAAGGAAAAGCGATCACTAACATCCATTCTGGTGTACCATTTTTGAAGATGACAATCAATCAACCGATTTCTAAATTCTAAGAGAAAACCTTTGACATTGTAAACGTTCTGGTTTTCCCATACATACCCAAAGCCATAGCGGTTTAACATAGAGCAAACTGATGAAACCCAGTTGTTCTTGCCTCGATGATGCAAATCATATAACGTGTTGTAAGCTTTCTTAGGAAGGCGATTATCCGGCATATTAACGACACGTATCCAATACTTGATACATTTAGTATAATTGTTTATATAGAGTGGATACCGACCAGTTTCTCCATAGACTAAGGCGCTGGGTGTTTTTATGGAAACATTTAAGAATCTCTTGAGTGCAAACAAATGCACTTTTTCAATAATTGAGTTGTTTGCAATCAAACCCCATACTTCGGCACCATAGCTAAGCACTGGCTGGACTTGACAGTCGAAAAGTTTAAAGAACAATTTCGGGGAAAGACTTTGAAACTTCCACAGTAGTTTTATAATATTGATGACTTGACGTTTTGCCTTGGATGCTAAATCCTCAAGGCAATGGGAAAAAGAAAGACCCGTGGAAAAGATAACGCCTAGATATTTATACTGATTAACAATTTCTAGTTGCCTACCGTCGTAGAACCATCTTTCCCTTGAGGCGATATACCCCCCATTTCTAAACACAATAACTTTTGATTTTTCTAAATTTACGATCAAATCGAGTTTTTTTCGCTGTGCTACACAAAACATTCAGTTGCTGCTGGAGACCAATGACGGTAGATGCTACGAGTGCAACATCGTCGGCAAAAAGCATAATTAGTATCTCTATGAAGTCTGGTAATAAGGGAATACCATGTTTACCATATTGAATTATTTCTTCAGCAAGCTCATTGATGAATATCGAAAATAAAACCGGACTGCATATTTCTCCTTGCTTCAGACCCCGAGGACACATAAAAGTGTCAGTTAAATCTCCCCCCACTTTAACCCTAGCTTTGACATCTGTGTATATGCTTTTAAGTGCATTGTACATCTTACCCTTTACACCTTTTTTCTTTAAGATTGACCAGAGTTGGCTTCTATCTACCGAATTGAAAGCCTTTTTAAAGTCGATAAAAGCAACGTATAATTTCTTGTGGTTAGAGAGTTGCTTTTGTACCAGAGAAAGAAGGGTAAATATATGATCAGTAGTACTATAATTCTTTCTAAAGCCAGCCTGCACATCATTTATTACATCACAATCTTCAATCCATTTTGTTAAACGCTTGTTTAATATGTAAGTATATAATTTTGAACTAATGTTTAAAAGAGAGATACCTCTGTAGTTGTCTGGGTTGTTTATATCACCCTTTTTATGCAAATGATGAATCAGAGCTTCACACCACGTACATAGAAGGGAAGATGCCAAAATCAAAGAGTTTGTTGAAAAATTTCTTAAGGAAAAAAAGAATAGTGGGGGTGCAATACTTATAAAATTCCCCAATAAGTCCGTCTGGACCTGGTGCTTTATTTTATTTTAAAGCCTTAACTGAATCAAGAATTCCTCTTCAGTTATACAGACATCCAATTCATCAACGTTACTATCAGCAACAGGAAAATACTCAGCTTGAAGTTCCTGAGAATTAGGACCAGAAGGAATCAGCTCATCATTAAAGACTTGTTTGAAATGCTGAAACCATTCTTCATTGGATATTGTGTTTGGTACATGAGAACTACTTTTTAGAGACCTTACAGTGCTCCAAAACCGCTTAGAATCTTTGGCGTTTTCGTTAAGTGTGTTTAAAACTTGTTGTCTATATAACTGCTGCTTGTCTCGAAGAAAGTCTTTATACTCGTTTCTAATTATAGAATAGTTAAGTCTCAGTTGAACAGCATCGGGGTTGTTATTAACTTTCACCTGACTGTACGCTCTCAATGCTTGTCTTACCTGACGGCGTTTAACATAGCACTCAGAGTCAAACCAAGGGCTGCGCTTGATATTACCTGTGACAGTTTCTTTACTCATTATTTGACCAGCTATAAACAGACCTTCGTTTAGTTTCTTCAGTGCACACTCAAAATTGACATCAATCAATTCAATTGCTTCATGAAAGGTTGAATTGACCTCGTCAGACTGAAGTGCACTGATAAAATCACCTTCTTTTGCTGGATCCCATGCATATTTTTTAAATTTGGTTACCTTTAACCTTTTGAAACCGTCTCCTGATTCGGACTGGGAAGCATTAGTACAAATTCAACAGGCATGTGCTTTGATTCTACCCGTGGGGTTACTTTCAATTCACGGCACAGTGGAACTAAGGATTGGAGGAAATAAAATAATCAATAACACTAGAACCATTGTGAGCGATATAAGTGAAATCACCGCTTTTATCACCAGGCAGAAAACCATTTAGAATAACCAACTCAAAATTCTGACAGATGATAATTAAATAAAGACCAAATTCATTAGTGGAGCAATCTTTTGATACACGAGAAAAGCTGTCATCACCGGTGGTATTTTCATTTATCGAGTCACCTAAATATACGGGTAGTTCTTGTGCGTTCAGCCGACCAGTTCTTGCATTTAAATCGCCGAGGATGATCACAGGAAGATCACCCGCTTGTTCAAAAGTATCCATCAAACATTGTTCAAGAAGGGAAACCCCCTTATCAATCTCGGTATCTGCATAATAAACACTGTTAGCAGGGGGCAAATAAATTCCAATTAAAAGAACTTCAAGATCTGGAGCGTTAAGGTGGAGAACAATAGTATGGTCATATTCCACTGTAAGTTGTTTGACTAGTTTGGCATATGTCTTTCTTACAAGAAACACGATCCCTCCTGACAAACGTGCAGTAACAGCATGCATCGGTTAATCTAATTCCAGGTGAAAGAAAAACTTCGTAATCCGAAAAGAGAAAAGAAGGAAATGTTGTTGAGAACGTTTCCGTCAAAACAACAAAATCAAACTGAGATATATAATTATTTACATCGGGGTCATAAACTGACGATACACCCTCAATATTATAAGTCAGAAAGGAGAGACTGTTTTTCTGTCTTGACACGGGCACGGCCGTTATCCTAGGTGTCTTCATTGCAAGGACACGGGGGCAGCAGAGGAGCACAGTTTTGTTCATTATTACGTCCGGACTACCTCTTGGATGGGTTCTTAAAAATCTTTCTGTGAGCTGTGTCTGTCTGGTTCGTACTCGACTGCGAGTACAAGGACCGGAGCCTGAGAACTGGCCCTCGGTTTCACTGACCATAGACACCTGCCACGGAGAGGGGCTAGGGTTCTCCACCACCACGGTACTGTGACTCTCGCCAGTGCTGAGACCCTCTGTCACTGTACCTGTCACACCCTTGGACTGGTTTTCCACGTCGAGCGGAGGGTTTACCAAGGGCACCCTCTGTTTTAATAGAGTCATGCCGTCATCCCCACTTAGAGAAGAATCAGGACTGGAAGGTAGAGTGGAATGGGTGGAGGTAAGTGGGAGAGAGGAAGGGGTGTGACTAGGAGGAGGCAGGTGACGGGTGGGCGCGGAAGGAGAGAGAGAGAGAGAGAGAGAGAGAGAGAGAGAGAGAGAGAGAGAGAGAGAGAGACAGACAGACAGACAGACAGACAGACAGACAGAAAGACAGACAGAAAGACAGACAGACAGAGACAGAAAATCATTGCCTCTGATTTATCTCCCTTTTTCACTGTTTCATAATGGAAACAACGAAGCTACTGCACGATGTTGCATACTGTTTACTGATTAATTCTTCCTGCCTCAAGATTTCCTTTCATACCAAAACACTGCAGTTACCTGTATTTGTTTCTGCTCGCCTTTGTGTTTTATTTCATATTGTTACAGATCTAAGGCTGTTCTAATCTTCAGTGACTGTTCGTTTGTGTCTGTATATTTTCCTTTGCTCATACTGTGATGTGTTTGTTTCAGGTGTGAGTTTGGTAGTAAACTTGCAAAACTATTCGGGAGGGAATGAACAGGGGGGAAAAGGGACAGGGAAAGGGGTAAAGAAGGTGTCAGAGTTTGACTGTCCTGTGTATTTCTTATTACACTTGTGCTAGATGAATGGAAACCGCGAGCAGCACTGGCGTGGAATTGTGCGCTATCAACTGTTTTCGCTCCGGAAGCCAAAGTAACAGCGCCTGTTACCTGCACGTATTTGCAGTCACTAAATCAGTTCAATGAGGTTCAAGTGTTTCCTGATTGAGTCAGTATACTGCTCAAATCATGTCAGGACCAGGAGCACCATAAACACAAAATTGCCACCACGTTTATAGTCAAGGCTCAAGAATTTCCTTTTTATTTCTTATTACTGATTATTTTTCATTCATTTTTATTCACTGACTTCATTATGTCACTCTCTTTCTGTATTTTCATTCGACCTTTTGCTGCCTGTCTTGAGAGAAAGTGGGCTGGGAGGGGGGGGGGTGATCTGTTCCCTTGCCAGCGAGTTTGTAGGTGGCATGTCTCTCTGTTAAACAACATGGATGAACTACCACAACCAATGCCGGATAGACAGACAGGTCACTCCCATTGATGATGATGATGATGATGATGATGATGATGATGATGATGATGATGATGATGATGATGCTGATGATGCTGATGATGATGATACTAACAACTTTATTTATATACCGCTTTATCTTGCATTAAAAAAAAACAATTTAAATCGCTTAAACACGTCATTTGCATACACGCATATCATAAATTAAAAAGAACAGCTGCAAGTACCACAAAATTCAAAACTCAAATGCAGGTACCCACATATTCAAAACTAACAAACAAACAAGCACACAAAGCTACCATAAGCGCATATCACTTCACCACCCTGTTCTTCCAAACAATCTCTTTTCAATCAACAAAATATTTGACAAGACACTGCCAGAATTGAGAAGAGATTGCTTGCCTGCGCTTGTTTTTTCACCAATGCTATTTTTTTCCAGTTTAATGCTAATATAAAAAAGCAATTAATACAGGCAACAATATGTTTTTTTTTCCGTGACTGATAAAGTTGTCAGGAAGACCTAGCGTAGCTGCCCGCCAAACCACTCAAGTTATTTCCTATGATGTGATGTGAATATTCCAGACTGTTGATGTCTGGCTAGTCTGAACAAGGCAATGACCTTCAGAAATAACTTTCGTATATCAGTCACGACAAAATAGCTGAGAGTATTCATTTTAAAAAAATAAAGTGCGAACTTCCTGTTAGCTAACAGGATTAATACGTGATGAACATTTAAAATATTCGTCAACGATTACACCCAAAAGATTATGTTAACTAACCTACTCAACCAGGTTTTTGTTTATTTTTAAGCTTAAAGTGAGAGATTTTTGTTGATGATTTTGTCTTGATGGTAAGAGCATACTTTTTCTTCTGTTTATGTTAAGGGCTGTTTGATGGGTAGTGTCATTTTAAGATGTCGCTGACAGTCTGTTGTACTGTTGACTGTGCAGGCTTCATGTCTGTATTACTGCAGAGAAGAGAACTGTCATCACCAAACAGACCACACATGGCATCATAAGATGTTGTGTGCTTTGACACATCATAGACAGCTAAACTTGTGGTACACCAGAAAGAGACAGACAGACAGACAGAGAGGGGGGGGGGAGGGAGAGAGGGATGGAGAAGAAGGGAAACATGATATAGAAAGAAAGAGACAAAGAGGCAGACAGCAAGAGACCGAAAGACTGATAGCCATAAAAGGTAGACAGGCACAGAGACTGAAATAAAGCTGAGTTAAACTTACCGGCAGTTAGAATTAACGGTGGTAAAAGAATGGACAGACAGACAGACCAAAAACGATCCACAAAACGAGAAACATGGAAAGGGCTCTAGTCCCGAAAACCAAGAACGCTTGCGGTCCTCGACACGATCCTCGACATGGTCCTCGACACATTCAACAAACGGATAGAACAATGTAGTCAACTATCTCTATGAATGCTCCCCCAGTCCTCACCTTCAATATGAACATGATTTCATAAGGGAAAAGCGGAGGCGGAGACACGCAGCAACAATACATGAAGACACACTGGTTCCAAGGTAAGATGGACCAACCAAAAAGACTAGAAATGGGATAGTTTGAAATCAATAACTTTTGGTTGTAAACTTTATTTCCTCCACAAATCGATGCTACCTATCTACCGACCCCCCCCACCCCTACCCCTGCTTTGTGTGAACCAGACGCAGTAATCTTGCCTTGTATAATACATGTTGATCATTTCGCACACAACGGTCCTCTTTGAAATAACAACAGAGTCAAACAGTTCTTTTCTGATCGTGTTGTGTGCAGCTTCAGACATTAATGTCGCTTTGAATCATGCACTCCACTGCCGCCACGGTAAACACCGTGAATTCCCGGCATGCGTGGACTAGGTCTTAAAACAGGCAAGAGAAAACGCGTCCGGAGAGTTGTCTGAAAATAAGACAGCCCCGTTAATAGCAGTAGTGGCCCTGTCTTCCTGTGTCCATACGTTCCCTAGTGGTTTGATCGTGTCAGCGTGCCATTAGGTCTTCCTCCCTTCCCCCTGCAGAGCCCAGCCAATGGCAGTGCCCGTATCTGAATCACGTGCGATGGTAGTCCACAACGCCTGCGACAAGTCGTAGGATGATGGCCATGACGTGCAGCTAATTTGGCGGGGAAGTCCGGGACAGGGGGAGGTCACTGGAGGACAAGTAAATCACTCAGGCACGGGAAAGGACGCAGTGTACTGTGTCACCATGGCGGGCCCTGGCCGTGCTGTGGTACTGTCTGTGCGTGCTTGTGAGTGATTGTCTGTGTGAGAGAGAGGAGGTGGAGGAGTAGGCAGGCAGAGACAGCGGAATGGAGGGGGGGGGGGGGGGGGACTACAGAGGTCACACCAAGGCAGCAAACAAATTAAAACTGGAATTATAAAAAAAATCAAAATACCTTAATCCAAAATACGTTCACACCCTGGAAATAAAAGACCGGTTTAAAACAATATCTATCACCGCCCACCGTAATGAAGAAAGACGTGATTGAATAAAAGAAACAAAGAAATAACAAAATAATGAGAAACAGACAGACAGGAAGGAGAGGGGAGACAGGGGCCTAAGAGAGAACGAGTTGATAAATGAAATAACCGAAGAAGGACTAACAAGAAAAGATAGGAAAGAGAAAAAAGGATAATCCGGCAGAAGCGACCAGGGACATGGTTGGCCGACTGTGTCTGACACGGCTGTTCGACCAGGCTGCCCTTGGGAAAGCGTCCAGGACTCAGTGGACAGGATCCATGACATCAGCCCAAGGCGAAATCAGGCCTGAAGTCAGACCATCGTAGGCCACACAT
>CM031598.1:90566277-90583777 GCA_018398815.1 Conus ventricosus
GATTGGGAGGGAAGGGCAGGGAGCGAGGAAGGCAGAGCAAGAGACGCTCAGAAGTTAGAAGTGAGAAGGTTGGCGCTAGGAAAGAGTATGTGGGTGAGGAAAAAGGGTGGAGGGAGGGCTTGCAGACAATGACACTTGCAGAAAGAGACAGCAGGTCGCCAGAAAGAGATAGGCGTAAGGGTAGAGAGGTAAGAGAGAGACAAGGTGGGGAGGAGGATGGAGCTGGGGCCCCCGAGTCGCACACAGACGTGAGGAGAGTGAACTGGAATAAGAACAGCCAAAGCCCAATGAAATTAAAGCCAGTGGGAGAAAAAGAAAAAAAAATCTTCTATACATGTTGCTGTAAAATATTCTTTTCTTCATTTTGAAGAAGTCAGTACTAGATTATACCATGCGCACTTTGTACCCGTCTTCAATGTCATGTTAAGCAGTCACATCACTGCACGTATCAGCAGTCAGCATGAAACGCATGGGAAGGAAGGAATTCCTGCCAAGGAACCTTCTTGGTACGCTAATTATTGACGATAATTACTATTGGATATTTGATTAGCGTATGTTCTGGGGTCATCCTCACGGCGCTGCTCAAGGTTACACTGATTGCAATTATTGAGGTCACAAAAACTACTTGGATGAAAAATGTTTTATTTTTCACCCTGCTGAATGTCCCGCATACATGGCTCCACTATGGCGCATTGTTCCTGGTGTGACAGCCGTTGTCGCTGAACTGCCAATGTCATTACATCTGTTGCTGTCGCTGTGACAGCCTCTTCACAACAAGAGGAGCCTGTCCGCGCTTGACGGAACGAACCGAACAACTGAACCAAGCAAGAAAGCAAGAGCAAATGATCGATTCCTCGGGCATGGATGACAATACGCACATGCACACACAATACACACACGCGCAAGCGCACGCGCGCACACGCACACAGGTACGGCCGCATGCAATAATGCATAGCACGCGCCAGCATGCGCACAAACATAGGCACGCACGCACGCACGCACGCACGCACGCACGCACGCACGCACGCACACACACACACACACACACACACACACATGGACTGCCGTTGTTTGTTATTTAAAAGCACACACTTCATCTTTCACTGGAGGGTCATGAAGGAAGGCTGCTACAGCCAACATTTCTTCTGCTGACCAATGTTTTTGTGTGAAGTATGTACACAGTACACAGTGAAACCAAGAAATTATCAGAATTTCTGAATTGAGACAGGAGTGCTCCTAACTCAAGATCGACTTAACAATATGCATTTCTTTCCTTCAAATGGGATTAAGCCACACCATACAGTGACATTTTCTTTTTTCCAGAAGGCGATCGCAGCACAATCTGTTTGGAGGCACAATGACACTATAAGAGGTTTTGAGTCGACTTCATTCTCTTTCTCGCTCTCTCTGCGTATGCCGCATCAGCAAAGCAAGCACTGAAACCCAGGTTTCTCTCTCTATGCTCTTGACCCATCTGTCACCACCGACACCTAAACCAGGAAGGAAAGAGGCTGCATCATCTACATCCTACAGCTGTGGTGATGTTCACTGCTAAGGCCAGAATTCATACTGAGACGGTATTGGACATTAAATTTAGCATCATTGCATTACATCATGAGAGAAAATACGTCCACAGTGTCCCCTGTCTGTTCATACACGTTGACAGACTGTCACTGAGTGATTGGCTCCACGTCAATTCCAGTCCCGCAGTCAGCTCTTCCCTCCCTTTCACGTATTTGACAGTGGTTTGTAGCTAGAAGACGATGGTTTTTATGACCCAGACATGCAGTCAGTGGGTGTGTCTGCAATGGACCGATACTGTTGATGCTGTCCTGGTAAAACCGGAATTGGTAAAACCGGAATTTACAAACCCATAACTTATGTCCAAAAAGTTTATCAAAATCTTGATGCTGTCCTGGGAAAACCGGAATTTACAAATCCATAATTTATGTCCAAAACGTTTATCAAAATCCCCATAGGTTATACCTTACCATACAAGTTTATAGTAATATATATATATATATATATATATATATATATATATATATATATATTATATATATTATATATATATAGATAGATAGATAGATAGATAGATAGATAGATAGATAGATAAGACAAGTATTAAAAGAGGTATTAAAAATCTACAAATTTGTTTCAAGCCTTGGCTATCGTCAGGATGGAGTTTGGGTTGCCCACCGCCGGTGTTATATAGCGTGTGGGGCCCGGTTGCAGCTGTTTTCACGTGCGTGTTGGCTGCACGTGTTTTTTGGGTTTTCAGGTTACTGTACGGGGTGTGTTCATTAACAACGATTTCCATTTGTGCCTGCAGTTATTTACTATTTCTGTTTTAGTGTTAAGAGTTGCTAAGTGAGGTTTACACAGTATTAGCCATTTTTCAGTTAGGCATAGGTTGCACCTTTTTGAAATATTGCTGTATGGTGATGCCCTTTTTATGATTTTCCAGGATATGTTGTAGTTTATTTTTGCGTCTTTAAGTTTCCAAATGTATTTGCTCAATTCAGTTTGGTTTTTGTATTTTTCTTTGTTGAATGACTGTTTGTGGTTTGCATATCTGGTTTTGAAGTGGTTTTCAGTGATCCCTATGTATGTTTCTTTTTCATTTTCTGATGTCACAGTAGCCTGGTATACAATATTGTTGTGAAGACATTTATTGCTTCATGGACACTGTTCTTTTTTGGTGCAATTGCAGGGTTTCCTTTCGTCACCCTTCTTTGCTGTGTTGATTTTCATTTTGTTGGATGCATCAATTAGGTTTTTGAGGTTGGGCATACATGAGTACGATAGTTTCACAGTGTTTTTGTTGAATATTTTGGACAGTTTGTGTTCTTTTGGAAATGAAGTTGTGAAGATTTTGAAGAATTCTTTCCCTATGTTTGTTTTGAGTTTCCCATCGTATGGGGGGTTGTACCATATGATTTTTCTTTTTCTATTTTTTTGCTTTTATTTGTGTTTTTATCTGGGTTGTATTGTATTTTGTAATTGTTCCACTTCTTTTTTGTGCCTCCTGGTATTCTACTGCTGCATTGTTGAACACTTTCTCACTGCATGACAGGTTTGATTTTTCTCTTGTTTATGCCGTGGGGTATGGTCTTTAATACAGATGGTGGAGGGTTTACTTTTGATGTGTACTAGAGGGGGTGTGTCGTTGGGTTTCTTGTATGGTTTATATATGTGGTTATTGAGATCCAGTGTTATGTCAAAGTAGTTCACTCCCTTTTTTGTTTGCTTCAATGGTATTTTTAAAGTTGTGATTTTGGAAGATTTTGCATAGTTCTTTTTCCTATTTTCAATGGTTCTTGGGTTATTGTTTAGTGCAGCAAGGCGTATCTCGGTATAGTCCGACTTGCTTTCCGAGTTTTTTCTTGATGTTGGATAGCATGAATAGCCAACCAGTTCGCATGTTTCTGCACCATCATATGAACCATGGTTACGTCAATGTTGAATTGCTGTTCGTTTTCTTGATCCCGGTTTCGTTTCTGCTGTGCAGTAATGTTTTCTTGGTGTGGAGAATGATTTCCATTTCTGACCCCGTTATGTCTGTGTGGTTACTGGCAAACTTCAGTGCTTTGTTGAGTAGTGCGAACTGGTTGGACTATTCATGCTATCCAACATCAAGAAAAATCGGAAAGCAAGTCGGACTATACCCAGATGACGGCCTTGCTGCACTAAACAATAAAACCCCAAAAACCCTTGAAAATAGGAAAAAAGAACTATGCAAAATCTTCCAAATCACAAAATTAAAAATTACATTGAAACAAACAAAAAGGTAGTTTAACTACTTAGACATGACACTGGATCTCAATAACCAATATATAAACCATACAAGAAACCCCAAAGACACCTCTCTATGTACACATCAAAAGTAACCATCCACCATCTGTATTAAAGACCATACCCCACGGCAAAAAACAAGAGAATATCAAACCTGTCATGCAGTGAGAAAGTGTTCAACAATGCAGCAGTAGATACCAGGAGGCACTACAAAGAAGTGGATACAATTACAAAACTACAATAAAACCCCAGATAAAAACACAAATAAAAGCAAGAAAAATAGATAAAAGAAAAATCTTTATGTACAACCCCCATACGATGGGAAATAAAAAGAAAAACATTGGGAAAGAATTCTTCAAAATCTTCACAACTTCATTTCCAAAAGAACACAAAACTGTCCAAAATATTCAACAAAACACTGTGAAACTTTCGTACTCTTTGTATGCCCAACCTCAAAAAACCCAATTGATGCATCCAACAAATGAAAATCAACACAGCAAAGAAAGGGTGACGAAAGGAAACCCTGCAAATTTCACCAAAAAAGAAACAGTGTCCACTAAGCAAAAAATGTCTTCACAACAAATTGTATACAGGTACTGTGACATCAGAAATGAAAAAGAAACTACATAGGGATCACTGAAAACCACTTCAAACCAGATATGCAAACACAAACAGTCATTCAACAAAGAAAATACAAAAACCAAACTGAATTGAGCAAATACATTTGGAAACTTAAAGACGCAAAAAATAAACTACAACATATCCTGGAAAATCATTAAAAAGGGCATTTACCATACAGCAAATTTCAAAAAGGTGCAACCTATGGGCCCAACTGAAAAATGGCTAATACTGTATAAACCTCACTTAGCAACTCTTAACACTAAAACAGAAATAGTAAATAACTGCAGGCACAAATGGAAATCGTTGTTAATGAACACACCCCGTACAGTAACCTGAAAACCCAAAAAACACGTGCAGCCAACACGCACGTGAAAACAGCTGCAACCGGGCCCCACACGCTATATAACACCGGCGGTGGGCAACCCAAACTCCATCCTGACGATAGCCAAGGCTTGAAACAAATTTGTAGATTTTTAATACCTCTTTTAATACTTGTCTTATCTAATGTTGCTCCCCAAGGGGTCGAGCACTTATAAAATTACCCTAGGCTTTTTAACCTTACTGATCTATATATTATATATATATATTATATATATATATATATATATATATGATGATGATGCTGAACAATTAAGTAGTGGGGGAAAACAAGTGCAGGCTAACAATTCTTCCGTCATTATAATAATGACTTTGCAAAGATTTGAAATTTTAGAGAGAAAAAAAATGAAGATGAAGAAAATGGGGGAAATATATTATAAATATGAAAAAACCTTCACTCGCTGCCTGAGGGAACCATCGTGATCCCTTCTGAAGGCAGATCTATTTGCATTGCCTGCTCCTAGGCCTTTCGTCCGTTGGATCGGCCTCATCAGGGAGACACGGCTGATTGTGTCTGCGCTCCTTGTGTTAAATAGAGACACACCACAGTTCATAATTCTGTGGTGTTCTCACCACCAAGGGTTCAAAAAAGAATCCAACAGCACCCCCAAAGCAGCCAGTGAAGGATAGTAAAAAGGAATAAAACGAAAGTGTGGAGAGGAAAAAAGTTACTAAAAAACTAAAAGCATTATGCAAACAGTATAAAATGTAGGGGACAATCTCTGAGCCTATGCCTGAGGATCCATTCCAGGATGCAAGGGAGATCAAAAGACATGGAACAGTTTGAGTGGTCAGCTCTGCTGTTCTATAACTCAAGCAATGTCAGTGGCTAAGAATTGTGCAGGACAACCTTTACTTGGATCTCCTAAGAGATGCAATCTCCCACTGATTGACCAAACAATATGATGCTGAACAATTAAATAGTGGGGGAAAACAAGTGCAGGCTAACAATTCTTCCGTCATTATATATATATATATATATATATATATATATATATATATATATATATATATATATATATATATATATATTAATATATATCAGTACAGTCTTCCATCGTCTTTCAGTATCTATTTCACACTTCCCATATCTCAAACACAATTTCTTGTCATCTTTGTATGCGAAAAGAAGAAATATGACGTGATCATATATGAAAATCAGCACTAAATGTGCAATTCTTCCTATGTCTTTTCTTTCAACTTTTATTCTGTCTTTTCATATTTTGAACATTTCTTTATTCGCCCCCCCCCCCCCCCTCACCCGCACACTTCCCTCCTCTCTGTGTGTGTGTGTGTGTGTGTGTGTGTGTGTGTGTGTGTGTGTGTGTGTGTGTGTGTGTGTGTGTGTGTGTGTGTGGGTGTGTGTTATGCGCACACGCGCGTGCATGTGCGCGTGTGTGCGCGCATGTGTGTATGTGCGCGCGCGTGTGGATCTGTTTGTGTGTGCGTGGGGCTTTTGAGTACTTCTCTCAAGCTGTAGATCCCCGCTGCCTGACAGACTTACATACTAGTTTAGTAATCCAACCAAGGCAAAGGAGAGAAAGAAAGCTAAGAAATGTCAGGTAAGTCAGTGGCGAGCTCTGCACCCTTGACAGTGTTAGCCGACACGTGTGGTGGAGGCGGGCAGATCGCCTATGTGGATGATTGACTGAGGTGTTCAACTGACCAGCGTGCACAGTGTGAACGGTATACAGTCAGCGTGTATCTCTGAAAGGAATGACCTCATCGTCATGTCTGGGTTACAGGATAACCTGCTGTGCACATTCCCAGTCACTGCGATGTGGCATGCTCCACTGGCCTTGCAACGATCTGGTGGTGATCGATTTTCTCTCTCTCTCTCTCTCTCTCTCTCTCTCTCTCTCTCTTTCTCCTTCTCTCTCTCTCTCTCTTCCCCCCTCTCTCTCCCCTCTCTCCTCTCTCTCTTCCCCCCTCTCTCCCCTCCCCCATGTGTGGTTTACAGAACCTGCCTGCCAATCACTCACTATCAATGTTTCACAATGAAGGACAAAACGAATGGCCTTGCCACACAACAAGCAACAAATCACACTAGTCCCGGATGACAACATCCCCATGGAGGGTAGCAGTGTTACGGACTGACGGAAATGAATCCATGAATCACGACGTGGACGAGGATGTGGGTCAGTGTGAACCGTGAGCCACTGTCATGTTCCCATCTCTCCAACCGTCAAGCCATTCGTCAGACCTGTTCTTCCCACCACCTTGACACACCCCTGGCACACACAGCTGCTGTCAGACGCTGGAACAAAACAAGCTGAATCGTCTGGATCTGATAAACACACGACTTTGGGGGACATGGAAGGTCATATTTCGCCACTCCCACCGCTCAGGCTGGGTGGTCATGTGGATGCGATACTCTCTCCCTGACATTCAAGCCAGTCGAGTCTGGCTGGCCCGTTTTGACACTGTCAGACCACACTGGAGTATGGCTGACGAACAAAGGCTTCAAACAGACTGTTTTAGATTGGAATTCGGTTCTCAGGTTTAGTTGTGCTGTTTTTTAAATTCAAATAATGTGCTGGTGCAATAATTGCTCTCTCTCTCTCTCTCTCTCTCTCTCTCTCTCTCTCTCTCTCTCTCTCTCTCTCTCTCTCTCTCTCTCTGTCGCTCTCTCAAACTGAACACTGAACACACACATACACACAGAGATAGACAGATATATATAACACATGGAAAAAAGTTAAGCAACCCTCACATTTATCGCTAAGGACGAGATATAATACTATTTAAATGAAAGCAACACTCAAGTAAATCAAAATGGTCTTTATTCCATGAAAGTATGACACTGTCCCATTACCGAAACAATAGAAATATGGTTCAGTGTTTGATAATTCAACTGCAAAATGGTGAACCAAGATGTGCACCATTTTTTAACAAAAACATGGCATGGTTAAGTTTGAAAATACCAATTTCATCCAGTTGATGCCGAAATTAATTTTGGTAGGAAAACAACAATGAAAGTGTCCAGATTGCATAACAGCAAACAAAAATCAATACCGGGTGTATCCTCCCTGTACATTGATGACTGCCTGAATCCTTCGTCTCATCCCTCCAGTGAGTCGTCTGATCTGCTGAAAGGTGATCTGCTGCCACTCCCGATGCAATGCTGCTTCCAGTTCCTGGAGATTTTGCAGAGGAGGGTCCAGTGTCTGTATTCGACGGCCAAGCAAGTCCCATAGATGCTCCAGCGGATTGAGGTCCGGACTCATGGCAGGCCATGGTAATGTTGTCACCGCTTCTTGCTGGAGGTATGCTGTGACTGCTCTTGAACGATGAGGCCGGGCATTGTCATCCATGAACACAGGTCTTGTGGCTAGTGGGTGGTCGTCAAAATGAGGCACAACAGCTGGCTGCAGTACCTCCCGGATGTAGCGATCTCCTGTCAAGTTGCCACGAATGGTCACCAGGTCCATCTTGCAGTCGTGTGAGATGCATCCCCACACCATGACGGAGCCTCCGCCGAAAGGTACAGTTTGTTTGATGTTCCTTGCAGCATAGCCTGTTTGCGGATGCCTCCATACTCTCGCTCTGCCATCTGTAACATGCAGTAAGAAGCGGCTTTCATCAGACCAGTGGATCTTCCTCCAGTTCCTTAGGTTCCAGTGCTGTCGGTCAAGACACCAGGTCAAACGTAATCTCTTATGATTGTCTGTAAGGTGTGGACGCTTGATGACTCTTCTTGCCCTCAGTCCTATAGCTTGCAAGCGATTTCTAACGGTTTTTGTGGACAGAGGTCGATTTGGCAGCCACTGCCGTTTCAGTGTGGTTGAAGTTGCGAATCGCTGTTGCCGTACCAGTCGGTGGAGCGCCCTGTCTTCACGCTGGGTAGTGACACGTGGTCTGCCTGATCGTGGCCGGTCATTCACTGTGTTCGTTTCAGCATGTTTTCTTATCAATCGGCTGATTACTGACGTTTGGTATCCCAGTTGACGTCCAATAGCTTTGCTGGTCATACCAGTAGAATGCATGCCAATAATTTGCCAACGTTGTCCTTCTGACATTTTTCTTCGTTCCATCTTGTTGGACAGTGACTGTGCAGTGAGAAACTTACTCAAAAACGCACGTTTCTGTGGAGTGAGCAAACTTCATTTTTGCGAGTGCACGGATGGTGTGATGCTCGTGCACGCCACATGCAGCCAGAGACTCACTGTCACACTTGGCTGGTTTTATCATCTCTATGGAATACCCGTCTTGTCAGAATTACTATTTTGTGCCATGTTAATACTCACAGTTACCTGGGACGGTATGTTTCATTTAGGGTTGCTTAACTTTTTTCCATGTGTATTTTAGATAGATAGGTAGATAGATCGACCTACATATACTCACAAAAAAGATGCACACATGAACGTGCGTGCAAGCGCGCACGCGCGCACACACACACACACACACACACACACACACACACACACACACACACACACACACACACACACAGGGGTTCACGTACATGCGCACGTAACATACAAACGAGCCTCAGAGAAAGAGAGAGAGAGAGAAAGAGAGAGTGAGAGAGAGAGTGGAGAGGGGGGATGGGAAACAAAGACACAGACATGCGAGGACTTCTGTTAACCCCCATATCCAACCCACAACTTTATAACATATATGTTTGACATTTATGTCATTCGCACGACATCCAATAATTCTTACCCTTCATTTGAACGAAACCACAAAAAAGAGAATCAGTCACAAATATGTGATGTTGAAGCATTTCTGCTTAACAGCTCAGAACCTGCTGACAAAGGCAAACTGATTCTACAGACTTGGAATAAAAGGACGAACCACAAAAAAAGAAATTGCTTGATGTCTGGAACCTTTATATCAAATTCACCATCCTTAATAACATTTGGCGCCACCCTGGTGGAGCCATAAACTATTAGATGTCGGGCAGGGAGAGGGGCGACTGTAATGCTGTTAGTGATGTGTGAGAAGAACTGGTGACGAGGAGAATAAACAGACCAAATCCTAGTGACTCTTCCCGCGCAATACGCTGACAGACACATCAGCCGGTTTCCATCGACAGGACAGAATCACAGTGCCAGAATGACTCTTCTGGCGGACGCGTGCAGCAGTGGGGAGAGATGCCATCGTCTGCTGGTGAACGGTCACTTGGTCATCTCCTGGAGGTGTGAATGTCTCTCTCTCTGCCCTCTTCTCCCTCTGTCATTAATGTAACTCTCTCTCTCTCTCTCTCTCTCTCTCTCTCTCTCTCTTCTCTCTCTCTCTCTCTCTCTCTCTCTCTCTCTCTCTTTCTCGATGAAAGAGTTACCCATTCCAAGATTATATTTTTTTAATCAAGTCTTCAACAGTCTTTTAATTTTTACGTCAAGCTCAGCCATTTCAAAAACGCATATTACAAATCATTGGTGAAGGATTTTGCCAATTCACATTAATATAATATCATATAATGTTCTGCAATCTTTAGCTACCTGTCCCCCATGCTATTCTGATGTCATGCTTAAGTGAAGCTTCTTTGTATAGGTAAGTTGTTCTGTGTTGACAGCTGTAGAGACGGGGCTTTTTTTTTCAAAATGTCCATGTCTTTATGTGTTATAGACTTTCCGTTTTTCTTCCTTCTCTTTTGTTCATTAGCGTCATCCCCCTCCCCGCCACCTATTCAACGACTCGACACCTCCCCTCTCTCTCTCTCTCTCTCTCTCTCTCTTTCTCTCTTTCTCTCTCTCTCTCTCTCTCTCTCTCTCAAAGAACTATATTGTGGATAAATATTCCTTCAGTGATCAAGATAAGCTCTGCAGGAACCTCATTTGAGTCTTTAGGATCAATTTTATTGAAAAAAAATCAAAATTTTATCAGTTCAATACAAAATGCGTTTTTGTACTAAACACATATATTAATGGACCATAGAACTTCATGTGGCCAATAAATGGTGACATTGTTAATGCAATATGCTTCCATTTATGATTTGTTTCCTTCACTCTTAGGAGTCACGTTAACTTTAAAACTCTTAAACTCTGGGACAGAGAGAGAGAGAGAAAGAGAGACAGACAGACAGACAGACAGACAGACAGACAGACAGGCAGAGATTTAAACAGATCAAACATCTGGAAAAAAGAATTTCCAAAATGAAGTAACATTCGAAATTGGCAACACTTTTTCAATGATCTCTATAGTAAAGATTGTCCTTACTTGTGAAGAATAAAGCTGTATTTATTCAAACTGTCAATTTTTCATAGCAAATAATAATGGAAAGAAGAAGAAGAAGAAGAGGAGGAGGAGAAGGAGAAAGAGGAGGAGAAGGAGGAAGAGCAAGAAGAAGAAGAAGAAGAACGAGAAGAACAAGAACAAGAACAAAAACAAGAAGAAGAAGAAGAAGAAGAAGAAGAAGAAGAAGAAGAAGAAGAAGAAGAAGAAGAAGAAGAACAACAACAACAACAACAACAACAACAACAACACCAACAACAACAACAACAACAACAACAACAACAACAACAAGACGAAGAAGGAGAAGAAGAAGGAGAAGACGAAAAAGGAGTAGACGACGAGGTCGACGACGACGACGAGGACAACGATGACGACGACGACAGTAATGAAGAAGAAGAAAAAGATAAAGAGGACGAGGAGGAGAAAATGAGGAGAAGAAGCAGGAGAAGGAAAAGCGCAGCAGCAACAGCAGCCGGCATCAATATCATCATCATCGTAATAACTGCAATAACAACAATAGAAGGAGGAGGAGGAAGAAAAACGCAGCAGCAGCAGTCAACATCAATATCATCATCGTCGTAATAACTGCAACAACAACAACAGAAGAAGAAGAAGAAGAAGAAGAAGAAGAAGAAGAAGAAGAAGAAGAAGAAGAAGAAAGAAACAACAACAACAACAACAACAACAACAACAACAAGAAAATCATGATGATGATGATGATGATGATGATGATGATGATGATGATGATGATGATCATTTCTTCTTCTTTTATCATTATCATTACCATCATCATCATATTTTTACTGTTAATATACTCTGATGTTAACAATAATATTAATACGATTAAAAACAATGGAAGTAAGGTTATTTAAAGCGATCCGTCTTTGGGCTTGGAACAGTTACAAAAAAAAAATCATAGTCACGCATCATAAAATACAAATGTCCAGCTTTTCTCTTTCTACAATACCGTAGACCCTCTCTCTCTCTCTCTCTCTCTCTCTCTCTCTCTCTCTCTCTCTCTCTCTCTCTCTCTCTCTCTCTCTCTCTCTCACTCTTACATTTATGAATAGCCTGTCTGTCGGTATCAGATTATATGCACGGAAATGGCACATGCAAGACAAGGACAGACTGTATGATTAGGCACCAGCCTAAACTCTTCAAATCTTCATCCATGAGTATTACAAATCAATCTCTGTCTCTGTCTCTCTCTGTCTCTCTCTGTCTCTGTCTCTCTCTCTCTCTCTGTCTCTCTCTGTCTCTCTCTCTCTCTCTCTCTCTCTCTCTCACACACACACACACACACACACACACACACACACACACACACACACACCACACACACACACACACTGCTGACACGTTTCTATCCACAGTGTTGTACTCTCTCTCTCTCTCTCTCTCTCTCTCTCTCTCTCTCTCTCTCTCTCTCTCTCTCTCTCACACACACACACACACACACACACACACACACACACACACACACACACACACACACACACACACACACACACATTCAGTATGGCAACTAGGAGTCTAGTTCGCTTTGAAAATAAAATTTGAAGGGAAGAGCATTCGTGAACTAAAACTGAAGCCATGAACAGTTACAGGCATGCAATTGTCCTACACACACACACACACACACACACACACACACACACACACACACACACACACACACACCACACACATACACACATTCGCGCGTGTGCGCACAGAGAAAGAGGAGGGGGGGGGAGACAGAGAGGGGGCAGACAGAGACAGAGACCAAGTTAATTAGAAGAAGACACACGGCCTGAAATAAAGTCAATAGGAGAACACAGAGACAACAGACACCAACATTTCTTTACTGGTTTTTATTCTTCGCCATTTTTTACTTTCTGCAGATCAAAGACGTCGATGCCATACTTCATGCCTGTCCTCAACGCCCCGCTAACCAATCACCTCATTGCACGTCTCAGCAGTCAGCATGAAACGCCGGCCAAGAAAGGAACCCCCGCCAACCGGGCTTGTTAGAACGCCAATCATTAGGCGCGCTTTTTTGTTCGTGTGTTTGTTTGTTTGTTTGTTTTGTTTTTCTTTTTTAACCAGAGACCATTTTCGTTCGCATCTGTCCCAGACACTGTGTCATCTAGCACGGCGTCTTGTTTCTACTGTTACAGCTAACGGGTGTTTGTTTGTTCGTTCGTTAACCTTGTTACTGCTGTTACAGTTGTTGTTTGTTTACTTTGTTGTCGCTGTTACTGCTTCCACAGCTGATGCTGCTGCTGCTGCTGCTGCTGTCTCTTAAAACGATGAGAATAGGCTTGATTTCTTAAAGAAAAAAAAATGATAACAATGGCCTTTGTTTCTTGAAATCTTGGAAATACCCGCTGTTTCTTAACATCACGAAAATTCCTTTGTTCCTGAACATCTTGAAAATGCCGTTTGTTGTCAGTTAAATGTCATTTGTTTCTAAAAATCCACGAAAATACCCTTTGTTTCTTAGAACCACAAAACATGGCATTGATTTCATTAAGTTAAGACAATGGTTTTGCTTCTTAAAATCATGAGAATAGTTCTGTTTCTTGAACTTACAAGAATTGGCCTTTGCCTTTTTACATCATTATGATTATCTTTATCTCCTATAAAGGACATAACGGTTTCTTTTTCTCATTCCTGATAAAGATCCTTATTTCTTAAAACATGAAAAACATCCTTCGTTTGCGTGTTCAGACTGCTTTTTATTTCTTAAACGAATAGCCTTTGTTTCTTAACATTATAAGAATCGTTTTATTTCTTAGAATGATGACAATGTCCTTGCGATTTGTTTGTTAAAATCACACTACTGCTTTTTATTTCTTAAACGAATAGCCTTTGTTTCTTAACATTATAAGAATCGTTTTATTTCTTAGAATGATGACAATGTCCTTGCGATTTGTTTGTTAAAATCACACTACTGCTTTTTATTTCTTAAACGAATAGCCTTTGTTTCTTAACATTATAAGAATCGTTTTATTTCTTAGAATGATGACAATGTCCTTGCGATTTGTTTGTTAAAATCACACTACTGCTTTTTTCCCTCATGACTGTAAGGACATAAACGCCATAATTTAACATACAAACCTTCTATGATCTTAATTGTTAACTGGACTATAGGCAACAATGCCTGACATGATTTGATCTTTGTGTCACTGAATCCTGAGACAAACAAATCTGTCGCCCCCACTTGGCAAGACCAACTCAGCTGGAGGGAAAAGAGAATAGCTGACAAGGCAAAAGGTGACTAAGTACGCACGCGTGCTTTGCAGGGAGAGAGAGAAGAGACAGACAGACAGACAGACAGACAGACTGGCAGAGACAGAGAGAGACACACACAAAGAGAGGGCAGGCGCGATCATACCAAGGCGTGCACTTTCATCAATGCCTTCTTGTTATTAATACAGGGTCGAACTTTAATTAAGGACCACCCCGAAAAAAGGCCCTTTCTTTTTAAATTGGCCAAAAATACAAGCAATGCATTTTGTGAATGTCATTTTGGGGGGTAGTCTCATTCAGGCTCCCCTGTCTAATCAGAAAGAATGATTTTTTCGATGAAAGTGACACAATGTTGTTCACTGATAATGAAATTAAACATTTATAAAGTTTCTGTCGTTTGTCGGGTTTTCTTTCTATGTTTTGTGAGACTGTGTATAAGTGGTCCTTAATTAATTAAAGTTCGACCCTGTATTATCTTGCCACGTGCAATGCGGGGTGTCGAGTTTAGTGTGTGTGTGTGTGTGGTGTGTGTGTGTGTGTGTGTGTGTGTGTGTGTGTGTGTGTGTGTGTGTGTGTGTGTGTGCGTGTGTGCGTGTTTCCGTGTGCATGTGCGTGCACGTGTGTGCATGTGTGTGTGTGTGTGTGTGTGTGTATGCCTCTCTGTGTATGTGCGTGCGTGCATGCGTGCGTGTGTGTGTGTGCGTGCATGCAAGCGTGACTTCGTGCGTGCGTTCATTCGTGTGTGTGTGTGTGTGTGTGTGTGTGTGTATGTGTGTGTGTGTGTGTGTGTGTGTGTGTGTGTGTGTGTGTGTGTGTGTGTTTGTGCGCGCGCGCGCGCGCTCGTGTGTGTGCCTGTGTGTATGCGTGTGCGTGATGCGTGCGTGCGTGTGTATGTGCGTCCGTGCGTGCGTACGTGCGTGCGTGCGTCTGTGTAAAAACAGTGTTTGGCATAGAATCCGTTCTCATTTTCAACAGCCTGTCATGTAAACTTTCTCTTTCCTTTCTCTTTTCCTTCTTTTTTTTCCTTTCTCCGAGGATTTCCCCCTGTCTCCCCTTAACGTGCTTTGAATCCTGCGAGTCTTCTCGCCTCCTAGGGTCCAGGGATCATTGGCGAGGGAGGATCAATAGGGAAGCGGGTGAGCGTTGTCAGCCACAACAGAAATTGGTTCTGTTAGGACGTGTTCAGAGGATATCACTGTCTCCTCCCTGCCAGACGGCACGCCCTGTCTCTCCCAGCACACAGCCCACCAGGGAGCACGGATCAGACTGGGCGGAGAGAGCTGCAGTTTACAGTACTACTACGCAGCCGCCAGGGAAGACGGATCGGACAGGCCGGAGAGTTGCAGCTTACAGAACACACGGCCATCAGGGCCGCCATTTGCCAGCATGGATGTCCGCGCCGGCACTCCGGATCTTCCGGTAGGGGACGCCATCCATCAGGATCTGTGCCACTGCCTTGGTTTGGACAGATTCCAGCCTGGTTAAGCGGGGGTCGGGAGGTGGAGGGGTGGGGGCGGTCAGACGGAAAATGTACTCACTGTGCTGGTTTCATGCGTTTGGCAGTCCTGCAATGCCAGAACCTAAGACATTGGCAGTCCTGCAATGCCAGAACCTAAGACATTGGTGAATTCAGCTGCGTTTTGAAGGTTCTACTTATGTTTGAAACACTTTGCATTGTCGGTATCATAACGCTTACAATTTCTTTACGCAGAGCTTTTATTCCCCTATTCATGTTATTAACCACTCAATCAGTTAGTCACTTAATCAGTTAGCTCTTCATTGCCAATTCGAGAGATTGTTTCTTGATTTACAAATCACTATTGAATTGGAAGCCTCTTTTCCTGTGCAGTGATAACAAGTTGCGAAGACAGAAACCGTCTGTATTTCACAGGGTGCTGTCCTGACATAAGACAAGGCAAGCTGCTAACGGCATCTGCTTACAACATAGAAAATTTGTAGAAACACACATGAATGATAGAAGTGGTCTCGTTTTTTGGTCTTTCAACTGCAGAAACACATACACTACGTGTGTTATTTTTTTCATTTAAAAAATCGATTTCGTAAACAAAATTATATGCTGCAGATTTCAGATCAGCTTGATTTCATTTTCGTTTTATGTGTTTGTTTGTAAATTCTGAGAATAAAAGATTACCTTTTACGCGCAGAGTGTATGTTCAATCAATGTTTGTTCATGGTAGTTTTGGAAAGAAAATGACACACGAATGATACTTTTTTCTTTAAAAAAAAACCCTGACAATATGAATGATGAAACATGCGTCTGTCTCCTGTGACCTTCAGCCCTCCACCCCCCCCCCCCCACCCCCCCCCCCCCACCCCTCCCACCCCCCCCCCCCCCCCCCCCCCCCAAGCATTCAGAAAAACCGTCAGTATCATTTCAACAGAAAAGTAACTGCATTCGGATGCTGCTTTTAAGAAAACTAAAACAAGCGAACGGCCAAATTGTCCTTTTCGAAATAATTATATGATTCTAGACACTAGTCTTAAATAAAAGAAAAAGGAAACTAAATGACCTCTAAAACTGAAAATGAATGTGAACGCAAGCTTAGTACTTCTCGAAACACAAAGAAGCTGCGCTTTGTAAACGATTATGACTCCGAGTAGCAGTCGTACTAATACTAGAAGTAATACCAGGAGTACCAATGCTGTTGTTTTCTTATTGTTCCTGTTGTTATTATTATTATTATTATTATTATTATCATTATTATTATCATTATTATCATTTATCATCACTACTATTATTATTATTATTGTTATTATAATTATTATGTTTATAATTGTTATTTTTATTCATTATTACTATTCCTTTTCTTATTATTATTGCATGTTGGTACATTTTTCGATCCTAGTCCATCAGTTTTGGTCAGGTCTTATAAAAACAACCTTCGAGTCCCATCAATGAAATCCTTGTACACATAACCCGTCACACGACATAAATTGCAAACTGCGTCTACTCCCGAACACTTCATAACCGTTTGCAATTGTTTTTCCTTCAACATCATGTTTTCAATGGCTTCAATGTACAGATCTCAACATTTCACCATCTCATCCTTCAGACATTACAATTCGACTGAATGAAAAGATGCTTACACACACACGCACGCGCACACGCGCGCACGCGCGCGCGCGCGCGCACACACACACACACACACACACACACACACACACACACGCGCGCGCACGCACGCACGCACGCACGCACGCACGCACACATAAAGACGAAAAACAATGCCCTTTCTCTAGATTCCCCCTATGGATTAGCTCCTGACGGCAAACT
>CM031598.1:90588777-90598777 GCA_018398815.1 Conus ventricosus
GCACGCACGCACGCACGCACGCACGCACGCACGCACACACACACACACACACACACACACACACACACCAGCTGTCCAACACAATTCCCCTTCTCACTCAGTCCCTCACTCACTCCCTACCTTTATTTCACCTCTCTATCCCACGCTCCCATCTTCCCCCCGCCCCCCCACCTCCCTTCCACTTCCTTCCTCTTTTGCAACATCCTCCGAAGCTCCTTCATCCCCATCCCACCCCACCAAACTCCCCCCCTTTCTCAGGCTGTGAAGTCCCCATTCCACCCCACCAAACTCCCACCCTTTCTCAGGCTGTGAAGTCCCCATTCTACCCCACCAAACTCCCACCCTTTTTCAGGCTGTGAAGTCCCCATTCCGCCCCACCAAACTCCCACCCTTTCTCAGGCTGTGAAGTCCCCATTCTACCCCACCAAACTCCCACCCTTTTTCAGGCTGTGAAGTCCCCATTCCGCCCCACCAAACTCCCACCCTTTCTCAGGCTGTGAAGTCCTCATCCCACCCCACCAAACTCCCACCCTTTCTCAGGCTGTGAAGTCCTCATCCCACCCCACCAAACTCCCACCCTTTCTCAGGCTGTGAAGTCCCCATTCCGCCCCACCAACTCCCACCCTTTCTCAGGCTGTGAAGTCCTCATTCCACCCCACCAAACTCCCACCCTTTCTCAGGCTGTGAAGTCCTCATCCCACCCCACCAAACTCCCACCCTTTCTCAGGCTGTGAAGTCCTCATCCCACCCCACCAAACTCCCACCCTTTCTCAGGCTGTGAAGTCCTCATCCCACCCCACCAAACTCCCACCCTTTCTCAGGCTGTGAAGTCCTCATCCCACCCCACCAAACTCCCACCCTTTCTCAGGCTGTGAAGTCCTCATCCCACCCCACCAAACTCCCACCCTTTCTCAGGCTGTGAAGTCCCCATTCCATCCCACCAAACTCCCACCCTTTCTCAGGCTGTGAAGAAAGTGAAAAGTGATGCTGTTACAGACTACTGAAGTGAGTGAAAGGTACTGGAGTCACATGTTTTTGAAGAGAGCGAAAAGTAAAGGAGTCACATGCTTTTGAAGAGAGTGAAAAAAAGATGAAGCGACAAGCAATTGAAGAGAGTGAAAAGTGATAGAGTTACAGGCCTCTGAAGAGAATGGAAACAGATGAAGTGATAAGTCTTTGATGAGAATGCAATGTGATGAGTTTCAGGCCTTTGAAGAGAGTGAAAAGGAATGAAGTTATAGGCCTTTGAAGATAGTGAAAAGGAATGAAGTTAAAGGCCTTTGAAAAGAGTGATAAGGAATGAAGTTATAGGCCTTTGAAGAGAGTGAAAAAAATGAAGTTATAGGCCTTTGAAAAGAGTGATAAGGAATGAAGTTATAAGCCTTTGAAGAGAGTGAAAAGGAATGAAGTTATAAGCCTTTGAAGAGAGTGAAAAGGAATGAAGTTATAAGCCTTTGAAGAGAGTGAAAAGGAATGAAGTTATAAGCCTTTGAAGACAGTGAAAAGGAATGAAGTTATAAGCCTTTGAAGACTGTGAAAAATACGAAGAGACAAGCAATTGAACTGAGTGAAAAAAATATGAAGTCACAAGCATTTGAAGAGTGTGAAAAGAGATGAGGTGACAAGCATTGGAAGACAGTGAAAAGTGATGGAGTTACAGGCTTTTGAAGGGAGTAAAAAGAGATGGTGTTACATGCCTTTAAGAGAGTGAAAAGCGATAAATAACAAGTATATAAAAGAGACTAAACAGAGATGGAGTTACATGCATTTGAAGGAACAGAAATGGGATGGAGTTATATACCTTTAAAGAGAGTGAAAGGTGATGAAGTTTCAGGCCTTTCAAAAGAGTGAAAGGTGATGGAGTTACACGCCTTTAAAGAGAGTGAAAGATGCTGGAGTTACAGAGTGAAAACAGATAAATAAAAGACAAATATTTACTGAGACAGAAAAGTGATAGTGTACAAGCCTTTAAAGTGATTGAAAGGAGATGAAACGACAAGCATACGATGAGAGTGAAAGCGATGGAGTTAAGGTTTTGAAGAGAGTGAAGATTCGTGAAGTTACAGGACTTTGACGAAGTGACTAGTGAGTTAGAGGCCCTTGGGAAGGCTACAAGCGCTGAAGTGACAGGCTCATGCAGAAAGTGGCACGTGATGGCGCTACAGACCTTTGAGAAAATGGCGAGTGATTGGGTTTCTGGCTTTGGGCGGAGGTGAAAAGGGATGGAGTGACAAGCCTCTAGGAGAGTGAAAAGTGATAGAGTCACAGGCCTTCGAAGAAAAAGACAAGCAATGGAGCCTTTGAGGTTCGTAAAAAAAAAAAAAGACGGGGTAGCCGGCCTTTGAAGGCAGTGACTAAACACATTCGACGCTGCCAACACTCTGAATCTGTAGTGGCGCATAATTCATCTTGTGATGTTATAGGCCTGTCACACTGCAAATACGCAAACATCGCGTATAAAATTTTTCCCGATACGTGGTGAAACGTGGAGCATCAGCGTTATGCACAAATCATCGGTGTTTCATACGGTTTTTTAACGGCCACCCTGCGCCAACCCAATCCATACGCGCCACATCCTTTTGGACTGTTCAAAATAACTGACGCGCAAAGATTTTCTGAATTTACGGGACTATACGAGATGTTACCGTGAGAAATACGCCTTCCATACGCGTCGAGTGCGCCTTTCTTCCGTGTTGCATCGTGCTTATGCGTGTTTTTAGACAAATTTGCGCAAATCCGCGTAAGTTTCACGAAAGTTCCACGCGAAAAACACAGAGGTATCACTTATATACCACGAATTGAGCGGACATATCACGTTATAATACACGTATTAGACGCATGAAATACTAATGATAGACTGATAAAACACGAATGCATGGCGCAAGATTGCAGGATGAATGGCGTACATGTGGCGTATGGTCGGAGGGCTATAAATTGGCCGATGTTTCCTCTCAAACCTCAGTCTGTGCCGAGCTGCCGAGGAGAACACATCTAGGATCCTTCAATCAGACCCCCTTGAACAAACCTAGAAGTCATCACATGAACCCCCAACGGCCAGATGTGGCAGTGTTCCTCCTCCAGCAGCATAACAACCAATTGATCCAGCTCCATGCCATCCTGAATCGCAGGCGCAGAAGAAGGAGGGAGAGAAGGAGAATAGGGAGAGTGTGGGTCCGGCCATGGATTGGTAGAAGAATGGAGCAAAGCCTGTATGACAGACTCATGGTGGAACTGAGGAATGAAGACCCAAGCTCATTCCATAACTTCATGAGAATGCCTCCGGCCATGTATGACGAGATAGTCCAGAGGCTGACCCCCCTACTCACCAAGAAGACCACCAACTGGAGAGCACCCCTCGAGCCTGGCCTCAAGGTGGCACTGACCCTACGCCACCTAGCATCTGGGGCCAGGTACAGTGACATGCAATATGCATGGAGGGTGCCCCACAACACCATCAGTTTGGTGGTCAGAGAGGTGTGCGAAGCCATCGTAGAGGAGTACATAGATGAACAGCTGACCCCTCCCAGCACTGAGCAAGGATGGCGAAGACTGGCTGACGATTGGTACGAGCGCTGGCAGTTCCCCACACCGTCGGGTCCATCGATGGCAAACATGTGGCCTGCAAAGCTCCCCCTGATTCTGGCTCAGAGTACTACAACTATAAGGGGTTCTTCAGCATCATACTCTTCGCCATGGTCTCATCGGACTACAAGTTCATCTGGGCTGATTGTTCAGGAAAAGGATCCTCGTCAGATGCTCACATCTACAACAACAGTGAGCTGCGAGCTGGGCTGGAGCATAACGACATCGTAGGGTGGCCACGTCCGGATCCACTCCCCAACGACACCCAAGATGTACCCTACTTTATTGTAGGAGATGATGCTTTCGCACTCAGGACCTACCTCATGAAGCCCTATAGTAGCAGGAATCTGACCAGGCACGAGAGAATCTTCAATTACAGACTGTCCAGGGCCAGGAGAGTGGTTGAGAATGCGTTTGGCATCCTTGCCAACCGCTTCCAGGTTCTTCTCACCACCATGGGCCAGCATGCAGACACTGTTCGGCTGATTGTGAAGGCGTGTGTGCTCCTTCACAACCTCAATGAGGACCCGCTACCCCCCCGTTCTACAGAACAGGCTCATCGACCGTCCAGGTGCAGATGGAAACATGGCGCCTGGGGAATGGCGTCAGGAACGGAACCTCTTGGACACTCAGTATCATCAAGTCCAAGCCCCCAACAGAGCCTCCAGGGAGGGAAAGATGCAGAGGAATCTCATCAAGCACTGGTGCAACTCACCAGCAGGATCCGTTCCATGGCAGGACAGGATGATCGACCACCCCTAGACTGTGTCAGGATTACTCCGGATTACTCATGAGACTGCAAGTGACAGTACTGAGGACCTGATCTGCTCTCTACAAGTGTGTGTTGCTGGTGTAATGTTGATATTTTTAAATAAAAGTAATTGTATGTTAATATGTTAAAATTTTTGTCTGTTGTTTATTTCACATACATCGCAATGTAAATTTTTGATAGTAATGTAGAAATTAAAAATATCTGTTTCCATTATAGGAAAGTGTGACTTTATTAGCGACAATCGTTAAATTGGACATTTGGGCGGTATTCGCTGATATACGTGGAGCGTCCGTCTTTCAGTCGTGATTTGTCAGTGCTTTATCAGGGTTTTATTGGTGATACATCTGTCACAATTTGACGCAAAGACCCCAAAAATTTCTCATTTTTTCCACGTATCAGCGCGCACCAGAAAATCTGCCAAAAATTTGTAAGTGGTATCTGTTTTTTTCTGTGTGACAGGCCTTTTACGCTTCAGAATCCGGCTGGAGAAGATCAGGAAGCCAACGAACATCAGAGCCTGTTTCACTGGACAGACTGAAGGGCTCTTGCATTGTCAAGCCCTTTCAAACAACAGTCCGTATAAGATTTGCACCACTGCTACACTGGATGAGAATGCTGAGGAGTTGCACGCCAAGTTCAAAGAAATGATGACAGAAGCAGCAACTGTTGTTATAGGGAAATAACACCGGAAAAGTTCCAAGAGATCTGAAAAACGTGCAGCGGCAGGGATCTCAAGGAAGTCAAGTATTCAGCTAAAGAATCAACAGCTGGCTAATCAGCAAGAGGACACAGAAGGGCATCAGCAAGGTCAACAAGAGGAGTGGATCGGGAAATGATGCACAGACATGGAGGGCAGTCTAGGCAAGAGTAATAGCAGACTTGCATTACATACTGTAAAGAATCTCACAAAGTAAAGGCACACAAATGTCAGTTTTATCCGGAACTGAGAACAAAACTGACGGAGAGAAGGACGAAATTCTATGCAAAGGCGCGTTAAGTATTGTTCCGACTTCCACGACTATGGGACCAACGAAAATCCTGAACTGCCTGAGAATCAGGCACTATCGAATAAACACGATTGCCCAGTTGCACGCGGAGAAGTGGAATCAGCAATTTTTTTTCAATTGCGTAAGAAAAAATGCAGGAATGTACGACAGCTTGGCAGAGACGACAGAGCATGCGGAAGACTCGACGACAGACAGCGTTACCAAAATCTGCAATGAAACGTCACAGACTGGCCAGCGGCCGACAGACAGGGGTGCAGAGTGGGCCGAGAAGAGCCCTGATGTAAGTCAGTCAACTGCCACAGCCGTCAGAAGGGAGACAACTTCTGCAGCGTTCATCTTCAGAACGCCGCCATGGCCCTGGTCGCCATCAAGAAATTCAGAACGCCATGTAACGCCTTTGACATTATGTAGAATGCCTCTGGGTTAAGAAGTACAAATCTTAGGTGAACACCAAGCTGTTCATTTATTAAGGACTTCGATTAAGACTTCCATATTTGTTTACTTGTTTGTTGGTCAACCGTCGTTAACTTCTGGTGTCACTCTAGATTTCCTCTCCTAAATCATCTTTCAATGATTTTTTCAGTATCCCTAATGAACGTGTACATTTCCGTCCTTCCCTTCAATCGCAATCACAATTCTCGTTATTATGTGCACATTTCAATGTTTTATATAAATTAATGAACGTTTCTCTCACTGTTATGCCATTCCATGTCAAGCAATCTTTCATCGTCAAAATACCTCCGCCCTGGAAGAAGTGCATTCTTCTAAATCTCTTGGTTTGCTTGTTTGACTGATTCGATCAATCCATTAACGGATCGATCCTACAATCAGTCAACAAGTCGTATTCATGCTATGACTACCAATGAATTGCTAACATCGCCATCGAAGGCCACGTCACACATCGTTCAGATGTGAATGAAACCACCCGGCACGTTCGTGCCACACACACTGTTTACCAAGGAATATCATTTTGACATGGTCGCAAATCCACGTTCCCTGATTATTCGCCGAGAGAGACGGGAGAGGGGTATGACGGAGGGGGACGCGACAGAAAGGAGTTGCAGGACGAGACTGACAGACGCTCAATAAACAGACTGGGAGACAAAACACGTAAAGAGAGAGAGGGGGGGGGGGGAGAGTGAGGGAGGAGGGGGGGAACCAGATGTTCTCACTTTGTGATTTAAAACGGGACTGGTGACCTACTCGTTTTTGAGTGAACCAGTATTTTAGGAGAAGAAGAAGAGGAGGACCTTCTCCAGCGTGTGGCTAGTCATCTGTAGCCGCTAGACATTCTCTCAACTTTGGGAGTCGTTTCAACCAGCCTAGAGTAAGATCTGGACCACAGGCTTTGTATAACCTCTACATTCAAATATCACATACGTGCGTGTCAGGAATCAGCCGTCTTTTTCGGAAAGACACAGACAGACAAACAGACAGACAGAGACCAACAGACAGACTGAGAGGGGGGGTCCGCTAATACAAACGGTTCATTCATCAGCCTGGGCCCGTTATGAAAAGTACATCCCCTTACATTCATTTCAACATTCAAACATGTCAAGTCAATAGGCTTGTCCATGTAACAAGATGTTACAAATATAACGCTCCAAGATCACAGTTTCTGTAATTTTCAATGCTTTTACAAGAAAAGGGACAAATTCTACAAATTCCTAGATCTAGTAGATGATATCAATAAGCAAAGTTTCAGTGGTACAAGGGTACTGATAACCCTTGTTAGGAACAAACCTCTCTAATTTGACTGACAGTTGGGCAGCATAAAACAAAATGGAAGTCGTCTACTTCAGATCCTTTACACAAAGGACAAACTAAAAATTTGCTTCACAGCGTTCTCTGTATCCGCAACAATGTGACCCTAGCTGTGATATGGCCATGCCAAATCTCATTGTCACGTGTTCATTGATTCTCAACATCACAGGTGTTTTCATTTTATGTCTGTTACAAGAAAAAGTTCCGCACAAATTAAATCTTTCACTGCTTTGAACATGATCATGCCATTTTCTGCAATCTGCGATCGATTACCCGTTGATGAAAAACAACTAAATTCCTTAACATTGCCACCTCCCTGGTTTATGAAGATTTCACTAAAACCATATTCATATAAACATGTACTCATATTTGAAATCCAGTTTTTCTTTCCCCTCGTATCTTATTCAAACAACATATCCATTTGAAGTAATCTAAACCAATAATGAACACACTGGACAGCTAATTGTACAGATTCACAATCTAAAGCAGCTTTGTTCAATCCCCACAAATCTGAGCCACAGTGTTTAACAGGCAGCATTTGACAATCAAATATATTGACAAATGATCTTAATGAAGTGTTGTTAATTGAAAACTTGTTCCCATGATACCCCCAAAGACTTTTCTCGGCAAGCAAGATCTTTGCAAGCAGTAACAGAGCGTAAACGAATGGAAAACAAAATCCACAAATACTTACAAAGAAAGTTTCGGCGTTAAAACAACCAGTCTACTTACATCTTTCCCTAGTACCTATGCAAACATCTTTCTGAAATACAATGATCTGGGTTTTTTGCATACCGATGTGCCAGTGCTGAATTTGTGTGTTACTAAGCTGGGTCTGAAATGCCGGTAGAATAAATAGGAAAAAAGAACAACTCAAGCGCGTATCGGGAAAACGTGACATCGAGCTTACTATTATTCAATGCTTCTATGACCAGTTCATGAAAAGAGAGAGCAATATAGGGCTGCACACGTCACCTTGTCTGACCCTAGCTGTACAGCTGATGTATTCAATCAGTTGAGAGCCATACATAGTTCCATATCTGACGTTGTCACACACGCTCCTAATACATTTATACAATTCACCTCTGACACAATTTTTAGTGAATTAGGGCAAAGCAATTTTCTATTTAGCCAAATGCATTTTCAAAGTCTATAGACTGTACGCGAAATCCACCAATAAGTGGAAATTGTTTCTGTATTAAGGCTAGAAAATAAACATATGCCAGCCGTCGTAGCGAAGTGCTTAGCGTCGCGGACTCCCGGCTGGGAGGTCGTGGGTTTGATTCCCATCAGAGTCGTGTGGGATTTTTCTTCCCCGACCGGTTCCTATCCAGAGTTGAGTTTGCTACGGGCTCAACTGGGAAGACATATTTCACTAATAATACCATTAGGACCTTCTACCTTGCAATTTGTCAATTTTCTTAAAACATATAATGTTTTTCCCTCGAGATTCTACGTTTCATAAAACAAACGGCATTACTATCTCTCATGAAAATACTCATTCATGTTACATTCCGATGTTTGTTTCTGTAACAATGATTCAATAAGATTAAACAAGGTATCAGTTCTGATATTATTTCTCGGCTGTTTTCTCTTCAAAGAAAATTTATGGATAGGATCCCAGACCTTTTTTTGTTGAGAGAGAGAGAGAGAGAGAGAGAGAGAGAGAAGAGAGAGAGAGAGGAGAGAGAGAGAGAGAGAGAGAGAGAGAGAGTCCTTCTGTTATGTGGAATGTGTTGTTAACGTGGATCTTCATGGAAACGCGCCACTCAAAGTCTTTTGGCCCTTTAAATGTAAAGAGTTTTGGACCGGACCAACTCACTTTGGGGGTCTTCTTCCCCTAAGATTCTCTGTTATACACCTATCCCGACAGTTTTCCCCCTCTACACTTACACTCTGATGTACAGACCTGCCAACGCAAAACGCCTAAAAAAAAAAAAAAAGAGACCCACTGCAGACAGGCAGACCAGGTCATAAACTGAAGACAGACAGACAGACAGACAGAAACCCACTCAGTGACAAAGAGAGACAGAGATTGGTGGAGGGTGTTGATTCAGCCCACCAGCCGGGCCGTGCCATAAAATCTGACCCCATCCCCATGGCCGTGTGTGTTGTTTGTGCAGGCCCAAGTATGCCGACGGTCCGTTAATCGTCATGAATACACACATCTCTCTCCCTGTCGGTGGGTGATGCGTTTGAAAGTGGGGAGGATCCACAGCAGAGGCCTCAGCAAAGCGCAGCCATAGCCGACGCCGCGGAACAGGTTTTAGTGCCGCTTGAGAATGCATTCCATGCGCTCGTTTCGCCTGTACTGATGAGCATTCCGCAACGGGGCGTCGATGATGATCGCCTGATTATTATGGCCTACTGCGCCTCTTCTCTCGGGAGGATACTGAATGGGGGGTAAAAAAGAGACGGTTGGACAGGGCTTTGGGATGGGGTGGGGGTGGGGGTGGGGCGGGGGGGGGTCAAATGAGACCGAGAGACAAAAACACTGGATAGAGAGGTAGGAGCGTGGAAGGGCAGGGGGGGCGGGTGGGGAGGGGTGGTAAGCGACGGATACGACATTAAAAAAAAAAAAACGGGTATCAATGATGGGACGGAAATACGGGCCCGCGTGCGTGCACTCGTGTACACACACACACGCGCGCGCGCGCGCGCGCGCACGCAAAGGGAAGACTCATGAGTGCAAACAGACGAGATAGAAGGGAGCGGAGAAGGAACAGCAACAGAAAAGTAGAGACAGGAGGGTGGGTCGACAGAGAGAAAGTGAGACAGAGTGCGTGGGGACAAAAATAAACAAGCAGAGTGAGGGGAGGAGAGTATGTGTACGGCCAGAGAGAGACAGACAGACAGACAGACAGACAGACAGACA
>CM031598.1:90603777-90611277 GCA_018398815.1 Conus ventricosus
ACACTTAGTTTTATCTACTATTTGCCGCTTCTTCTTTCTTGATTTATTTGTTTCACTTCTTCTTCTTCGAGCCTTCACTTGCTCGTCCGTTGATCTGCCTGTTTGTTTCTCCATCCATTTCTTCTTAATCCTTTTGGCCAGTATCACACGAGTCTTGCTGACAGGTGAGCGCTGATTAGGCAGGATCGCCAACATCACCAACGGATTACTTGCCGTTCTAAGCTTCTCTGGCGGTCCAGACCGTTCCTTCCAACTGGAGCTGTCACCAGTTAACCTCATCAGCCGGCCAATTTGCTTTCCACCAATGATCTCTGTCCTCCGCGCGCCCTTCTTTCTTTCCCTTGGCTGATGAGGATTCTGTCGACGAATACCTCAGTTTCAGTTTCAACAAGGACGTGTCACTGCGTGCGGACTAGTCCATCTATGCTACACCACATCCGCCAGGTTTCCAAACCACATGGTGCATGATTTAAAGCTGATGGATAAATGAATTAATGAATCATATGGGAGAATTTAAGAATAAGTCTCGTGGCTACGACTTAGCACATGTCTGACTTACGCATCAGCCCAACGCGCTGGTCAGATCTTGGGTACCTAGAACGTTGCCTGTGCCATTTTTCATCATTGTATTGTGTGTGTGGTGAGCATATACGTGTGTGTGTCTGTACGATTACGTCAATGAATGATGAAGGGTTATTTCTCTCTCTCTCTCTCTCTCTCTCTCTCTCTCTCTCTCTCTCTCTCTCTCTCTCTCTCTCTCTCTCTATCTATCTATCTATCTATCTATCTATCTATCTCTCTAAATCACCAAAGGTTCGCTTCGCAACTGACTAGTGCATATCAAGTGAACGATGCTTAGTTGTTTAAATACTGGGAATATTTAGAATCGTGCTGTATAGATAGAACTGTATCACTTATAAACGTGTGAAAATACAAAGGTTTGACAGCCGAAACAAAACTGCTTGACGAACATAAAGACTATAACCGCTGACATGCCTAAGATACATGATTAAAATTTCCTATCGGTCGAAAATATTTTGAGGAAGGTTAGAAGAATAATTCAGCCGCACACACACACGCACACACACACACACACACACACACACACACACACACACACACACACAAACACAGGCGCGCGCTTGCATGCACGCATGCATGCACGCACGCTCACACACACGTGTGTATGTATGTGTGTGTGTATGTTTGCATGCATGCATGTATGTATGTATGTATGTATGTATGTATGTATGTATGTATGTATGTATGTATGTATGTGTATGTATGTGTATGTATGTGTATGTATGTATGTATGTATGTATGTATGTATGTATGTGTGTGTATGTATGTGTGTGTGTGTGTGTGTGTGTGTGTGTGTGTGTGTGTGTGTGTGTGTGTGTGTGTATGTATGTATGTATGTATGTATGTATGTATGTATGTATGTACGTATCGCGCGCGCGCGTGCGCGTGTGTGTGTGTGTGTGTGTGTGTGTGTGCATACATACACAGGCCTGTTCATGCATACACACACATATGTGCACATACAGCGTTTCGTATTTAAATCTAAATAATACTTCTTATAAATACTTATTTAACAACCCATCGTAATCCAGAGAAATAAAAAAGATCTGCCCTAATCTTAATTTGATAGCAAAGGAGTTGATAACTAGGCTGACTACTATTTGGGTGGAGGTGGAGGTGGGTGGCGGGGCTTATTCGACTCAAACTCGTAATAGGAATAAAAACTGACAAAGTCTATCTGAACCCATGAAATACTTAAAGGTTAGTAAAGTGGGGTCAAGATGCAGCATGCAGAGCACGGGTTGAATGTCAGTAGTGATATTCAAAAAGGACAAAATTTCAAACTGTTTATCGTTTCAGTCAAAAAAGGACTTAGCACACAGAAATCCAGAGCCTTACACAAGGTATTGCCGTGTCGTGATTTACACACATGGGTCCTGTACCGAAATAGTGTCGTGAGGATTCCAGACTTTTATTCTGTCCGTAACAGTTGAAATATCTTGACTGGAAGAGGTTTGTTCCACTTTCACAGCAAAACCATTCTTACGGATTTGATATTTTTGGCTGATCTAGAACTAACGTTTCTCAATGTTTTATTCTGTGTAGATGTCATATTCTTTTGACAGTCTGTTCATGTACAGTCTAAGAATTTCCGTGTAGATCAACAGGCTGTAAATCAGAAAACCAACCAACTTGCAATACTGCTGTCCAGACTTTCGACATTCGCAGAGGTTTAATATTTGTGCTGCTTAATGCTGAAAGCAACCCTTCTCTATACACCTGCGGCTACACTGAAGATAAAATGACAGGGACAGCGATTCCTGTCTATCCTGTCTATACAGATGTGACCACAATGAAGATAAAATGATAGTGACAGCAACATCTGTCTCAACAGGCGTGACCACAGTGAAAATAAAATGGCATGGGCAGCGACACCTGTTTATACAGCTGTGACCACAGTGAAGATAAAATGACAGGGACAGCGACACCTGTCTATACAGCTGTGACCACAGTGAAGATGAAATGACAGGGACAGCGACACCTGACTATACAGCTGTGACCACAGTGAAGATAAAATGACAGGGACAGCAACACCTGTCTATACAGCTGTGACCACAATGAAGATGAAATGACAGGGACAGCAACACCTGTCTATACAGCTGTGACCACAGTGAAGATGAAATGACAGGGACAGCGACACCTGTCTATACAGCTGTGACCACAGTGAAGATAAAATGACAGGGACAAAACACCTGTCTATACAGCTGTGACCACAGTGAAGATAAAATGACAGGGACAGCAACACCTGTCTATACATCTGTGACCACAGTGAAGATAAATGACAGGGAGAGCGACACCTGTCTATACAGCTGTGACCACAGTGAAGATGAAATGACAGGGACAGCAACAACTGTCTATACAGCTGTAGCCACAGTGAAGATGAAATGACAGGGACAGCGACACCTGTCTATACAGCTGTGGCCACAGTGAAGGTAAAATGACAGGGACAGCAACAACTGTCTATACAGCTGTGACCACAGTGAAGATAAAATGACAGGGACAAAACACATGTCTATACAGCTGTGACCACAGTGAAGATAAAATGACAGGGACAGCGACACCTGTCTATACATCTGTGACCACAGTGAAGATGAAATGACAGGGACAGCAACAACTGTCTATACAGCTGTGACCACAGTGAAGATGAAATGACAGGGACAGCAACACTGTCTATACATCTGTGACCACAGTGAAGATGAAATGACAGGGACAGCAACAACTGTCTATACAGCTGTAGCCACAGTAAAGATGAAATGACAGGGACAGCGACACCTGTCTATACAGCTGTGACCACAGTGAAGATAAAATGACAGGGACAGCAACAACTGTCTATACAGCTGTGACCACAGTGAAGATAAAATGACAGGGACAGCGACACTTGTCTATACAGCTGTGACCTCAGTGAAGATGAAATGACAGGGACAGCGACACCTGTCTATACAGCTGTGACTACAGTGAAGATAAAATGGCATGGGCAGCGACACCTGTCTATACAGCTGTAACCACAATGAAGATGAAATGACAGGGACGGCGACACCTGTCTATTCAGCTGTGACCACAGTTAAGATAAAATGATAGTGGCAGCAACACCTGTCTATACAGCTGTGACTACAGTTAAGATAAAATGATAGTGGCAGCAACACCTGTCTATTCAGCTGTGACCACAGTTAAGATAAAATGATAGTGGCAGCAACACCTGTCTATACAAATGTGAGCACAGTGAAGATGAAATGACAGGGACAGCAACACCTGTCTATACAGCTGTGACCACAGTGAAGATAAAATGACAGGGACAGCAACACCTGTCTTTACAAATGTTTTCTTGCTTCCTCCCCTCTCTCTCTCTCTCTCTCTCTCTCTCTCTCTCTCTCTCTCTCTCTCTCTCTCTCTCTCTCCCCTCCCCCGTCCCTCCATGCCCCCGCGTCTCTTCTCTCTCTCTCTCTCTCTCTCTCTCTCTCTCTCTCTCTCTCTCTCTCTCTCTCTCTCTCTCTCTCTCTCTCCTGCGTTATGGATCCCATGTCGAGAAGACTTTCATGTATGCACCAAATGGCTTGTTTGATTCAATCGATTATTCGATTTCCGTCCCCTCTTCCAAAGTCCCAATTATGAACCGGCTTACAGCTTATTTGAGTCTGGAGTCCGGTGTGTGTGTGTGTGTGTGTGTGTGTGTGTGTGTGTGTGTGTGTGTGTGTGTGTGTGTGTGTGTGTGTGTCTGTCTGTCTGTCTGTCTGTCTGTCTGTCTGTCTGTCGCGCGCGCTACACTTACTGAAAGGAATATAGCAGATGGCCGTTTAGACGAATCGAAAAGTGCAGATAAGAAAACATCCGTAAAGTGCCAAAACGTCCCTTTTAGAGGGGTGAAACAGTTTTACAGCTAAATTCGTCCAATGTCACATCACTGGGGATTGCAACATCATTTCACTGTAAAAACTTGGTGTGTGGAGAGTGTGAGGGGTAGGTCACAAAGGGAAATAAGATGAAGGAGAAAAAGAGAGAGAGAGACAGAGAGAGAGAGAGAGAGAGAGAGACAGAGAGAGAGAGAGACAGAGAGAGAGAGAGAGTATGTAGCCAGTGTGGATATCTGAGAGAGAGAAAGACAGACAGACAGACAAACAAACACACAGGCAGACAGACAGACAGACAGACAGTCAGAGGCGTATTTATCGCAAGAAACTTATTCAATACACAGTTACATTCTAATAATGGGTGATATTAAAATACATTAAAAGAGAATAACATCACTCAAAAATCACAACTTAAGCTACAATTACCATTACTAATACCCCACAACAACTACTACGTCTTCTACTGTTTCTGCTTATGTCATCTCTTTTTTTCATACATAACAAAACGTCAAAAGCATTTCAGCCTCAACAACCTCTAAATTAATATTAAGAAGCTGAGAAGTTATTTGAAGTTTTGAAAACAAAATAGAAAGAAAAGACAAGATTGTTGTTATGCGTCGTTTGACCGAAATTCTCCAGCGGTCAACATACATGGGCTTTCAGTCTATTAGTCCTGAAAGCAGTGGAAGGGGAGAGGATGTCAGGGTTTAGGGGAGGGGGGAGGGGGATGTAATGAACTCTTCACCACTGTCCTCTCCCCTCCTTCTTCTTTCCCAGCACTCACACATGCTCAGATGCGAGAATGTTTTCAACGTATTCTCTGTTTCTCCATTGTGATATAAATTAATCAACCATGATTTCATGACATGAATAGTGCAAAGGATTAATCGTCGAAACAGTGTATAGTTGACACAAGAAGTCTGCTCTGAACTCGGAATTTAGTACAGACGTCTGCGTCGCACGAGTCTGTGACAAAGCTCTGTACCAATGTACCACCGCAGGCAAAATCAGCAGTGAATTAGTTCTACCATGGAAACCTCTTGAAATGACAATGGGCAAAATCTACAATTCACTTCTGTATCCTAAATATATATATATATATATATAAAAAATTTAAGGAAAAGAATGTATCTTCTTTCCCTCTCAGCTAATACAACTTAAACGGGGAGATTTTCTCATAGTCTCTGGTTAAATACACTTACAGGTCAAACTAAAAACCTTTTTTCCTTTGTTCTTTTTTTTTCCTAACGCAGCAATAAGACCGTCTTCCGTCTACAGCAGACGACGCGCGGTCGTTTCCGGTTCTTCCCCATTCTCAGGCCAAACGAAAGAACCCCCGTGGACCATTGCAATGCTTGAGGGCAAGACGGGCAAGACCAAGACTTTGGCATCTTAAGTATATGTAGCTTTTTAGGGAATTTCAAAAAATCGACATTTTGGCGTTTATATCCTATTCTATGTTACACTCACGCAGAACTAAATGTAATGGGCCATGGGAAGAGAGCGAATTGTCTCGATGGTTCGCGGCGTGTTCATGGCTGAGTGTGAAAGTCCCTTTGGAACCGTCCGCTGTGGTCAGGAGGGTGTCCCTGAAATCCAGTAGAATGAAGGGAGTCTCCCGGCACCAGAACGCTGCCTCAAGCAATGTCGGAGGGCAGCCGAAGTGCCATCGCTATGACCTCGTGACCTCTCGTGCTGAGTTTGGACATATCAATTTCCGCGGGGGAGTGCGCCCCACGAAAAGTGTTGGTAAGCCACTGAAGATGGCGCCTGCCCATGGAGTCTTCGTATTGTTATGTTGAGGGAGAAGAGAAGGCGTTGTTGGAAGGAGCATCATTGGCGGGACCTCTCCCTAACATAGCTCTGGCATCTGGACGGGCAAATATTCGCCCCCAACCTGCATTCCCCACCCCCTTTCTTCCCGACCAAGGGTATCAGAGACAGCCTCAATCCAGAGGGAAGTGTGAGGCTCTCAGTTTTGGGTGAAACGTCAATGCATGTAACGCACGGGTGACCGACCCGTCCTGACGGAAGGCAATGTCCCGGGGTCACCACAGAGGTCGTGACCTCGCTCAGACAGCTGAGCCACAGCGACAGTGTGGAGGCATCTGGTCTTGCCAGAGAGGAAGTCAAAAGACATGTGGAAAAACCGCTCAAAAGGCAGGGAATGACCACGACGAGGTGCCGTACGACAACCCCGCAAGGTGATCGTGTCGCCCAGACAGCTGCTCCTCCCCCCTTACCCCCTCCCGCCTCCCATCCCCCCGAAGACTTCCCCCAGGGCTCTTTGGGATGAGGACCAGCCCAGAACGGAATGCTGGAGTGGGATGCGATACTTCCGACACCGCTCCCTGGAGAACGAGGTCATGGAGCTCCTGTCCAAGGCCTGCGTCCCGCTCGGGTGGCGCTGGCGCCAACTGAGGTGGGGAGCGAACGGACAGAAGACCTTCCCTGTTCCCTTGGAGCAGCCACCCCTTCTCTACCATCGAGACTACCCACAGGGGAGGGCGGGTTGGACAATCAGACCAGACCCACACTCCTGGGTCGGATGCCTGTTCCAAGCTCAACGCTGGATGGCGGAAGGGCGAGTACCCAGCCAGGAGACAAGGAGAAAAAAGAAAACAATGGGGTAGAGGATGGAGGAGGGTCTATAGTTAAACGACAGGTGAATAAGGAAGGATCGATTAAAAAATATATTAGTAAGGAATACGAGAGAAGAGTGAAGACACAAATACGGGAAAAAAAACAAGGACATTAAACAAAACAAAACAAAAACAGGAAACTAACACGCGCGGCAGTGGAAACAGGGATAAGCCAGAGAGTGCCTACACCTCAGTGACGCAAACAGCCAGTCCTTTGGCCGTGAAGTGAGGAGGACACACACAGCCTCACGTCGTCTGCCGAAGACGTAGCACGGGGAGCCATTGCCGCGTCAGCCACAAACACTTGGCCAGACAGAGCTTTCCGACGGCCGTACGTTGCAAGACTTGGTACAGTATAGGAACCCCACAAAATAATTTATTAATGACCATTCCCCCATCCCACCCCTATCCCACCCAAACCCCCCTCCTTC
>CM031598.1:90616277-90623777 GCA_018398815.1 Conus ventricosus
GACCTTTCCTCGGGATACGAATAAACAATACAAAAACAAGTAAGCGACCGAGTAAGAAGCTAACAGAGTAAGGGGCTAGGCCGGCTGTAAATCAAGAAAGTATTACGACGTAACAAGGCAAACACTTTTTTTTTCCATGTCGCTGATGTCAGTGGAACGAGTTATGTCGGCTATTAGCCGTGTGAAACATTCCGTTTTCAGCTATAAATTTTCTTCATGTCTCTAGGGGAAAAAAGGCAGAATCAATACCTGATACTGTTGTTATTTTTAACCCAATTTCTCGATTCTATAATCTACTAGATATTACTTTGCTCACTGTGTGTGCGTGTGTGCGTGCGTGCGTGCGTGCGTGCGTGCGTGCGTGTGTGTGTGTGTGTGTGTGTGTGTGTGTGTGTGTGTGTGTGTGTGTGTGTGTGTGTGTGTGTGTGTGTGTGTGTGTGTGTGCGTGCGTGCGTGTCTGTCTGTCTGTCGGTCGGTCTGTATGTGTGCCTGCCCGTGTCTACATGCGTCTGGGTATACGTACCAGTGCATCATCAACATCGAACATTTTTTAGAGATAATCTTACGAGATCTCTCATCCCCACACCATCCCTCTCCGCCTCTTTTTCAAATTCAGTTAACGCATTCTCTCTTCTCTCTCTCTCCCCCTCTCTCTCTCTCTCTCTCTCCTCTCTCTCTCTCTCTCTCTCTCTCTCTCTGTGTGTGTGTGTGTGTGTGTGTGTGTGTGTGTGTGTGTGAGTGTGTGTGTGTGTGTGTGTGTGTGTGTGTGTGTGTGTGTGTCTGTCTGTCTGTCTGTCTGTCTGTCTGTCTGTCTGTCTGTCTGTCTCTCTCTCTTCTCTCTCTCTCTTTCTGTTGATGATGTTTGTGTGTTGTGTCCAGACAACAGTAAGGAAGATGAAGAGCACTTTTTATTTCAATGTAAGGCATATGAAGATAAAAGGAAAAAATCAAAACTGTTTAATTTGATGCCAGAAAGACCATATACTTTGATTGAACTACTATCGTCTGATGATGGAAATATTCTTCGTCTGTTTGCTAAATATATTGCTGAATGTGATATCAGAGGGAAAAAAATGTCTGTTGCTGTTTCCCTGTGAGACAGTGCTTTGGTTCTTCGTATGTCATAGCTGGTCTTTTAGGCCCATGTTTGGTGATCTTTTGTTTGACGTTAAATTTATTATTCCCAGATAGACCAATACCCGGGAATTATGTTTGTAATGTACTATTCATTTTTGTTTTGTTTGTTTGTTTTGTTTCATAAATTCTTGACGCTGCATTGATGATGGCCCCCTTGACATGAAGACTGTATTTTGTCATTGCAATAAAAGATTCTGATTCTGAATTCTTCTTCTCCCTCTCTCTCTCTCTCTCCCCTCTTCACCCCACATCTGGTACAACGTTAAAAAACCCCCCAAGACTCCCGTTTTAGAAGACATAAAATGAACCAAAAAGAGAAGTTTTTGGACGGCCACCCCAAGGGTTCCCACGCTTTTTCCAATCTCTGAGACAAACATTCTGGGGCAGGCGCAGGAAACACGTATGTCAAAAAAAAAAAAAAGTGTCCTTTTCAACAAAACCTCGAGGGACAACGATCCGAGCTTAATAAAAACCTTTCTCATGAACACCCGGTGAAGACATCCGCAGCGTCAGGTCTGCAATGTCCGTTGTGGGTAAAGCTTCCGCTTTAGGTCAGCATGAACGCCCCCGGTCCCCGGCAGCGAAAACAGAGAGCACGGGCCGAAGGGGGCTTGCCACAGGCTAGTCAGGCCCTGAGTGTGACAGGAGGGGTTGGGGGGTCTTCTTTTCTTCTTCCAAAAATACTGGTTCACCAAAAAGAGTGGCCCCGGGCGGATTTTAAAAAAGTAAAAAAAAATAACATAAAATAGTGCGCTCAACGTTGGCCCCCGGAAAAATTTTTGGCAAAAAAGGGGGTCGCGTGCACTCGATATTCAAGAATTTAAAAAGCACCCAAAATTGGGCCAGTTAACAGTAAAATCAGGGGAAGAAAAAAAAAACTCAATATGCAGATTCAAAACTGTTTTATCTTTTTGTTTTTTAAAAGAGATTGTTTTGTCATCTTGATGGCCCGGCAGTGAGTTCCACAGCCGTACAGAACTGGGATAAAAAAAATGAAAGTGGTGTCAATTTTTGAGCAGGTAGGGTATAAACATGACCGCCACTCCTGGGTATTTTTATTCAATACTTTGTTCCCATTGGAATCTTTTCTTTAGCTCTGCCTTTGAAAAAGGTTTAAGTTTTAAAAGCTTCTCTTTTTAAAGGGTTTCCTTTTTTTTCCTCATGTTTTTCCCTATATTCCCCCTTTTCTTGATGTGGTTCCCTGTTACAAACCGTGCTCTCTCTTCTGAATCTTTTCAAGGGTTTATAAATTTCCCTTTAATGGTAAGGACCCCCAAACTGAGCCCCAAAATTCCAGTACGGTAAAACCAGTGTTTTGTAGCAGTCGTTTTAAACCCTTTTTGGGGCATCTTGATTTTCCCTGGTAAAAAAAGCTAAGTGTTATTTGCTTTCTACATCTAAATTTAAGTTCTTTCCTTTGAGAGACTATCTATAATCACGCCTAAATTTTTTCAGCATTAGTTTTTTTTTAAAAAATGTATTAGGATAGAATAATCTGATCAAATTAGTGCGTTTGTTACAAAACGCAACATTTGGGCATTTTGAGGATAAAATTTCCATTTTCCAGTTTTTCCCCTCTTGTAAAGCTTTTAGATCTTCTTGTGAATGCGTGTATCATTTTGTTCTGATGTTCTATATATAAACTGTCATCTGAAAAAAGCTTATAGTATTTCCCAGGAGAGAGTTTTCTATTATGTCATTTTTAAAAAATTTAAAGAAAAAAAGGGGCCCAGAACATTCCCTGTGGTACACCTAAAAAGCGGGTTTACAATGGGGGCCCTTCCACAACAACTTTTGCGTTCTCCCAACGGGAAGATCTAGCCCTTTTTTTCAAAAAACCCCGCAATGAAAAGTGTTCAATTTAAGCAAGGCCCTAGGAAACCCTTATCAAAGGCTTTAGAAAAAAATAAAATTGCATCTATTTGCTGTCTGTTTTTAAGACAGTTACTAAAATTTGAGAGTTGTTTTATAAGTTGCTCAAAAAACTCCTTCGCTGTAAAAACCCCATGCGGCTTTTTTAAAAAATCATATTTGTAAAAAGGTCCATTTGCTTATATATTATTTGTTAAGTAATTTAGTGATGATGAAAGAGAACGGGTCAAAAATTTTCTTTGCTTTGTTTTGTCCCCCTTTTTAAAAAGGGAACAATGCTGAACTCGCACTCATCAGGTATTTCTCCCCGGTCCCGTGAAGCTTGGTAAAGTAATTGGTATACCCACTCAATTCATTGGCCCTAAATTTTTAAAATTTGCCGGAAAGCCTCGGACCAGCGCTTTGTTTTCATTGATATTTGGGCAGTAACTTAAATACTCTGCTTTGTTTACTTTGGTTTTGCATTTCAGGGGGTTTTTATCTCCTTTAGTTTTAAAGTTAAATTTAAAAGGTTTGGGGTTTTAGAAAATGAAAAAACTGTTGTTTAGTAAGTTTTCTTTCCCCTTTAGGGTCCTGTATTTGGTTTTCTGGTTTTTCTCAGGTCGGAATCCCAATGTTGTCCTGTCTCTTACTCCTTATGTAAAACCCAAAATTTTTTGTTTTGACGACACCTTCCCCAAATCATCGAATTAAATAATTGGAGTGGCAAGTTACATTCTCTTGACCCTTTCTTAATATGTTTATACCCAACCAGTAATCTTTCTGAATTAGGATGTGTTTCAATTTCTTAAGAAACGTGTTTCCTTTTCAACAAAAGTTTGTTTTAGTTAAAATGCTGGTGGTTCTTGCTTTAAGTTATTTTGTAGGTTGTTGCTCCTAAAAATTCCAAATTTGTTTTTATACACTTCCCAAAAATCCGACTTATCAAAAACTAGGGACCCCAAAAAAAGACGACCCGAAATTTTGGTATCCCTGCGCCCCTTTTGGGGGAAATCTGCTTGGTTTTCCCGATTGTGGTACGTTTGGGGGTTTTTTTTCGAAAGGGTTTTAAAATTACTCTCTAAAAAAATAAGCTGATACCCGGCCTGCAATTAATTCCTGATTGCCTAAAGCGCCTGGGGCAATTGGGGAAAAAATAAATCCAGGAATGCCCTTTCACGAGTTGGGGATTCAACTACGTACTAAACCAAGGGCTTTGGTGGCTCAAAAAACTGAGTATTAAAATTTTTTTGGTATGATTACCAAGTATGGCATCTTACCCCAATCAATATTGGTTAAAAAAAAAGTCTCCCCAATCCAAAAATTGCCTTCCTTTGGCCAAAACAATGTTAAAATGTCTCTGAAATAGACTACATACATTTTCATCTGAGTCTGGAGGTTGTAAAGATCCCCCAATGAAGGTCTCTTTTTCTTAAAATTATCCCACAAAATAAACTTTACTATTTTTGCCTTGTTAAAAAAAATCCTGCTAAAATTTTTCCCAATGGCAATCAAAATCCCCCCCTCTTTTTTAAGTCTGTTTTTTTAAAAATTTAAAAACTCCTTAAAAGTTCCTACTGGGTTCCTTTAGCAAGTTTCTGTTCCAATTCAAAATCAATGTTTTTTTTGTGACTAAATTACTGAGTTTTCCTTTTTCTTAATAAAGAGATTGAAAATTTCGACTAGCATTTAGTTTATCTTTTTCTCTTTAAGATTTAGGGGTTCATTGCCTTTTTGTTTGGGATTTTTTTAATTTTAAATCAGGGGTGGGGGCAAACTTGGCAAAATTTTTAAATTTTTTTTGGGGAGGTTGGTGGATAGGGGAAAAACGGTTTTTTTTGGCTTGAATTTTAAAGGAAACTCCCAAATTTTTTGAATAAATTTTGGAAAAAACCCCAGGAAAACAGTCCATGATTACAATTGCAAAAACTTCATAAAGCTGAATTCTTAAAATACATTTGTGTGAAAACCTGAAATTCAGACGTCACAGGCAAATGCTTTTTGTTTCCCTGGGACTCTCAAAATTTCAAACTCCGCATGGAAAATTTATTTTTGGGGGAGGGCCAGGATGAGTTCAAAGCTCCTGGGAAAAGGGTTTAAAACCCTATTTAATCCTCATGTCTAACTCTTTTTAAACAAACCATTCCTTAACACTGTACTATTTCAATGTTAAATTTAAATCGGGTTCAAATCTGGGGCCTAGTTAAAGACGAAGAACAGTACCGGGAAGGTGCAACGGAGATAAATGGTTTTGGTTGCACCAGAAAAAAAATGCAAAAAGGAAAAAAAGGCGTTGGCCCACATAACATCTAAAAAATTTTTAAAAAAAAAATGAGTGTAGGATATTGTTGTTCCTGTAATGTGGAAACGCAAGGAAAAAAAAGAAAACTTTTAACGAAGCCCGGGAAAACACCCGGTAGCCTTTGAAAAGCCCCAAAAAAGCCCACCTTTTTGAAAAGGGTTAAAAAAAAATTTCGTTAGAAAAAGAAAGAAATAAGCTTAAATTACCAAAGAACGTGTGTTATTAAAATTCACGGTATGATGAGTAAAGAGCAAAGGGGTAAAATGTAACAAAGAATTTAAAAAGGAGCTCCCAAAAAAAAGGGTGGAAAAAGGGAAAGGGGAGGGAGAAAAGGGGGGGGTGGGGGGTCACAGTATCTGTGAGTGACTCACTACTGTGAATACGGGTAGGGCGGACGTTATTTATCTTTCGGTCTCACTTCTAGCGAGCGCGGTGCGCGCCCCAACACACGCGCACGCCACCCCACAAACACACACCACACACACACACACACCCCAGAGCACGCCGCACACAAAAACGCGCGCACACACACACACACACATCATCATCATCATCATCATCATCATCATCATCATCATCCAGGCACACGTGTATACACACACACACACACACACACACACACACACACACACACACACACACACACACACACACACACGTGTGTGTGTGTGTGTGTGTGTGTGTGTGTGTGTGTGTGTGTGTGTGTGTGTGTGTGTGTGTGTGTGTGTGTCTGTCTGTCTGTCTGTCTGTCTGTCTGTCTGTGTCTTTGTGCTGGTCTGTGTGTGTGTTTGTCTGTCTGTGTCTGTGTGTATGTATGTGTGTGTGTGTCTGTCTGTCTGTCTGTCTGTCTGTCTGTCTGTCTGTCTGTCTGTCTGTCTGTCTGTGTCTGTGTGTATGCGTGCGTGCGTGTCTGCCTGTGACTGTGTCGGTGTATGTCCGTGTCTGGGTAACATTTTTTTTTTTCTAAATGACAGTCTACCTATTCTGATACGTTGATTGAGATATCAGTTCTACTTAACCTTTGTCGATGTGATTCCTTCTGGACCCTCACGATCCCAAAAATTGCTGACCGAAGCAGAGATTGCAAAGAGTAAACAACAAAAACAACAACAACGAGGCTGACAACAACAACAAACTAATACCCTTCTCCCTCCCCCCCCCCCCTCCCCCGACACTCCCTCCCTCCCTCCCTCCCTCACCCCGGACACGCTCTCCAATCGATCAGCAGACCCAGGAAGTCCTGTAGTAACGATAACAACATCCGATGTCTTCTCAGTCGGAGACATCACATCCATCACGCCACAGCTAGCCACATAGCGAAGCTGCTGTGCAGAAGTTGAAGGATCAGCTCCACCACTCTTAAAGGCGCTCTCACACTGCGTCTGCTGGACCCCGGGCTTCTGTCAGGGCAACGGAGACAGGGATTTGACTAGAACCGGAAACTTCTTCGGCTCCAAAGCTCCATGACCCTGACCCTAATCTGACCTTCACCCTTTTCCCTATACCTGACCCTAAAGCTAATCCTAACAGTGTGTGTGACCTGACCAAAACCTTCAATGTACGAATCGTGCCGCGGTGTGGGGCAGTAAGTTTGTCTCCAGCTGCTCTCCCGCCAGGGAAACACTCGGCTTCTGTGACCTTCGCACATCCTAGAAGGTCACCTGGAGAGTGGAGATCCTTCAGAGGCCATGACTCAACATCTGCAGAGGTCCCTGTCGACCGCTGTTTCCATTCATGTCACTAGTTTTGTACCTGGAATCTAAAATTACTCGCAGCCCTGCCGCTTTAACAGCCGGATACAAGAGCAGCGGAGCAAAAGGCCGCCGTTTGGGTATCCGTGACCACTTTATTTTCTGGACGTCATGACTGCAGTATACCCACTTCATTGTGTTTTGGTCCTCGACATTGGAACTGTACTAATCTGTGGTGATGAAAAGGGTATTTTTTGTCACATTATGCTGCTTGACATCAACTCCTCTCAGGCGGGAAGGGGGAGGACAGCGCGCAGGTTAAACACTCTCCAACAACAGCAAAAGCAGTGCATCCTTTAAGGTGAGGTGGTTGTTGTTGTCGGCGTACCGTGGCTAAAAGACTCCAGGGATCATCCAAACAGCCGAAGTACTTGAACACTATGGTACAAATGCATCAGCTGGGGATGAAAACATTACGTGTGTGACTGTTTTTGATTACCTCCGCCACATGGGCAGCCA
>CM031598.1:90631277-90636277 GCA_018398815.1 Conus ventricosus
ATGACGCTTTCCGCTCAGCATGTTGACGACGATGGGTGACCGCTTTGCCACTCAGAATCTTGATGACGACGGTGGATGACCGTCAGTTTTCCAGTAACAACGTTCACACCAGCACGCCTGATAGCAGAGAAACACACTAGTTTTGAACAGTACTCTTTTCACGCCTCCAGTATCAGACCCCGTCACGTGATCTGTCCATCTCCGACAGTTCTGACTCTATGTATGGCGTAGTCTTGGTGCGTTTCTCTCCAGACCGGTCTTTCATTTCATATTATTGGGTATTTCGAAGTTCCGGAAAAGTCCGAGGCCAGATCACTTGTATGATGTTACAATCTTACATGACTTTTCACTTGTCACCATCGCAGGTTCTGGACTGACTGGATACAACGTCATCACAGCGATCTCTGGTCTCTATTTCCTCACGCAGGCACTAGCAGGCGTGCCACTGATTGCACAGGTGCGACTTTAAGTGCAAAACTGTTAGGCAGCGTTGTGTTGAGTCTGTATCTTTCGTGAAGCATGAAGAACAACCACCACCACAAAAATTGGGGTGTGGATCACTACCTCATTGCAAACGAAGCAGAATAGTCAATGAATTATCACATAAAACAACTTTTTTTTTCAAATACAGCAACAGTCCTTTCATCATCGAAATTCTAGTTCCGATCAACAGTCAAACGCCCTTCCTACAGGGAAGCAAGTTACAAACCTTGAACACTAATAACATTATTAATATTCTTTGTAATCAATCAACCCCCAAAAATGATAAATTTTGGCTATTGTAAAATAAGAGTATGCAAGAGTATGCACCCTCAACAGTTCCCTACCCTTTCCTCGACAAAGTTCGATTATGCATACCCCCCCCCCCCTCCCCCCGGGCTGTGTCCGTCCATTATTTATGGCCTCTACATCAACACTTTGTTTATGAACATGAGCATATAACTGGACGCTAAAACCACATTTTTCTTCAAAAATACGTTTCAGTAAAACAGACGTCTGTTGTTCTATATATTTTTTGTCATGACTTCATGTTCATATCTTTTCAACTCTGTGTAATAAATGTTTACGACATAAACTCCAGGGAAGATTAAACAAATTTCTCACCGGTTAGGTGAAATATCCCGAACGCAGTTTTGCAGCTTTGTATACAACTCTAGACATAACCATAGAGTAAGTCATTTAAAATGTATTCAATATTCAGGTTTATCTACTGTATCGTCAATTCTCCCTGAACAGAAAAGTGAGTTCACACAGAATGAGAATTCAAATATGACCTATACCTGGTTGTTTTAGAAGCATATCTGACATGGTAATAATGATTCTGGTGAAATTTCTTATACTCGTTTTTTCCCTAATATGTCAACACTTTTGCACCACAATTTTTTTGCATCTAAACAAGAAAACTGTTGCAATCATTTCAGGCATGTCCGAAATAGTGCGTGATGGCAAATCTTGCTTCACTGCACTTTATAACGAGGTAAACACTGCTCTTTGACCATGGTCATAGACACTCGTCTTCGCTCTACCTGAAATACAAGTCTTACTAAATTCAATTCCCACATATTTAAAGTTGTCAACAATATCAACAGTTTGCAAATCTAACTTAAACTGATCTTTCTTTTGACATTCCGAACTGAAGTTTACAATTTTGATTATTGGTACTCAAGCTTCAAGCTTTTACTGAAAACAATGCTGTTAAAAGATACCTAATACTTTTTGCATGCCATGCTTTGATTCGGACAAAACACAACAATCGTGTCGCCTGTATGTAATTGCAGTATAAGTTTCAACTGAGTCAAAACACTGTGGCTGTTACATGCATGTCTATTTTAGATATCAACGGGAAAGGGGGCCGGAACATTTCTTAACCAAACAAAATAAAAAATCAAATATCTTCGTAGTTTTCATGAGGAAAATAGTAATGAGGATAGAGATTTCTCCTTGACCTACTCCACTCAAACGTTGATGATCATTGGAAAACTTCCAACATCCAATTTCCTGTAAGCTCACCGATTGGCAACAGTCGCCAGATCTTTGAAATTTCTTCGATCATTGCGTTCAAAACATCAGTTGGGACGTATTCTTTGATTGACACTTACTACGTTAATCATTTTCCGTTTGCACATCGCGCGTTTACCCCCTCCTCTCTCTCTCTCTCTCTCTCTCTCTCTCTCTCTCTCTCTCTCTCTCTCTCTCTCTCTCTCTCTCTCTCTCTCACACACACACACACACACACACACACACACACACACATACACACACACACACACACACACACACACACACACACACACACACACACACACACACACACACACACACGACACTTCCTCTCTGCCACGGACACCCATCTTCATTCATTATTCTCCTTTTCTAGCCTTTCTCCTTTCTCAGATTATCTCGTATGGTCTCTTTCCTCGCCTCTTAACCCAACCCCTCCCCCTCCCCCCCCCAACCCTACCCCCCCCCCCCCCCCCCACTCCACTCCGCCTCCCCACCCCCATGATCCGTGGAAGTGCAAAAAAAAAGGATGAAAACCTTCGAGCAAGGGAAAGCGTGTGTGGTCCAGGGGAAAGACATGATGGATACTGTATACATGTAAACAAGGGTTTGTTACAACCGAGTTCACTAAAGGCGATGCTAGCAATGAAGACCTTGGAGCGGCACTTATTTTTTGATTACTAGCGGCGGAATTTGAAATGAAGGCGACGGATTGCCAGTGTGGTTGACTGTGGCAGTTTCTCACTTTTACGTTGTATCTGATAGCACTGTGGCACAGCATTGTCATGTCGGACTGTATCGTGTTGTGTCGTTTCGTATAGCAATGTATTGTACTGAACTGCATTGTACTGCATTGTGTTACACAGTGTAAAATTGTACTGCATCGTCTGTACTGTTTGGCATCGTGGTGTTGTTGGGTTTTAAAAATTGTTTTGTATTATATTATAATATTGTTCTGTACTGTTTGTACTGTATAGTATTGTGATGTACTGTGTTATACTGTTCTGTGTTGTACTGGACTGGACTGCGTCGTATTGTTCTGTTCTGGATTGGATTGGATTGGATTGGACTGTCACACACAAAAAAAAACTTTTCGTGAAATGTAGATTTCTCTTATCTGAGACTGTGCGTCGCCGCTGTCCTGCGCCATCTTTCTCCCTTTTTATATATTAACACTCAGGACAGTGTTGTTGAGTCTTTTTCTCTCTCTCTTTCTCACACTTATCTTCATTTTGCAGAAATCAGGAAATACTTTCCTCGTGTTTTCAGTATGATGTCTATTAATAACAACAACTATTTCCTTACCGCTCCCCTCCCTAGGAAATCCGGATTGCAGCGACCTCCTCACTCTGCATCCTGCTACAGTTGCTTTCCGTTCAACGGCGCCGACATCCGTTACAGAACAATCTCTTGCGTGCATGCCAATCCTTGCACGTAACGACACTGCACTTGTGTAGCGCTTATCCTACATGCAGACTGCAAAGCGATGTACGTGGCGCTCAGAATGAAAACTACGAATGAAACAGTTCGGTGCAGGAGGAAGACAGTGGCACAAAGAGTCACCTGAGCACGCACGCAGTCTTTTCGTAGACTCACTTACTTTTTCGCAACGTATTCCCTCACAATACATTTCCCAGTTTCTATGCGCTACCCTTTGGTGACTGGCTTAGAGCGCTACTGGGTTTTGGTTTCCTCACGTAGCGGTGAGAATCCTACAGAATGACATGTGGCACATCTTCTTTTGACACAACAGCCAGCCGAGTGCTGCTGCTGATTCCCAGCCAGGGCCGAAAGTGGACTGTGTGCGATCCTAAGAGGGGAGGGTGTGTGGTGTGGGTGGGGGGGGGGGGGGGGGGGGGGGCAGAATACGTTCACTACAAAACAAAACTTTAAAAGCTGGATGTAAAGAAAAATGGGAAGGGTGATATCTAACACTGAAAACAGAAAATTAAAGAATCAGCAGCAAAAGAAAGAAGTACTTTCCTGGCCATGCTTACTACCTTTTCTTCTCCTTCTCCTTCTTCCCTCTTCTTCTTCTTCTTCTTCTTCTTCTTCTTCTTCTTCTCCTCCTCCTCCTCTTCCTCTTCTTCTTCTTCTTCTTCTCTTCTTCTTTATCCCCGTTCCTGTGACCAGTTTGGCCGGAGATACACATACGTCGGGGTTTCTTTCATGCATGTAGCCCTGGTTTGGAAGGTCAGCCACCTCGTTCCGTCTTAAGTCAGTTCATTGTTGGGAATTTGGGATCTCCCCGTCCCAGACTGGTGGTTAGTCTACACAGGTTTGTTTCCAGAGCCTCCTTGCTAGGATCATCCCTTATGCTGGGTTTCTTCACTGCTATTAAGGGGTTTCTTTCCCCATGGCTCTAAGCTGACGGCGACTCATTCCCGCACATGTGTATACTCGCCTTATGGGACATATCCATCCACATTAGCCTTGCTTGACACTTCCGCTGTTGGGTACTCCTCCTGCTCGATATACGCACCCACTCCCCTCTTCATCACCCACACTATTCCCTGCTCGATGCTTCCCCTCCCGCAACCGTCATTGCTCTGCTCGATAATTCCCCTGCTCAATACTCCCCCGGCTCAATATTTATCCTACCCAATACCCCCCCCCCCCCCCACCCCCATCCTACACTTTTCCTGCTTGATAATGACCCCCCCCCCCCCTCCCGCAACCGTCATTGCCTTCTCAATAGTTCCCCTGCTCGATACTCCCCACAGCTCAATATTCATCCTACCCAATACTCCCCCCTCCCGCCCCCTGTCTCCCCCACCCTACACTTTTCCCTGCTCGATACTGGCCCTCCCGCAACCGTCACTGACTTCTTGATAATTCCTCTGATCGATACTCCCCCAGCTCGATCCTTCCCAGTTCAATATTCATCCCCCTCAATACTCACCTTTCCCCCTCACCGTTCACCCTGCTCGATAACGCCCCTGCTCACACACACACACACCCCTTCCCCCGATTCGACCTACTCTGCTTCCCCCCCCCCC
>CM031598.1:90643777-90653777 GCA_018398815.1 Conus ventricosus
AGCAGTGACTGGGTGCCTGATTCGTTTCAGAGAAGGCTGAAGACGGCGGAAAAAAAGGGATGGGCTCCGCCTTCCATCATGCTGTACCGTAGACACACAATGTATTTACAGCCCCTATGACCGATAGGCTATGAGAACTTTAACCTTTCAACCTTTCATTGAGAACATCATTTCCGATTTCAATTTTGGTCTCCTACCATAAGGACAAATAACATGGGACTGCAGTTTTTGAACACCACGAGCAGCCATTCACACTGACCAACACATGTTTCTTACACATGATCTGAAAAACGCGGTTTTTGAGCTCCCGATCTAGAGAGACACCCAGCCAAAATGGCTGCAACCTCCAAACAATTTATCAGCAGGAACTAAACAATTTATCAAATTATATAAAAGAAAATGGTTTAAAATTGTCAGGTGAAAAAACATGTTTGATGCTATTTAATAATGGTGAAAATCCTTCCATATTACCTATTTTGAACTTAGAGGATAATATCTTGAAATATCAAAACTGTGTTAAATTTTTAGGAGTCTTTTTGACAACAAAACTTATTTGGAAAAAGCATATAGAACATTTATTAACTTAGGCAAGAAAAAGATTAAACTTTTTAAAAATAATCAACTATCAGCCCTGGGGGCAAGACACAAAAACTTTAGTGCATTTGTCTACTTCTTTAGTTCGATCCAAATTAAAGTATGGCCAAGAAGTATATTATTCTGCTCCAAAATATCTGTTTAAAAAGCTACAAAGTTTGGATAGCAAAGCAGTGAAACTGGCCTTAGGTGTACCAGTTCATGCAAATACTAACAAACGTTATCAAGCTGCGGAGGTTTTACCTTTTCGAGAACAACGGCTCTTAGACGTACCAAAATATATGATTAGAAGTCTGTCAGTTAAGAACTCAAATACAACAGAACTATTGATGGATTCGAACAAAGATTATCCCAAACGAGCTAGAAATATTTTACATTTACAACCAATTAGAAATTACGCGTATAAGCTTATGCCTGATTGTAACATTGATTTATCAACAGTTTCTGAAGATCCCATCACGCCTAAGATTCCTCCCCCCCCCCCCCCCCCCCTTGGGAGCATTTGTGTGGAAATTTTGATTATAATTACACAAGTGTTTCTAAGACTGAAAACGTTAATCTCTTGGTTAGTGAGGTCAGGGTTCATCTTGACAATTTTTATAGCAATCACCTGAAAATTTACACTGATGGCTCAGTCCTATTGGTAGTGGTTCTGGTTTGTCATTCCTAGCCTAAATGTGAAAAAGAATTATCATATTGGCAAAGGGTTTTCCATATTTACAGCAGAATTATATGCAATATTGATGGCTTTGAGCTACATTTATGATGCTCCCATGCCTTTTCATAATATTCTCATATATGCTGATTCAAAATCTGTCTTGCAGTCTCTGGAACATTGGGATGGTAAGGCTCGGAAAGATTTACTTTTTGATATTCATCACCTTATACACTGTTTAAGGATTCATGGAATATGTATTGACTTTTGCTGGGTTCCCTCTCATAGTGGGTTGAAATGGAATGAAGCAGCAGATATACTTGCTAAAACTGGAGCTAAACATTGCCTCGATTGTAATTTATTATCTTCACTGAAAGCATCTTCGTCAGAAATGTTGCTAAAGTCAGAAAATTGTGTTTATAACAGAAATTGTGGAGAAAATCTCAAATATGTAAATACTTGTCCTCGTCACATTTCCAAGATAGTAACAAAACTCAAGTTAAATGCATGGAACACAAAATATTCTTGCCATGTTTTTTGTACTTGTGGTAAGCCTATTTCAGTGCATCATTTGTTGATAGAATGTTCAGTCTTAACTCCAATTTATAAAGAAAATTCTATTGATATCAACGTCCAAGATATCAGTCAAATATTGTCCAGCCCTTCTATCATAAACATTGATACTATTAATAGAATTCTATTGATATCAACGTCCAAGATATCAGTCAAATATTGTCCAGCCCTTCTATCATAAACATTGCTACTATTATCGCACGATCTGAAATTGCCAAGTTGCTTTGATGCGTGTTTATTTTTACCACTAATTCAAAAAGTTGTTGTTATTTTTTATCTTTGAGGTTAAGCTTTGTTAGTTAGAGATGACGTTTTAAATTATTTTTCGTCTGATATCATCAATGGTGAACAGACGTTAAATAAACCCCTGAACTGAACTGAACACACATACACTTGGTACAGACGGTCACATACGCTAAATATCCAACCACTGACGAACCTAAGAGTTCTGGCCAAGTAACGAAAAAGAAAGACTGAGAAAACGACAATTAGGCTGAAACTAGAGAAGAACCACCTGCTAAGGAAGAAGGAATGAATCCTATCGGCGCAGGCAGCGACAATGTGGAAGTTCCAGTGTTCCCAGAACTGAGGACGTTGTAGAACTGTCAAGGGAGACTAGTCACTATGCGTTAACAAAAAATAAGAAACAAACTTAAAAGAACATTTACTGTTCTGCCGAATGAAAGACAAACAGGGCACATGACAGTTTGTTTTGTCTCTTTCGTTCGGCGGAACAGTAAATCGATTTCCGCTTGCAGTCACCTAACTTGAAACTAAGAAATAAGGAAATACGGAGGGTTGGTGTGTAGCAGTCATAATCCAAAAGATGGAATACAATAACTCTGACAAAAAGAAGGACGCAGTCAGAAGTAGAGGACCATCAACCAACAAAGTAAAAAGACGCCAATGGTCCTTCAGAACAGAGTCAGAGTGAACACGGAAGAAATCATTGCGGAATAAGAAGATTCCAGACACGCAAATTCGGCTGGGTCTTCAACATCTGACCGCAGACAGAGAATAAGTCTCGGGACAATGTTGATCTGCAGCATGACTGAATGGACTTTAAGAAAGCCTTTGGCGATGGCCGACGTGAAGGTTTGTGATAGACTGCGAGAAGCTTCATCATTGACAACCTCGCACAAGTCATTGTTGAATCCTAGAAAAACACACAAGCTGCACAGCTGTTCTGATCGAACACGGGAGTACAGCCTGGCTCTTTCTGCTTCCTCTGTTTGCTTCTGTTCAACACCTACCTGGGAACAGACAGACACAGAGAGAGACAGAGGGAGGGAAATAGAGAGAGAAAGAGAAAGAAACTAAGAAAGAGTGACAGAGAGAGAGAGAGAGAGAGAGAGAGAGAGAGAGAGAGAGAGAGAGAGAGAAAGAGAGAGAGAGAGACAAAGACAGACAGACAGACAAACAGACACAGACAGACAGAGAGAGAGAGCTCTGGAAATAATAAACAATACAATATTGGAAGCGGTTTCATGCTTGAATATACATGTTCGACGTGTCTTCGGAATCACGGACAGTTCTATCATTGTCCTGGAGTTTCCGCATGTCCAACTGTGCATGCCATTGCCGGAATGGTGGACGATCCTAACTGGCGCCGTGCATGTCGTGGGACTGCCGGGAACGGCTGGACGTCTCCTGTCTCCCCGTCTTCCCCGTGACATTTCAATTTCCGATTTCAATGGCCGGAAACACTGAACCAACTGTGACGTCGACACACACAGCAGTTCGCTATGCAGTGACAGGACGTGCACTGGCGACCATCCAACATGTCACACAGAATGGAGAGACCCTTGGAGTGGATGGCGTGGTGTGTTGCAGCTCCCAAACCCTGGATCTTTTGTTACATGCTGATCGTATTGAATTGATCTGCATGTGGCCTTGCTGTGAGCCAATTAGCTGTGTGACGTAACTGATAACGGCGTGTTATACCGGCGAACTTGAGAGAGAAACAGACAGACAGACAGACAGACAGACAGAGAGCACAGTCAGAACCAGAGAGAGACAGACAGACAGACAGACAGAGAAAGAACACAAGCAGTCAGAACCAGAGAGGGGGCAGTAAGATATGAGAGGGGGGGGCGGAGGAGGGAGAGAGAGACAAACAGACCGACAGACAGCCAGACGGACAGACGGACGGACAGACAGACAGAAAGGCAGCAGAGGAGTACGGCGGGGGGAGGAAGCAAGAAGGTGGGATGGTAGGAGTACGATGAGGATGTGCTGCAGAGACAAGAGACTGAACACTCCATCGTGGCATGTTCAACTTGCGTGATCTTTTCGGTTCTTACCTGTTCAATATCAGATGTCGTTACACTTAAAATAATTACAACTTAATAAACTATGTTGTTCACGATGCCATATCACTCAAATTTTGTGTTTACGCGTATGAATAATACTCAATCCCCATACCTTTTTTTTTTTAACTTGTGCATGACAGCAATTTCTTCCATGAAAATTCAATGATAAACAGAAAACACGCGGGTGGTTTACATACGGATACAAAGTTGTTATGTGGCATCCCTCGGCTCCCTTAGCTTGTCACTGTCAGGAGACTTGACACAATGTCACCAGCGCTATGATCAGATACAGCACCCTCCAACTCCGATCAGGTCATTTTTTATGCATTGTTTTTCTTCTGGCAGTTTTTAATGGTAATCAGGCAACTGTTTACATCTTATTTGATTCCTTCATAATGAAACTGAATGTTGAAGTACTTAGCCGCCGGGTGAACGCCACAAATACCGAGGTGGCAGGCATCCACCTGTCGGCCTTCTCCAGACAGGAAAAGAACAAACAAGCAAACAAACCACAGAAATGAATATGCAATGGGGGGGGGGGGGGGGGGGGGAGTACAGGTGAACAAGTCTTATGCCACTCTGAAAATGACTGAACGAGGATGGGAATGGGAGGAGGGGAACATGACCGATGGAATGGAATGTAGACAACGAAGTGTATATGTTCACTCCTTCACGTCTTCACCAACGACAGATGGAATCGTGGAATCGTGAAGTTCCCCTACAGTGAACAGAACCACCTGTTGATGCTGACCGGAGCCCGCTTTCGTTTCCTGCAGGAGACGCTTCAGCGGTCAGTAGTCACCGTCTTCAACAGTGGTAGCAATCCACCCATGGTCTCCAACACAGAACACCACTTTCAATGTTTTCATCTACATTTTAAAACTTACAGTTTAATGAACCACTAAGTTTTAAATCTTCTTTGCAAAATGAAACCTTTTTTTTTTCCTTTCTCGTCTCTTTCATACCTCCTAGTCCCCTGGGAAGTAATCGAAGAACAGTTCACCAGGCTCCCCCAGTTCTGTGGATTGTGATCCAAGGCCTGGTTCTCTGCAGATGTTGTCCCAGTCCACTCCGCAAAGTTGTCAGTCCATCGTTCTTCCTGTCTGTCTTACCGGCCCTCGCCTTCAACACTTCCCTGGTTGACTGTCTTACCGGCCCTCGCCTTCAACACTTCCCTGGTTGACTGTCTTACCGGCCCTCGCCTTCAACACTTCCCTGGTTGACTGTCTTACCGGCCCTCGCCTTCAACACTTCCCTGGTTGACTGTCTTACCGGCCCTCGCCTTCAACACTTCCCTGGTTGACTGTCTTACCGGCCCTCGCCTTCAACACTTCCCTGGTTGACTGTCTTACCGGCCCTCGCCTTCAACACTTCCCTGGTTGACTGTCTTACCGGCCCTCGCCTTCAACACTTCCCTGGCTGACTGTCTTACCGGCCCTCGCCTTCAACACTTCCCTGGTTGACTGTCTTACCGGCCCTCGCCTTCAACACTTCCCTGGTTGACTGTCTTACCGGCCCTCGCCTTCAACACTTCCCTGGTTGACTGTCTTACCGGCCCTCGCCTTCAACACTTCCCTGGTTGACTGTCTTACCGGCCCTCGCCTTCAACACTTCCCTGGTTGACTGTCTTACCGGCCCTCGCCTTCAACACTTCCCTGGTTGACTGTCTTACCGGCCCTCGCCTTCAACACTTCCCTGGCTGACTGTCTTACCGGCCCTCGCCTTCAACACTTCCCTGGTTGACTGTCTTACCGGCCCTCGCCTTCAACACTTCCCTGGTTGACTGTCTTACCGGCCCTCGCCTTCAACACTTCCTGGCTGACTGTCTTACCGGCCCTCGCCTTCAACACTTCCCTGGTTGACTGTCTTACCGGCCCTCGCCTTCAACACTTCCCTGGTTGACTGTCTTACCGGCCCTCGCCTTCAACACTTCCCTGGTTGACTGTCTTACCGGCCCTCGCCTTCAACACTTCCCTGGTTGACTGTCTTACCGGCCCTCGCCTTCAACACTTCCCTGGTTGACTGTCTTACCGGCCCTCGCCTTCAACACTTCCCTGGCTGACTGTCTTACCGGCCCTCGCCTTCAACACTTCCCTGGTTGACTGTCTTACCGGCCCTCGCCTTCAACACTTCCCTGGTTGACTGTCTTACCGGCCCTCGCCTTCAACACTTCCCTGGTTGACTGTCTTACCGGCCCTCGCCTTCAACACTTCCCTGGCTGACTGTCTTACCGGCCCTCGCCTTCAACACTTCCCTGGTTGACTGTCTTACCGGCCCTCGCCTTCAACACTTCCCTGGCTGACTGTCTTACCGGCCCTCGCCTTCAACACTTCCCTGGTTGACTGTCTTACCGGCCCTCGCCTTCAACACTTCCCTGGTTGACTGTCTTACCGGCCCTCGCCTTCAACACTTCCCTGGTTGACTGTCTTACCGGCCCTCGCCTTCAACACTTCCCTGGTTGTCTGTCTTACCGGCCCTCGCCTTCAACACTTCCCTGGTTGACTGTCTTACCGGCCCTCGCCTTCAACACTTCCCTGGTTGACTGTCTTACCGGCCCTCGCCTTCAACACTTCCTGGTTGACTGTCTTACCGGCCCTCGCCTTCAACACTTCCCTGGCTGACTGTCTTACCGGCCCTCGCCTTCAACACTTCCCTGGTTGACTGTCTTACCGGCCCTCGCCTTCAACACTTCCCTGGTTGACTGTCTTACCGGCCCTCGCCTTCAACACTTCCCTGGTTGACTGTCTTACCGGCCCTCGCCTTCAACACTTCCCTGGTTGACTGTCTTACCGGCCCTCGCCTTCAACACTTCCCTGGTTGACTGTCTTACCGGCCCTCGCCTTCAACACTTCCCTGGTTGACTGTCTTACCGGCCCTCGCCTTCAACACTTCCCTGGCTGACTGTCTTACCGGCCCTCGCCTTCAACACTTCCCTGATTGACTGTCTTACCGGCCCTCGCCTTCAACACTTCCCTGGCTGACTGTCTTACCGGCCCTCGCCTTCAACACTTCCCTGGTTGACTGTCTTACCGGCCCTCGCCTTCAACACTTCCCTGGCTGACTGTCTTACCGGCCCTCGCCTTCAACACTTCCCTGGTTGACTGTCTTACCGGCCCTCGCCTTCAACACTTCCCTGGTTGACTGTCTTACCGGCCCTCGCCTTCAACACTTCCCTGGTTGACTGTCTTACCGGCCTTCGCCTTCAACACTTCCCTGGCTGACTGTCTTACCGCCCTCGCCTTCAACACTTCCCTGGTTGACTGTCTTACCGGCCCTCGCCTTCAACACTTCCCTGGTTGACTGTCTTACCGGCCCTCGCCTTCAACACTTCCCTGGCTGACTGTCTTACCGGCCCTCGCCTTCAACACTTCCCTGGTTGACTGTTTACCGGCCCTCGCCTTCAACACTTCCCTGGTTGACTGTCTTACCGGCCCTCGCCTTCAACACTTCCCTGGTTGACTGTCTTACCGGCCCTCGCCTTCAACACTTCCCTGGCTGACTGTCTTACCGGCCCTCGCCTTCAACACTTCCCTGGTTGTCTGTCTTACCGGCCCTCGCCTTCAACACTTCCCTGGTTGACTGTCTTACCGGCCCTCGCCTTCAACACTTCCCTGGTTGTCTGTCTTACCGGCCCTCGCCTTCAACACTTCCCTGGTTGACTGTCTTACCGGCCCTCGCCTTCAACACTTCCCTGGTTGACTGTCTTACCGGCCCTCGCCTTCAACACTTCCCTGGCTGACTGTCTTACCGGCCCTCGCCTTCAACACTTCCCTGGCTGACTGTCTTACCGGCCCTCGCCTTCAACACTTCCCTGGCTGACTGTCTTACCGGCCCTCGCCTTCAACACTTCCCTGGTTGACTGTCTTACCGGCCCTCGCCTTCAACACTTCCCTGGTTGACTGTCTTACCGGCCCTCGCCTTCAACACTTCCATGGTTGACTGTCTTACCGGCCCTCGCCTTCAACACTTCCCTGGTTGACTGTCTTACCGGCCCTCGCCTTCAACACTTCCCTGGTTGACTGTCTTACCGGCCCTCGCCTTCAACACTTCCCTGGTTGACTGTCTTACCGGCCCTCGCCTTCAACACTTCCCTGGTTGACTGTCTTACCGGCCCTCGCCTTCAACACTTCCCTGGTTGACTGTCTTACCGGCCCTCGCCTTCAACACTTCCCTTGTTGACTGTCTTACCGGCCCTCGCCTTCAGCACTTCCCTGGTTGACTGTCTTACCGGCCCTCGCCTTCAACACTTCCCTGGTTGACTGTCTTACCGGCCCTCGCCTTCAACACTTCCCTGGTTGACTGTCTTACCGGCCCTCGCCTTCAACACTTCCCTGGCTGACTGTCTTACCGGCCCTCGCCTTCAACACTTCCCTGGTTGACTGTCTTACCGGCCCTCGCCTTCAACACTTCCCTGGTTGACTGTCTTACCGGCCCTCGCCTTCAACACTTCCCTGGTTGACTGTCTTACCGGCCCTCGCCTTCAACACTTCCCTGGTTGACTGTCTTACCGGCCCTCGCCTTCAACACTTCCCTGGTTGACTGTCTTTCCGGCCCTCGCCTTCAACACTTCCCTGGTTGACTGTCTTACCAAGGCCATGAGATCGTGTTGCATGGTCATGCCCGTTCTTCCTGTCTGTCTTTCCGGCCCTCGCCTTCAACACTTCCCTGGTTGACTGTCTTACCAAGGCCATGAGATCGTGTTGCATGGTCATGCCAGGGTAGGAACTCAAAAAAAAGGAAATAAAAACAAACTTAAAAGATGTCCGGATCGATTCACATCCGGGTACAATTTTGGCCTCTGACATACTGATCGCACACTTGATGATGATGACTCAACTTTGCTTCGTGTTTCCATGATACTTTTCTGGAGTCTCTCCCCAATATCCACTGACGGAGCACTCCTGAAAGCCAGGTATCTCTAGAATAGCACCCGGGCATTTCGGGAATAGTCCCGGCCATTTCGGGAAAAGCCCCGGGCATTTCTGGAATAACCCCTGGCATCTCTAGAATAGCCCACGGGCATTTCTAGAATAGCCCCGGGCGTTTCTGGAATAGCCTCCGGGCATTTCTGGAATAATTTTTTTTTCATTGTTAGTGATTCCGCATGACAAATGTGGACAAAACAGATTACAAGACAAAACATGACGCGTTTCGACCTCTTAGGTCTCCTTCAGGCAAAACAAACAACATCTAGGTCAATGAAACGAAGAACGAGCAATCATTTATCTTCTCATGTTCGGCGCAAGATGGGTGTTGAATGAAAACCTTCCAACTAACAATTCTTTTCCAAATTTGTTTTAATTTCCGCCTTCTGTCACCTCATTTTGAAATCTATTTCTGGAATAGTACCGGCATTTCAAGAATTGGCGGACAACGTCCGAATTCTAAAAATTTCCGAGCGGTTCTAGAATCGCCTGAAATTCCCAAAACGCGCGGAGCAACCCTATTTAAGAGAATGCAACCTCTTTATAAACCAACTACCTTGCATTCGTAGTGATCAGCCGTGTGGCAGTAGGAATGGAAACAAATATTCCGCGAATTCCACATTAGGAAAATTGCTGAAGTGTGTCTTGTTCTTTTGTTTCCGTCTTGTTGACGATTTGTTTTGTTTTTGTAGCTCGAGTGCGCGCGCATGTGTGTGTCTGTGATTTTTTTTTTTCTTTTTAAGTAGGACCGTGACAAATACCTGAGGCAAAATTGGAGGGGGTTGAACTCGTCAGGGAGCACCCAAGTTGGGTGTCGATGGGAGAAGAGGGAAGATGGTCTCTCCCAGCTTCTGTGACCCTCCAGTGCCGGGATTAGAGGGGACAGCGTTTGACAGTCACGGAAACGTAAAATTCCCAACGAGAGGAGACATCCACATCAA
>CM031598.1:90656277-90661940 GCA_018398815.1 Conus ventricosus
AATCAATGTCAGGTCGACATGAAGACACCCACTGGAGTAGACACTGCACGGCTGCTTTATCACTACCTGTTCCGAACGCGGAAAACCTCCCGGTAAGCCTGCAAATGCCGACGACAATCGCTTAATCGCGGAACCCACTCATGTTGGTTCCCGTGTCCGGCAGCCAAACACGAATGCTCTGGTCAGCCTGAGTGCTGAAGTGGACATTATTTTTTTTTTTTGGTCAGTTAGGACCTACTAAACTTTTTTTCTTAGTAATACTTACAATGATAACAACACGACCAACAACAACAATAATCATATTGATAATATTAATAATATAATGTAGTCATCCACAGCACTTGAACTGTAGAGGTCCTTCTGTACAGTAAACTGACAAACTGATACTCTTAGACATAATCATTAACAGCTCTACCGCATCCATATCATAAACTCTTCCGGGGGCCGGAATAGCCCAGTGGTAGAGCGCCGGACTCGTAATCTTGGTGATCCTGGGGTTGCGGGTTCGAATCTCCGCCGGTCCGTTTCGGTACAGGTGGATTTTTCCCTCGGAGTTAACGTTGGTTCTGACTCCATTTCCCATACAGTCGTTCGAATGAGACTATAAACCGAGGTTCCGTGTGTAAACGCACGCATAACATCTTGCACACACGTAAAATCCCATCACCAACTTTCGGAAGAGAAGGCCAGTTTGGCCGTTGGTATGGATGACATGTTACACGTAGCATACACCTTCCCCGAAATTGGAATATGGCTGCCTTAATGGCGGGATAAAAAACGGTCATACAACAAACGTTCACTCCCTTTGTTGGGTAGATGGGATTAATCCTTGCCTGTGTATACAGGGCGTGTCCGCAGGAGTATCAGTCTGCGTATGCAGAAGAAGAAGAAAAGAGTAAACTCTTCCACTCCTCATTCCATTATCACTCACACCACCTCTCCTTTTTTTTCCTCCTCTGTGAAGAACGTTTTGAGGGGCAGCTTGCATGAACGCATCATGGGAGCCAGAGTTACCCCACTTGTTTGTTCTTTGCATCTTTTCGGGGTTTTTTTTCCCCAATCTTTTTCTTGTTCTTTTAATGTTGTTCACAAAACATCGCCGCTTTGCATCTTTAAGGGGTTTTTTTTCAATCTTTTTCTTGTTCTTTTAATGTTGTTCACAAAACATCGCCGCTTTACATCTTTAAGGGTTTTTTTTCAATCTTTTTCTTGTTCTTTTTTTGTTCACAAAACATCGCCGCTCTGTGTGTTCAGGTTTTCATCATTAGAGCCTAGCCGACCATACCGAGCGTGTTCAGGGCTGTCAGACCCGTACAGGAGACACGTCACAGTATACCAGGTCAGATCAAGAAACGAACTAAATGCTGCGAAGGAAACAAACAATTCAAGCAGGAAATGACATGGTAGCTGAACTGTTGACGGTGTGTTGCATACGAAATTAGGCTGCGATGACAGTGTCAGGCCTTTCCAGTAATTGTTCTCTCCCAGGTTTAAGAAAATTCGTTTTTGAAAAAAAAAAATAATGAAAAATATGTAAACGTCATGAACATTCATTAAAAAAAAGCCATAAGAGCACATCCACATTGCAGACTCGACAGCTAGTGTCCTACTTCATCACTAGATTACATTTTTTAAAAGCTGGCGAATTGAAAACTGATATCAGACAAAGCAAAATTCCCGAATAAAGAGAGGTGAATGACCCACAAAGGCAGAAGAAGAAAAAAAAGAACGAAATAGAGGCAAAGTCAGAGAGAGTGACAGAGAAGATGAAGTTACTGGCTCAGAACTGGAAAAGCCCCTGCGTCCCCAGCGCTCTGTTGGTGACAACAGGTGCAAAATCTTCTGCTGACATTTGTGATCGGTATTTCACAGTTTGATTCTCAATGTAAGACCACACCCTAATGCACCTCATCCCTCCAGCGTGAATACTTGCTCAGGGCATAGTGCTGCTTTCTCAGCCACATGGCTCCTCTCATCCCAACCCAAACAATGGTCACAGAGGCTCGAATCCTCCGGCAGGAAAGATGTGAGCAGCTCCTATGATGACTGAAGCTGACGAAGGGAGGCTACTCCCCGTGCAGCAACAACAGTGGTTCTGGTTCCTATCCTGGGTCCTTTTCCCCGTACCCTGCACTTTCTTAAAACAAAAGCGTACTTCTGTACATATTTATGTGTATATGAGTGCATGTTCTGTACATATTTATGTGCATATAAGTGCATGTTCTGTACATATTTATGTGTATATGAGTGCATGTATTTGTGACGTGTGTACGTAGGAATTTAAGGAAAGTCTATATACACAGGCGTGTGCGTGAGCTGTGTACGCGAACGCTTTGTGTGTGTGTTTTTGTGTGTGTGAGTGTGTGTGTGTGTGTGTGTGTGTGTGTGTTGGGTGTGTGTGTACGTGTGTGTGCACGTGTGTGTAGGGTGGGGGGGTGGGGGTGGGGGTGTCTGTGTGTGTCTCTGTCTGTGTCATGTGTGTGTGTGTCACTGTGGTGTGGGTGGTGTGTGTTGGTGTGTGTGTGTGTGTGTGTGTGTGTGTGTGTGTGTGTGTGTGTGTGTGTGTGTGTTGTCTGTCGTCTGTCTGTCTGTGTGTCTGTCTGTGTGTGTGTGTCTGTGTGTGTCTGCGTACAGTGTCTGTGTGTCTGTGTCTGTGTGTGCGCGCGCATGTGTGTGTGTGTGTGTGTGTGTGGTTTTGGTGTGTGTGTGTGGTGTGTTGTGTGTGGTGTGTGTGTGTGTGTGTGTGTCTGTGTCTGTGGGCCTGTGGGCCTGTGTGTTTGTCTGTATGGGAGGGGGGGGGGGGTTGTGTGTGTGTGTGTGTGTGTGTGTGTGTTGTGTGGTGGGGTGTGTGTGTGTGTGGTGTGTGTGTGTGTGTGGTGTTTTGGGGTGTCTGTGGGCCTGTGTGTGTGTGTCACGAGTTTGTCACGAGGCCTATGACGTTTGGCCCATCTAGGGGGGTGGAATTATTCATTTATTTTTGTCGTTGTTGTTGTCGTGTATCCGTCCTTGAGGTGGCTTGTGGTGCGGTTGCACCTTAATGTCGTTCAGCTCAGGTTAGGTTTACTTTCTCTCCCCTCTCTCCTCTTATTCCACTCCCCGTGCAATTCATCCTGCAATTTCACGGGTGGCTGGTACCTTTCGCTTGAACTGGCTGTCTCTATGGGCCCTCTCGTCTGTCTTTTTACCTGTCGCACCGTGCATTATTCCTCTTAGGCTTGGGGTATTCTCACTGTGACGTAGCGTGGCATGTTGGCTGCCATCGCTGAGGCAGGTTTTCTCTTGACTCGAGGGGAAGATGTCTCTGGGAGCGCCTGCTCCGGTTTTGGTTCTACACCACTTCGTCGAAGTTACGGTCGGTACCTTCATTCCACAGTCGGCCTGTAGGGGGGGGGACATCACGTCAACTCTTTTCCGCATTGCTCTGCTGTCCTCTCGACCGGACAGAGGTAGAGAGTCGCTTGACCCGCCACGGGGGTTCAACCACGGGTAGTGGTAAGCATCAGTTTCGTGGTTTGTTGTTGTTGTTTTTTGTTAGCCGGCTAATTTTTTCCTTTTGCGCAACTTCTTTTGGTTTTCAAAATTATAAAAGAAATATTGTTTGAGACCACTTTTTCTGGTTAATTCAATCTTTAACCTGGCCAGTCAAAATTATATCCAAAAGTCTTCTCCTTTTTATTGTATTGGTGATGCGGTAGTCGGTGGGATTTAGGGTGGGCTCGCTTGGGCCCCGCTCGTCCGCCCCCCGTCACAATTGGCCGGTCTCTTTTTCTTCGGCCACCGTCTGTTTTTGTGTGCAGGGGAACGAGTTTTTTGTTTGCGAGCGTGCGTACGCATGATTTGTCGTTTGGGGTGCGTGGTTGGAGAATTTTGTCGTTTTGGAAAGGTTGCTATAAAATGTGGTGATAATTGTGCCATTGAATTATTATTTGCAAATGTGATGAGTTATAAAGCAATGGTTGCTGTATTTTGTTCAGTTCCTAAGAAAAGGAAAATGTTGAGCGTGAGTGAGGAGGAAAGAAACCATGATTTTTCTATTCATGTGTTTTAACCGTGAATGTAACTTCTTACCTGCTTCGTGTGAGGAGACCTTTAGCGAACGTTCCCGGGTTTGGGTTTGTTTACTGTGTTATGTTCAGGTCTGTGTGAGGGGATGCTGTTAGTTTTAGTCAGCGAACCTCCCCTCGCCCATCATGCGAGGGGCTTTTAGGATTTGACAGCATATGCTAGACTGTAAATGACTGCGGGGTTCCAGTGGGCCCCCCTTCTTTCCTTCCAGTTTTCTTCCGGTTCCCCTCTTCCCGGGGACTCACCGGGGGTTGCGCTGTTGGGGCCGGGGCACTGGTTGAGGAGCACGGGCTTTGCTGGAGGATCCCGACCCCTGTCCGGGACCTTCAGCGACAACGCCTCGTCCACGGGGACGCGTTTCTCCGTGGTCCCGGACTTCCCACAGCCAGTGTCACCAATGTGGTTCGCTATGTGTCGTGCAATTCGGGTGTGTGTGTGTCCCAAAGGTGTCGGCATTGAAAGACCCTTCGTTCAAGAACCGACCCGTTTGGGGCACTTGATGCGACTCGGTGCTCACAGTGAACTTTGGAGGGCAGGGGGTGTGGGGGAACCACACGAAGCACGGAAAGGAATGTGTGTGTTGAAATGCATTAATTGTGTTTTATGTCGTGAGTTTGAAATGCTTGATTGTGATTGTGCATTCGTGTGTGTTGAAATGCATTAATTGTATGTCATGAGTGTTGAAAAGCTTGATGGTGATTTGCATGTTGTGTTTGTTGGAATGCTTATTTGTGACTATGTGGGTGTTGGTGGGAATAAAGGGGTGTTTTATCGAATTTTTTCTTGTGTGGGTCTCTTGCGGGCGTGTGAGTTCGTCACTCCCTTCACTCCCATCTAAACCGATCCTGTCAGGGCAGACCTCCAGGGGTCGGTCGTGACATTTGTGGGGGCTCGTCCGGGATGTGAAGGGCTCTGACTGTCTCCCTCGTTTCGCGAGTACCTGTCCAGTTCCCGTCGTTTTGTATACGTTTAGTTAGTTTGTCTGTTTGTTTGTGGGTGGTTGGCTGGGTGACCTAGCGTGTAGGGAGTCTTGGTGGCCTGAAGGAACATCTGGGGTGACTGGGGAGTCGAGGTGAGACCAGGGGGAGTCGACCGCGACCAGACCTCCTCCTTCCGCCGGTGCCTCACGCAGATTACGGCCGTAAGACTTTCCTTTCTGTTGCCACTCATCTGTCATTCCTGTTATGTAGTTACCAGTTTTTTTTTACCGGGGTTATTGATACAGGTGGGTGTATCGGACGTTAGTGTCACTTTTTCCTCTCTCCCGGGTTTTCCCTCTGCCATTTTTTTTTTTTTTTTTTTTTTTTGTCGGTGAGCCCCACCCCACTGTTGCTCGTGCTGTGGAGCGCGGTGTTTCCAGAGTGGGAGCAGCCTGGACATTTTTTTTTTATTTTTTTTTTGTCGGTGAGCCCTACCGCACTGTTTTCGGCTGTGGAGTGTGGGTTTTTCCGAGTGGGGCAGCCTGGAATGTACTTGAGTTTTTTTTTTTTAGCTGTTTCTCAGTCGTCACCCAAGGGACGGGGTTCCGAGCGGTTTGTTTCTTTCAAGTGGAATTGTTCTTTTTCCCCCTTTATTAAAAAAACCGTTAGGTATAAAAT
>CM031598.1:90662040-90667040 GCA_018398815.1 Conus ventricosus
CATGAGGCAACCCACCAGAGGAGACACTGCACTGCTGCCGAGTCCCTTCGGTGGTGTTCAGTGGCGCCTGTTCTGATCCAACATGCCCAGGACAACACATACTAAGCCCCCTATTGGCAACAATAATAGCTTAGTCGCGTAGCCGGCATGAGTGAGCTCTCCCTCCGGACGGCGTCCGTCCAACGGCAGTTCTCATGAATTTGCCGTTACCAGTGACCCGACTCCAAATACACCAAGCTGACAGTTCTAGTTTGCTACGCACCAACCGAAGATGCAGATATAGAAGCCAAGGATGCATTTTACGATCAGCTCCAAGCAGCAGCGGAGAGTATTTGCGCCCATGACATGGTGCTGATCCTCGGCGATTTGAATGCAAAGATGGGCAGTGACAACACCGGGAGGGAGCATGTTATGGGCAAACATGGAATTGGTACCATCAACGACAATGGAGAAAGACTAGCAGACTTCTGTGGAGAGAACAACCTGTTGATTGGAGGCACCCTTTTTCAACACAGAGATATTCACAAAACAACCTGGACATCACCAGACGGGACCACCAAAAACCAGATAGATCACATCATAGTCAATCGGAGATGGAGGAGCTCCCTTCAAGATGTCAGGGCCTACAGAGGAGCAGATGTTGCCAGTGATCACACCCTTGTGTTGGCCACCGTTTCCCTGAAACTACGCCGAACACGAGGAAGACAGGCACGTCAGCAGAGAATAGACTCTGACAGACTGAATGAGACGCTCACCAAACAAGCTTTCGCTGTGGAAATAGAGAACAGATTCCAGGCGCTAGGGGAACAACAAGAGTTAACAATAGACAGCTTCAACCAGGCCTTGCGGGAAGCAGGAGAAAAGGTACTAGGCTTCCGCCGAAAGAAGAAGGAAGAGTGGATAGGGAAAGGAACCTGGGAAAAGATAGATGAAAGAAAGCTGACAAAGCAGAAGATCAACAACACCAGATCAGAACGCTTGAAAGAGCAGCACAGAAGAAGATATGCAGAATTAAACAAAGAGGTAAAGAAGATGACAAGAGCTGACAAGAAGGACTACATCGAGAAACTGGCAGATGAGGCAGAGGAAGCAGCTGGTAGAAATGATCTAAAAACGCTGTACAAGATAAACAAGCAGCTAAACAATGGGTTCCAAAACAATGATGTACCAGTAAAGGACAAGAATGGGAAGGTCGTTGAGGGAGAGGCAGAAAAACTACAGCGCTGGAAAGAACATTTCGAGTCAGTTCTGAACAGACCAAACCCCCCTCAGCTAGCAGATATCCAACCGGCAGGTATAGACCTGGACATCTGCATCGATCCACCGAGCCTAGAAGAAGTGACAGCAGCAATCAAAACAATGAAGAATGGAAAAGCACCAGGGGCAGATGGGGTAACGGCAGATATGTTGAAAGCAGATATTAATGTGACAGCCCCTATTCTGACGGAGATCTTCAGACAGGTTTGGGAAACGGGCCAGACCCCTGAAGCGTGGAAAACTGGTCTTATCTTCAAGTTGCCCAAAAAGGGAGATCTTGGAGATTGCAACAACTGGAGGGGCATAACACTTCTTTCTCTCACTAGCAAGGTATTTAGCAAGGTTGTGATGTCAAGGCTGACGGAAACCCTTGAGAGGAATCTCCGTCCACAACAAGCAGGCTTTCGCCCTGGACGATCCTGCTCAGATCATATCTTCACTCTGCGCCAGGTTCTGGAACAGAGCAATGAGTGGAACACGCCTTTGTACATCAACTTCATTGACCTGGAGAAGGCATTTGACAGCATCCACCGAGAGTCCTTATGGAAAATCCTGAGACACTACGGAATCCCTGCAAAACTTGTCCGGGTCATTGAGATGCTGTACAGTGACTTCAGCGCACAAGTGATCTGCAACACGGAGCTCACAGACGCCTTCAATGTCGGCACGGGAGTGAAACAGGGCTGCATCCTATCGCCTTTCCTCTTCATCCTGGCCATGGACTGGATTATGAAGAACGCCACAGACAGAGAGAGGAGGGGAATCAGATGGACCACGACAATGGTGGCAACAACAACACTGGAAGACTTGGACTTTGCTGACGATATTGCCCTGATGTCACATCGCTACCAAGACATGCAGGAGAAAACAGATGCCTTGGCAGCAACAGCTGGAAACCTTGGCTTGAAGGTCAACACCAAGAAGACAAAGAGCATGAGAATGAATGCCAGAGTCCAAGACAACATCAAACTGAACGGAGACGAAATTGAGGAAGTTAGCGACTTCACCTATCTTGGATCCAAGATGTCAAATACAGGGGATGGGGAGGTGGAGATCCGGGCTCGACTTGCAAAAGCCAGCCAGGCCTTTGCCTCACTCAGGAGCACATGGAAGACAGGGAATATCCGCCTGAAGACCAAGTTACGAATCTTCAAATCAAATGTAATAAGCACCCTTCTTTATGGATCAGAATCATGGAAGATGACCAAAACCATCAGCAACAAACTAGATGTCTTCCAAAACAGATGCCTCAGACGCATTCTACGCATCTATTGGCCGAATACCATCACCAATGAAGAACTCCACCAAAGAGCAGAAACTGAACCCATCTCAACGCAAATCAAACGAAGGCGTTGGCGATGGATAGGCCATGTGCTCCGCCAGCAGACAACAGCCATTTCCAGAATCGCCCTACGATGGACTCCTGATGGCCGAAGAAGAAGAGGACGCCCCAAGGAAACTTGGAGGAGAACAGTAGAGAGGGAGATGAAGGACAATGGTTGGACATGGGGCCGTCTGGAACGTGTTTCAGCCGACCGACATCAGTGGCGGGCTCTGGTCGAGGCCTTATGTGCTACCAGCACAAAGAGGACTAGATAGATAGATAGTGACCCCGACAGACCTGAACCAAGGGCATAGGTGTGGAGAGGTCATTGAAACTGAGGTTGCCATGACAGCAGGGCCTGAAGGCCCTGAATTTGAGACTTTTTAAACCCTGACCGATGAGATTGAGGATGAGTAAGATGATACTGCATATTTCCAATCTGATCTGAGGCTGCATGACAAGGCTGCACTCTACGCTTACTTGCGTGATATATCCCGGCGTCAACCAGGAGATACAGACACATGCAGTGTTGGTCGGGAAGTTTGAACAACACCTTTGATGACACATCCATGTAAGTGGATGAAACTCGCCTGTATGGTCCCAGCCTTTCCAGTGGAGCCTACAGCAAAATTAACTGTGGGTAGCAGCCGATTGGGCAGAAAAGTGCAGAGGCACTTTTGAAGAAAAAAAATAGTGAAGTGTGTTGCTTTCATTGCCTTTGAACGAGCGAACGAACGGATGAAGTTTATTGCTATCAAGCTGCACAGCCCATTTAGCAAATCGGCGCGATGTACAATAACAAAACGCGACTCGATTTAATCGACATGGAAACCACAGCAATGTCTTTTTCTTTCACTTTCCATGAGAAGATCGTGGAGGAGAAATGTCGCTGGTATGTGTTCACTGTCGGTTCTGTAGAGCACGGTCACCCCAGGCAGAACTGGATCAGGTCGTGACGAGCGTGCAGCCGCCTGTAAGAAAGCCTGTAAAGACAAGTAGTTATGGCCTTTAAATAGCAGAAGAGGATGCTGGGCGAGTTGAATGAATAAGTGCAGAGTAAGAATATAAACCAGAGAAGGACATGACAGATATCAGATACAAGTATTCAGTAAGCCAGCAGAGTGAAATAAGGTGATGTGTGTGGTCTTCGTTTTTCATTCTGTTAATGAATAAACCTCTAATGTTCTTCCTACTGGCGGACATACTGCTCAGTTTACGACAAACATGCTGTAGCTGTCCATTCTGTGTATGATAGATGTTTTGTCGCCTGAAACAGTAACAATAACAATAATTGGATAATTTGTCTTGCTTCAGTTAGAGGTGAAAATGTTGTAAAGCGGCATGATGTTCAGAAAAGGCGGATGGAGAATAGTGGATGTTGGACGACACTCATAAACAGACAGTGTTTCAATCTGCAGCTTTAACAGATTCTGCAAAGCGAAGCAGACCGTTTTCGTATCATGTGTTTAAAAGCGATTGAGAGTGTTTGAAAATCTGTTGGTCCCAAGTGTTTCCTTAAAGCTTATCCATTCTCAGCTGCATTCTGCTGTACAACACGGTCTTGAAGTGGAATGGGTAGGACCTTGCCAATGCTGCCATGCATTGTGACGTCATTTTCTTGTGGAAGAGAGTGTTGTCAAGCAGTTTGTCGTATGTTATGTGAAGCGTTTCAGAGTGGATCCATACACTCCATAAACAACCTTTTTTTTGTTCTAACCTTCGATGTGCGATTCCCCAATTTTATTCCACTTCCCTTCCTTTGACCATGTTGTACTGCAGTGTAGCACCAGTACAGGCTAAGACAAAGGGAAGGGAGTGAGCGGTCAATGAATTTTCGTTAATAGCTTGCTTGAATCGGAAAAAGAGGGCTATTTGCAGCTATTGTGGATCGGTTGGGGCAGCCCAGATCTATTGAGGTCAGTCTAGAATGAGCCCGGGGTCAACTCCAATGGGGAGTGTAGTCTGAGATACTTGAAGTGGCCCCCTTCTTCCTGTGTCTGGCCCCTCAGTGATGCTTAGTTCTGTGTGGGGTCTGGAACTGTGGAAAGCCAGACTGTGCCTTTATGTGAGCTGACCCCCATTCCGCGTGGTTTTAATGCTTTCTCCACTTGAGCCTTTGATTTGAAAGACTGAAGTGTGTGCGTGGGAGGCAGGAGGAGGGGAGGAGAGACAAATTCAGGTTTGTTAACACACACACACACACACACACACACACACACACACACACACACACACACACACACACACACACACACACACGCACGCACATACACACACACACACACACATCCACTCCAACGCCCATCGCCCGCAAACTGCTAGACACACACATATACAGAGACGAAGAAAGAGAGAGAGGGGGGGGGGGAGGGAGGGAGAGACAGAGACAAAAAGATGGATAGACGGACGGACAGACAGG
>CM031598.1:90677040-90687040 GCA_018398815.1 Conus ventricosus
ATTTGAGAGTCACATGGAAACATAAAGCAGTTGCCTGTGACGTCTGCAATACATGGTATCACACTAAATGTATGTTATCAAATTCAGCAGTTTATGAAGCATTATGCAATAGTGATATATCTTGGACGTGTTTTACCTGCGAGCTTCCAAACTTTAGTTCGAGACTTTTTGAAGATTCTATTGAAGACTGCAGCTCAAAAAGCAACCGTTTTGACCCTATCTCACCAGACCGATCCCCAAAAGAAAACTTGAAATTTTGTCCTAAGTTTGCATCCACCCCTGATTCCAAAACTGATAAAATCCCAAATCATAAAGTGCAACCGAACTCCAAATCATTAAGAGAAAAAGATAAACTTAAATGCATAGTCGTAAACTTTCAATCACTTATCAAGAAAAAGGAAGAACTCAGTAATTTAGTCACCGAAAAAAACATTGATGTTGTAATTGGAACAGAAACTTGGCTAGAAACTGGAACATCCAGCAGTGAACTTCTAATGGAGGATTTTGATATTTATAGAAAGGACAGACTTGGAAAAAGAGGTGGGGGAGTCTTGATTGCCATTAGGAAGAACTTAGCCAGTGAGTTTTTATATCAAGGCAAAAATAGTGAAAGTTATTTTGTAGGATTAATTTTAAGAATAAGAGACATTGTTGGATCAGTATACAGACCTCCAGACTCGGATGAAAATGTATGTTCGTCTATTTGCAGAGACATGTCTGACATTGGTTTGGCCAATAGGAAGGCAATATTATGGATTGGTGGAGACTTCAACTTACCAGATATTGATTGGCGTTAAGATGCCGTACTTGGTAATCAATACAATAAAAATATTAATTCTCAGTTTTTTGATACCACCAAAGACCTGGGATTAGTGCAGTCAGTTGAAATACCAACACGTGGTAAGGCATTCCTGGATTTATTTTTTACCAATTGTCCAGGCGCTTTAGGCAATCAGGAATTAATTGCAGGCCTGGGTGATCATGCCATAATTCTCTTAGAGAGCAACTTTCAAAGAAAACCCCCTAAACGTACCAACAGACTCTGGAACCAAGGAGACTTACCAAAATTACGCAGGGATACTCATGATTTCAGTCGTCTTTTTTTTTTTTAGGTCTCATAGTGTTAAAGATAATGTCAATGACCTTTGGAAGTGTATAAAAACTAACTTGGAATTTATTATGGATGACAACATACCTACTAAAATAACTTCAAGCAAGAACCACCGGCCATGGATTACTACAAAAACTAATCGTTTGTTGGGAAGGAAACATCGTTTCTTTAAGAAATTGAAACTACACCCTAATTCAGAAAGATTACTGGTTAGGTATAAACATATCAAGAGAAGGTGTCAGAGAGAATGTAGGCTTGCTCACTCCAATTATGTTAATTCGATGATTTCAGAAGGTGATCATCAAAACAAGAAATTATGGTCTTACATAAGGAGTAAGAGACAGGACAACATTGGGATTCCAGACCTGAGAAACAACCAGAATAACCTAATACTGGACCCTGAAGGGAAAGCAAATTTACTAAACAAGCAGTTTTGTTCGGTTTTCTCAAATCCCAAGCCTTTAATTAACGTTAGACTAAAGGATGATGATAAACTCCCTGAAATGCAAAACATCAAAGTAAACAAAGCAGGAGTATTTAAGTTACTGACCAACATCAATGAAAACAAAGCTACTGGTCCTGATGGCGTTCCTGGCAAGCTCTTAAAATTATGTGCCAATGAATTGAGTGGGGTATACCAACTACTTTACCAAGCTTCACTGGACCAGGAGTAATACCTTATGAGTGGCGAGATGTGAGCATTGTTCCCTTATTCAAAAAGGGTGACAAAACAAAAGCAGAGAACTATAGACCTGTATCTCTTACATCCATATCACCAAAACTACTTGAACACATAATATATAGTAGCATAATGGACCATCTTGACAAATATGACTTCTTAAATAACGCCCAGCATGGCTTTAGACAGCGAAGGAGTTGTGAGACTCAACTTATAACAACTCTCAATGATTTTAATAACTGTCTTAACAACAGACAGCAAATAGATGCAATTATATTAGACTTTTCTAAAGCCTTTGATAAGGTTGACCATGATGGCCTCCTGCTTAATTTAAATTAGAACACATCGGCATTGGCGGTTCTTTGCTAAAATGGGCTAGATCATTCCTCGTTGGGAGAACGCAGAAAGTTGTTGTGGAAAGGTCGTCATCCCATTGTAAACCAGTCTTGTCAGGTGTACCACAGGAAACTGTTCTGGGCCCTTGTTTTTCTTAATTTATATAAATGACATAAGTAGAAATCTCTCTCCTGGAACTACTATAAGTTTTTTTGCAGATGACAGCTTAGTATATAGAACAGTCAGAAGCAAGAATGATACACGCATTCTACAAGAAGATCTAAACGCTTTACAAGAATGGGAAAGAACTTGGAAAATGGAATTCCATCCCAAAAAGTGCCAAGTGTTGCGTATATGTAATAAACGCTCACCAACTAGATCAGAATATTCTATTCATAATACTATTCTTAAAGAAACCAATGCTGCAAAATATTTAGGCATGATTATAGATAGTCCGTCTCAAATGGAAAGAACATTACAATTTAGTATGTAAGAAAGCAAATAACATCTTAGCTTTCTTAAACAGGAATATCAACGACTGCCCCCAAAAGGTTAAAGACGACTGCTACAAAAACACTGGTTAGACCAGTACTGGAATATGGTTGCTCAGTCTGGGATCCTTACCATCTAAAGGACATTGATAACCTCGAAAAGATTCAGAAGAGAGCAGCACGGTTCGTAACAGTTAACCACATCAGAGAAAAGGGGAATACTAGGAAGAACATGAGGAAATTAGAATGGAAACCCTTAGAAGAGAGAAGAGCTTTTATCAAACTTAACATCTTCTTCAAAGGCAGAGCTAAACTAATTGATATTCCAATGGAACAACTAGTGTTGAATAAAAGTAGCACCAGGAGTGGCCGTCAATGTTATACCATATCTGCATCAAATATTGACAGCCACTTACATTCATTTTATCCTAGTTCTGCACGGCTGTGGAACTCACTGCCGGGTGCCATCAAGATTGCCACAAATGCAGTCTCATTTAAAAAGCAAATTGATAGTTTTGAGATCTGCATATTGACGATTTTCTATTTTAACTTCCCAGATATTTTATGGTTACCTGGGCCTGAATCTGGCCATTGCTTTTAACTTCTTGAATATCGAGTGCGACCCCTTGTTGCCAAATTTGCTCCAGGGGCCAACAGTCTGAGTCGCACTGTTTCATGTTATTTTATTTTACTTTTTAACATGCGCGCTGGTGACCTACTCGTTTTTGAGTGAACCAGTATTTTAGGAAGAAGAAGAAGAAAACGTGGACCCCTCCCAAAGAAGCTGAACACAGGAGCGGTGGACAGGCAGGCGAGACAAGATGAAAGGCAGGAGCGGTGGACAGGCAGGCGAGACAAGATGAAAGGCAGGAGCGGTGGACAGGCAGGCGAGACAAGATGAAAGGCAGGAGCGGTGGACAGGCAGGCGAGACAAGATGAAAGGCAGGAGCGGTGGACAGGCAGGCGAGACAAGATGAAAGGCAGGAGCGGTGGACAGGCAGGCGAGACAAGATGAAAGGCAGGAGCGGTGAGGCGAGACAAGATGAAAGGCAGGCGAGACAAGATGAAAGGCAGGAGCGGTGGACAGGCAGGCGAGACAAGATGAAAGGCAGGCGAGACAAGATGAAAGGCAGGCGAGACAAGATGAAAGGCAGGCGAGACAAGATGAAAGGCAGGCGAGACAAGATGAAAGGCAGGCGAGACAAAATGAAAGGCAGGCGGGACAAGATGAAAGGCCCCCACAGCAGAACTGGGGGTGCACTGGGAAGATAGCACCGTGACACATGGTCAAGGAGGGATGTGAGGTGGGGAGGGGGGGGGGGGGGCAAAGAAGCAGGCTCAAAGACACGGTCTGACGACCCGCGCGGCAGGAGGCAACTGACCGTAAATTCCATTAGAGCGCTGACAGTGACCTGATTTATCTGGCTGTCGGGTCGCTGAGGGATGGGGGGTGGGGGGGCGGGGGGGGGGGGGGGAGGGGGGGGCGCAGAGGAGGGCGCCTCACAGAATGGATGCCAGTCTGCTGATAAAGGACTGACTGTCCTGGCTGCTGTGGATCGTATCCTGACCACCTGAGGCAGAAGAAAGGGGAGACGATGAGGGATGAATAAAAGAGACAGGGGGAAAAAAAGGCACGGGGGGTGGGGGGGGGGAGGGGTTTGTGCAGAGAAGAAGATGAGAGATAGATAAAACAGACATGGGGAAAAAGATACGGTGTGTGTGTTTGTGTGTCTGTGTGCAGAAGAGAAAATGAGAGAAAGAGCGGGAGGGGGGGGGGGGGGGGGGGGAGGGGGGGGGGGGGGGGGGGGGGGGGTGGCAGAGAAGAGATGAGAGATGAATAAAACAGACAAGGAAAAAAGAGGCGGGGGGGGGGGGGGGGGGGTGGGGGCGGAGGAGAGATGATGGGAATAAATCAACAAACAGGGAAAGAGGGAACGGGGGGGGGGGGGGGGGGGATAGAGAACTGAAAGAAGGGGCTGGATGAGGCAGAGAGGGAAAGGGGAGGAGGAAAAGACTAACACAGAGGAGAAACATTTTTGCGCCCAATTTGAGGAGATAGGTGATTGTTCGTTCTTCGTTTTCAGGGTCTTGAATGTCGTTTGTCCTGCCTGAAGAAGACCAAAGAGGTCGAAACGAGTCGCGTTTTGTCTTGTAATTTGTTTGTCTCTTTCGTTTAGCGGAACAGTAAGTTTTGTTTTGACAGAGGAGAAAGTGATAAGAGATGAAGAGGCGAGGGGAAGGGAAGCGACATGTGAGGATCCAAATCAATGCCCCCCATATCTACTTGACTCAAAGACCAGTCCCTTCATTCATTCAAAAGCAGGCAAGTACTTTGATTCACGTATGGAACCAAAGAGTACGTGATACGACTGCTGTTCATCAGTGTGCAGGACAACGCTAAAGCATGTTATTTTCTTTCTCATTTTTTTTCCTGTCTTTCCTTCTTTTTTCTGTCTTATTTCATATTCCATGTCTCCCTTGTTGCATCAGATCAACTCTCACACCACTCGTTCTGCTCCCCTTGCACACCTACACCCAGGTCTGTCTTCCCACAGATCCAGCACGGCAGTCCACAGCAAAGAAGAAAAAAAAAACGAGTGGTTGTTATGAAATTCTGAAGATTTACGTTTTTCTGCTTTAGGAGATAATTATATTTGTCAGAGGATGGATCGATGAGCCTCAGCAATAACCACCTGTCTGCAACATCTGGATTTACGTTGTACCTTCACAGGAAAAGCCGATGTCAACATTTTACCATGGACACACAAACAACGATGTTAGCATACACTCACTTTCTTAACTCACGTGTCAAAGTATGTTTTCTAAGAATTATCTTTGTAGCATAACGTCCACTCTGCGAGTCAAAGACGTAGGAGGATTTTGGTGTGGAGGCAACAGAAAAAGATCGCAGGGGCACAGAGAGTTTATCTGATGCAGTTATTTGGCTTCACTGTATCTTGTTTATTGATATCGTTTATTTTTCATGGACTTGTTTCACAAATGGAATTAAGTCGCACTGCATCTTTTTTGGTAGATAGTGTTACTTCTTATCGTATTTCTTTAACCAGTGCAGTTCATATTTCTTACTGTGCCCTATATACAGAAAACAGACAATGGGGATGAAAAACTGGTGTAAGCAAAAATTACAGCACAGTCACACAGGAGACAGTGAGTGGGCATTGCACTAGTCGCTGTGGAGCACAGTTGCTGGGTGGTTCCTTCCCATGTTAATTGTTTTCATTGCTACCCCAGGTACCTCCTGCCATACTCTGCCAAACATAATCCTGAAGTCTGTGAAGATACTTTGGAATCCACTCCGGTACGAGAGATGCTTTTCGCGAAGGCTACGTTGTTTTAAGATCTACTCGATGGTACTCCTGGTTTAGCGGAAACCAGCTTGCTCTTCAGCAATGATGGCATTTGCTTGCGTTTACAATCCGTTCGGAATGATCATAAGCATTACCTTGCTGGCATGGCTGGTCAAGCTCAGAGTGCGGTAGTTCTGGCAGTGCTAGAGGCTTCCTTCCTTTTGAAGGATGACAGTTAGTGATGGAGTCGATGACGTGGGCAACTCTCTGCCAGACTTTGTTATCTATGACAGTTGGGTCATCAGTTACCGCCTCTCCGCCGCGTTCCAAGGGTTCTGCTGGGATGTTGTCGATGTCTGCAGCCTTTCCGCATTCCAGAGATTTCACTGCAGCTGTGACATCTTCACGCAGCATTAGACAGTCATCTTCATTTGATGAATCCTTTGCTGTTGACACATTTGGGTCTCCATTGGTCTGATGTAGAGTTGAAAACAATAGTCTGTCCACTCTGTAATGATGTCTTCTTTCTCTGTGAAACAGTGGCCGTCTCTGTCCTGAATGGTGCTGACTTTCCTTGTTTGGTCAGCTCCTTCTCAGACCTAAACGTTTCTTCGTATTTTTCTTCCTTGTTGTTAAGGGTTTTTTTTGTTCAGTGTCCTCACACTGTTGGTCGATCAAGGCTCCTTAGCCCTCTTCATTTCTTCATTGATTCTCTGATGCATAGCTCTGTATTTCTCCCCCCACCCCCACCCTCGGTTTTCTAGAGCGATTTTGAGGTCATTGTGTCACACATCTCCAAGATGTTGCTTGAGATCCTTGGTTTCCATTTCCATCTGCTCATTCGTGGGACCTCTGGTGCTGTTTCAGTCATTACTCGGTGGAAATGGTTTGTGGGGGCTTAAGGTCTTCATCTAAGAGAAGTAGTAGGGCGCATTTGCCTCCTGTGACCACGTGTTATGTCAGGATCGTGAGGACTGGGTTTTTTTTTCACTTTGTCCTTGTTTTTCAAGCGTACTTTAGAGTCCATCATGGCCAGTTCGTGGTCACTGCCAACGTCAGCTCCTGGAAATGGCCTTGTTTTGGCTCCACTGATGCCAGGCCTGTACCGGGTCTTCACAAGGATATAGTCCATCTGGCTGTGGTATGGACCTTTGTGGAGAGCCATGTCCATCATGGGGAGGCTCTTTGCTTACCAAGAAAGTTGGCTAGAACCAGTGTCATTATCACTGGCAATTTCTCTCAAGGTCAAATGTCACTGGATTATTTAGAGCCAGAACAAACAAACTGAACTTGCTTTGAGCGTTGTGAATTTGCGCAAAGTAGGAGAAATTACTCTTGAACCTAAAACACGTCCGTGGGTATTTTACTGGTTCCCCATTAGCAGATAGTGACTGCAATGTGTCACGTGTTATGGCGATCCGTTTGCAAGTTTGTAACAGCTCGTTTGCTGAAACAGCTGTGTTTACCAATCTGCGATGTAAATTGTAACTATTTCCTGAAAATACACTAAGACTCTCACACATATACGCACGTACGCACGCACGTACGCACACACAGACACACACACACACACAACACACACACACACACACACACACACACACACACACACACACACACACACACACACACACACACACACCACACACACACAGCGCGCGCGCATTTTCCATTCCGCAACTCTATATATCTGACCAAAAACATGGCAATTTTGCAATTTAAAAAATCCACTGTGGATAAGAAATCAATACATACACCTACCTCCCCCCCCCCCCCCTTCCCCTTTCGCCGGGTCAGTCCTAACTGACTCCCCCACCCCGCCTCAGACGAACATTTATCTCACCGTGACTCCCTGTCCACGAGCATGCCACCGGGTACAGTGGAAGGTAGACAGAGCTCTCAGAGGAGTCCCAGATGAACGGTGTGGGAAGTGTACCCCGAACACAGCCTGAATGATGGGGCAGCTACATATCAGTCATCCTTTGTGTCTGGGGAGCGAGGGGGGGGGGGGAGGAGAACAAGGGGGAAGGGAAGAGATGGGAGATGGGAGTGAGATGGATGTGTATGGGCAACAACGGCGGTATTAGTCGCTTCTTAGTGTGGAAGACTGTCAACTTCCAAAGACTCCTGTTTTCACATCAAAATTACAATTATCACTGGCTTCAAAGATGGGTGACTGCAGGCGGAATTGAAACAAAAGCAAAAACAGAATCAGTGCGCTTCCCAACAAAAGGACAAACAAAGTTAAGAGAGAGAGAGGGGAGAGAGAGAGAGAGGGAGAGAGGGAGAGAGAGAGAGAGAGAGAGAGAGAGAGAGAGAGAGAGGAGAGAGGGAGAGAGAGAAAGAGAGAGAGAGAGTGAGAGAGAGAGAGAAGACGTGTTTCGACCTATTTGGTCTTCTTCAGGCAAGATAAAGAACATTCAGCGCCGAAAATCGTTGTGTTTGTTTTGTGATTTGTTTGTTGTTTCGTACACAGTAAACATAAAACTGCCATACATAAATTCTACAGTAGAGAGCACAGAAAAGGAGAAACCATTTTAAAATAATTACTAATTGAGGTAACGTTGTGGGGGAAAAAGGGCCATTTGATGCACAGAGTGATACCAAACAATTGCCAGACACAAGGTTTTTTTTTCCACATACAAGTGTTTTATACAGTACAGTGCACAAAAAAGAATTTGTAATTTTACAATGACAAATTCAACTAACATTCAAAGCCGCCTTCTGGTTGACAAACCCTTGTCCGTCACTGTCCCTTCAGCGCAACGGACAGACGAAGATTGTGTTGTATCTAAGTTGCTTACAGCGAAAGCTTTTGGAGAGGGGGGGGGGGGGGGGGGGGGGGGTGCAAAAGGAGAGAGGAGGGAAGGAAGGAAGGGGAGGAGAATATTCCAGACCGAAGTTCCTCTATGTGTTATGAGCTTGTGCTTATAACAAAGCCGCTTAAATCGAACATATTTCCTGAATTCTATCGACTTTGTTATCATCTGGCTTGGAGAGCACGCACGACCTTGTCTCCATCTTCCATGTGTTTTGGGCGGTTAGCAGTCTACAGTGACTGCTGGCAATGAAAAGCATGTTTGGACAAGCACCGAAGTCATTAACACGGCAAGCAGATACAGATTTCGTTTGTCCCCGGTGCTGTTGCCGATAACCCCGGATAACCATCTAGATAGTGTGAGGGACTGGGCGTTAAGTCATTGATTTTCTTCGCTACCAATAAGTTGTTAGTCTGTTTAACGTCTGTTCACTAAAAGTGATATTGGACGGCGAGAAAGGATGGGGGAGAAGGGAAGGGAGAGGAGAGTGGGGAGGAGTTGACTGCAGGTAAAAGTTTGATATGAAGGCACGTGTGTTTGTCGGTACATTGCATGCTACCAATACGTTTCTTGGATTTGTGCGGTTCTTGTTACATTTCGTCTGATAGTTGCAGTCCTTGCTGTTTCTTGTTCGTTCGGCTGATACAGTTCTTTAGAATGTTCGATTTAATGAAGATCTTTTGCATTTTTAATTGTTACCGTTCTTACTGTATATTGTCGGACTGTGTTTTGCTTGATTGATGCAGCTTTTTCGGTACTTGTTCGGTTGATGTCATCTCATGCGATCCTTTTTTTGATTAATGTAGTTTGTTTGATTGAACAGATCTTACCAGATCTTGTTTATGGATGTCTTTTTTTAATTCTTACGTAATCACGTTTCCGTTGATGTGGTCGTTACACTGCTTGTTCGTTGTATGCAGTTCTTACTGTATCATGTTTGAAAGACGCAGTTCGTGTTGTGTTTGTACGACTGATACACTTCTCAACGTGTGTTGGTCAGTTGACGCTGATTTTTTTTTCGATGTGTTTTGTTTCGTTAATACTGTCTATTTTCGTCGGACATCTTGTTTGATGTATGTCGTATTTCTCGTGAATCATGTTTAACAGATGTGATTATTTTTATACCACACTTTGTTTGACTGATGCAGTTCCATTTCTTTGTCTTACGCACAAAAAATAAAAGGTGAAAATGCAGGGAGCGAAAAAAACAGTATTATCAAATATATGTCACATACCCCCCCCCCCCCCCCCCCCCC
>CM031598.1:90692040-90707040 GCA_018398815.1 Conus ventricosus
GCAAACTGTCAACGTGAAAGGAGATCTTAGCTGCAAACTGTCAGTGTGAAAGGAGTATCAGCTGCAAACTGTCAACGTGAAAGGCGATCTCAACTGCAAACTGTCAACGTGAAAGGAGATCTTAGCTGCAAACTGTCAACGTGAAAGGCGATCCAACTGCAAACTGTCGATGTGAAAGGCTATCTCAACTGCAAACTGTCAACGTGAAAGGGCGATCTCAGCTGCAAACTGTCAACGTGAAAGGCTATCCCAGCGGGACACGGGCACAGGGACAGCTTGATGCGTCGGTTCCACCAGTCTTCAAGTATCTTCAGCAGGACCCACATTCACCCTTCTCTCTCCCTCCCGCCCCCTTTCCTGAATACCTCCCCGACATTTCCCTTTCCACCCCCTCTCCTCCCCATGTCCACCTCCCGGTTTAACCTCACCGCCACTCTTCACTGTATGTCCATGTGTTTGGTTTTACCGCTCTTTCCATCCACCGAGGCAGCAATGCCATGGAACTGTTCGTAAAGTGAACAGCGCAAATGAACATCTTCTTCTCGCTCCTACTTCACTCGTTTTCAGCCTGTGACAGGACTACTACAGCTCTACACATTCTTCCCTGAATACAACAAAAGCAGGCTTTTTACTACGGTCAGGTGAATGAAAGTTGATTGTCATGAAATCGGTTGCATTGAAGCTGGTCATGCCCAAAATCCTATTTCACTGAAGTTGTTTTTTTTTTCCTCTGCTAAGTCAGTCTCAGTAAAACGCTTGCCTACCTTGCGCTGAAGAGATCTAAGCTAAGTGAAAAATTCGCTCATTTTCATTGTGCTATTTGTTTGAAGAAGACCTAAGAGACCGAAACGCGTCGTATTTTGTCTTGTGACTCGTTTGTCCTCGTTTTTCTTGGCGGTTCGATGACATATATTTAAGATTTGTTCAGTACAAAAGGGCAACAGCTGGTCCATCCTCTTCGTGAGGGAGATTCCATCTGAGCATGACTAGCTACACCCATTGACATCTGCTCCGTTACCGTTTCAAGCCAACACTCAATACCGTCTCTGTGTGCGATTCTCCATTGGCAGAATTAGCTACCATCTAATTATATCTACTCATGGAAAGACCCCCTTAACATCGTTAGCTACAGCTGATGGTGTCTGCTCATGAACTGTTCTCCTAAGCATCATTCGCTACAACCCCATAGTACAGCTCATGTGAGGGGGGTCCCTTAGCATTATTAGCCACCACCCAGTCAGATCAGCTCTTGTGAAGGTCCCCCTAGTATGACAAACCAACACACTGTGTCATGTCTTCAGATGAAACTCCTTAAACATTACAAGCTGCTGTTTGCTCGCATGAACCTCACACTCAGCCTTACAAGCCCCCCCCCCCCCCCCAACACTGCTGGTGTGAAGGGCCCTTTAGCCAGCCGATTCCATGGCCCACCTGCACCAGTGCTCTCAGCCCCTGGACAGGAGGCCAGAGAACCCCCTGGCCAGAACCCTGGCTCCCGGCACGGCGTGAGAACATGGGAGGATCAGGACAGTCACAGTGATGGTATGTCATCAGCCCCGGGGGCCTCGCGCGCCTCCTCCCCCCCCCCCCCCCCCCCCCCCCCCCCCCCCCCCCCCCCCCCCCCCCCCCCCCCCACCGACCACCACCACACGCACACACAGAGCACGCTTTGATCTGAGGTTGAGGGTGGACAGATTCACGTGTTCCGTGGTGGCCACCATACCCCCCGGCCGTCTTTGTTTTATAGCAGCGTGATGGAGGAGGAGGAGGAGGAGGGTAGGGGCCGGGGTGGGGGTGGGGGCAGGTTGCTGTGATGTGGGTCCCATTGGAGGGAAACACTGATTTTCACTCGAAGCTCGAGAAGATATACATGCAAACTGTGTGCCCAAATTGTGTACGGGACAGAAAGTGTAGAAGAAGAGATTGCTGCACAATTAGCCAGTGCCGCTGACAACGCTGTGCCAGACAACACACCACCACTCAATGCCGGCCTGGTTACACAAGAGAGTTTTCGAAGCCTTCACACAACGGGCAAATAGCACACTTCGAAACCTGGAGGGTGCTGTGAAACACACTGGCCGAACAACTGTTTCAGTGTGAGAGGGCCAGGCGTGAGGAAATTGGCCAGCTTATGGCGGCCTGGCGTCAGCAGGGAAGGAAACATCACCGAGACCGTCCCTTCCCCACATCTGGCAACGATGACCAGCGCCCACCTCACCCCGTAAATACCACCCCTCCCCTGCCTCTACAAACCCTTCTCCCGCCCCCACACCGCCACTAGCCTAAACGAGGAACCATCACCTCCCACCGCTAATCCCACACTTCCGGAAGAGACCCAGAGCGTCAGGGCGACCACAAAAACCGGACATGACCACGCTGGCAACGCTACGGTAGAGGCGGTGTGGAAAGAAAAAGACTTGCCTTTACAAGAAGAGCAACACATCTCACTTTCAGCAGTATCGTCGCCATCCTCATCGTCTTCATCTTCTTCATCATCCACAGACAGTGGTAGCGATGGCGACACAGAAGAGAGCGACCGTGAGGAGGGCGCTCTTCCCAAAGTGCTACACTGCATGATTCTGTGTTAAAACAAATTGACGGGAAACGCCTGGCCAATCCTATGGCCTCGCAGTGACCACTGGGAGGACGCCTACCATTGGTGACTGTCACAAACACAGCTTGCACAACATGACAGTGGTGGCCATACATACTGGTTGTCAACGACCTTAAGAGTGCCACTCCTCAGACTGCCAGTGAAAATTTGGAGTCCCTGGTGAGAAACATACTCCGGAACAATGATCAGATCAGAGTGGTCATCAGCAAAGTAGCTCCACTGAACGACGAAGAGCTGCAGACAAAGGCTGACCTTTTCAACGCCTTGAACTCATCTACGTTTACTGTGAGAAGCGAGTCAGCTTCGTTTCCCACAACAATCTCAAAGTATGGGACAAGCGGCTGATGAAGGACGCTATCCACCCCACTGATAAGGGCACCAGCATCCTGCAGGCAACCTGGGCAGACAACTCGCAGGCATGCTCTGGGAAAAACCCAAACAGCGAAGCAGACGACCCATCCGTGGACCAGAGAGAGAGAGAAGCGACAGCAGACCACGCCTCCACCAGGGCTTCTACCGACAGCACAAAGGTGCTGCCACATACCACGGTGACACGACACGCCAACATTTCGGGCGTCTCAAACCAGCCCGATCAACAACCTGGTGATGACGATTACCGTAGGCTCGGTCGTCGCATGGAAGACCGTCGGGATGGACGCAGATATGGCCGACGGGAAGCCTACAGCCATGCTGCCCGAGGCGACAACCGAAACTACCGCCGAGCTGACCGCCGTCACATCACCGAACATTACCCGGGTACGACCGCCGAGACGAACGCCGAGATGACCGCCAACCCTACTACCGACACAACCGACGAGAAACCTACCAAAATGATCGCCGAGACGACCGCCGGAATCACCACGGCAATGACAGACGAGACAACATGCGCCCTCGGCAGTATCACAGTCGGCCTTTCCCTCCCTATAACTCAAACCGTGACCACAGCGGCTTCTATTAGCTCTTAGTCCGCGAGTGTGTATAAGCTATTTTCCCATAGATGTATTGCACATTATTTCGTACGCAAAATATCACAACTAACTTTTCCGTTACGTGTGCTATCATGGAATATTAGAGGTTACAAGGGGACCGATGACGGCTTAAAGATTAACAAACTCCTTGATAAAAGTTTCGTAGCAATCCTGTCTAAATATGACATTGTGTTTTTACAAGAAACCCATCTTGATATAGAGAAAAAGCAAATGATTATCTTTACCTGGTTTTGCAGCAGGGGTTCATTATTATCGACCAAAAAGGGGGAAAGCCCCAAGGGCTTCGGGGGGTATCTCTGTCTACATAAAAGAGCAGTACAGAAAGTATATGAAATTCCTACCAAAAAATAAACAGCGATGTTGCATGGTTACATATTAAAACAGCATGTAAAGTGAAAACCGCAGAAAAGAGAGATGTATATATTAGGTTGTGTATATATTTCCACCGGAACATTCTTCCTTTGGCAAGGACTACACTAGACGCATACGGGACTCATTAGAAAGTGACATTGAAGAACTAACAACAAAAGGCAATATCCTCCTGTGTGGTGACTTTAATGCAAGGACAGGCAATCAAGCCGACTTCATTAGCCTGGACAATGAAAAGAATTATTATGATTTACCTGCTGACTACATTTTGATAACGTCATAAAAAGACAGTCGATGGACCTCTTAACTAATATAAGAACGGACGTCGTTTATGTAACATGTGTATTGAAAATCAAATGTGTGTTTTGAATGGAAGAGTGCTTGGAGATCTTGCAGGATTGTATACTTGTCATATCCACAGGGAAGCAGCGTAAGTAGATTATTTCCTTGCTCACAATATTTGCTTAGACATGTGTTAAACATGAAAGTAACTGACTTGACACGACATTCTGACCACTGCCCACTAGAGTTATTGATCCAACTGCCCATAGAAAATGAATACACATTACACAAAAGACAAGCCTCTCTCACAACCCACGACGAACAACAGTTACGTAAAGACCTACTTCATAGGAATTTTACAAAAAACACAGAAGAAGACTATCTAGTATTTCAGTGGAATGAAAAGTCTGCCGAAAAAGTAGTAGCAACCTCCAAAATGCCCACCATACGCACCATGATCCAAAAAATCAAGACCGACATTGTGACACAACTTGCAACAAATGAACGTGACATCAACATAAATACGACTATTGAACAGATAACGAATATATTTTCAACCACGGCAAAGATGGCGCTTAGACAAAAGACGGATAGAAAAAAAAACTAGACAGAGAAAGAAGAAGTGGTTTCACAGAGACTGTCATTCCCAAAGAAGAGAGATAAGATCACTACTGAACGCGGTCAACAGAAACCCCCAAAATAAACAACTAAGGCAAAAATACTTTTCACAATGTAAAATATATAAACGACTTTTAAAGAAAACCAAGAAAATATATCGGAACAAACTCCTTAATTCCCTAAACGAAGCCCTAGAAAGTGATCCCAATTCAATATGGAAAACCGTTCGGGAACTGCAAACATACGATCATGAAATTTATGGTCAAGAAAATTGTCTCAGCGCGAACAAATGGTTTGAACATCTTAAAACACTAATGGTGAGAAACAGAAGATCGCAGATAAACGACAACAAACAGTTGATGACATGTTAGTAGCATTTAAGAGGTCAAACAATCGTCCTTCTGGGAATTCAGAGTTAGATTATGAAATATTAGAAACGGAGGTAAGGAACGCGGTCAGAAAGCTGAAAATAAAAAAATCCCCAGGCAAAGATGGCAAAAACAGAAACGAAATGCTTAAAGCAATGTTACCTGAAATCGCTCCTCTTCTGAAAGACGCGTTTAACTTAATCTTAAAATCAGAAAAATACCCGGACCTGGAAAACAGGAATCACAGTCCCAGTCTATAAGTCAGGCGGCCAGTCCAACCCCAACAATTACAGAGGCATAACTTTGAATAGTTCGCTGGAAAAGTGTTTTGCAACATAATAAATGAAAGGATAATGAATTATCTTGAGGCAAACCACCTTTTGGCAAAGGAGCAAGCAGGTTCAGAAAGGATCACGGACCACTGATCAAATATTCATATTGTCAAAACTAGTTGATAAGGTACTAAAAGACAGAACTAAAAGGCTTTACTGCTGTTTTGTTGACTTCAGCAAAGCATTTGATCATATATGGCACGAAGCCCTACTGATGAAAATGATACAAGCGGGAATAACAGGTAAATGCTACCAAATCATACAGGACATGTACAACGGGCTACGGTTTGTACAAGAAGCCAATCTGGTTTCACTAAGAAATATTAATACAAAAGGTGTCCTCCAAGGTAATACCCTCAGCCCAACCTTATTAACATATTCATAAATGACATTGTCGGATATCTCAGAGACCATGATTCCCCAAGAATTTCCGATCTAAAACAAGTCGAAATTCGTGTCTTTTGTATGCAGATGATTTAGCTATCCTCTCGACTTCAAAACAGGGACTTCAGCGTAAATTAAACCAGTTACACAACTACTGTTTAGACTGGGGAATGAAAATCAACACAGAGAAAACAAAGGTCGTTGTATTCACCAAATCAGATCCAAAGGTACCACTGTTCTTCAATTGCGGTGAAAACATAATTGAAACAGTAGATCAATATAAATATCTTGGAGTCATTTTCCATAAAAACGGACATTTTACAGAAGCCCAAGAACACTTAGCAAGACAGGGGAATAAAGCCGCACATACCTTGAAGAGAACGTTTTATGGTCAAAATGTAAATATGAGAACAGTTACAACCCTATTTGACTCGTTAGTCTCTCCATCTTCACATACGGGTCAGAGGTGTGGTTCCATCTTCTTACCAATACAAAGATGAAATATGTCAAGAAAAGAAAATGCAGCATTTGTTCAAAACCTGTCTTGCAAACAAATTCCCACATGAAACTGCACACATTAAATTCTGCAGGCAATTATTAAGAGTTCATAGAAAAGCAATGACATTACCGGTTTTGGGCGAACTGGGAGATTCCCGATACTTTTAAAGTGATAACCCAGACTATCGCATTCTGGATACACATATTAGAGTCAGACCAAGACTCTTACCAACAACAGATTTATCAGTCAATGATCTCTCAAGGCACCGAAGAAAGCAAATGGACGAAGTTTATACGACAAACCTTGTCAACGATAGGATTACAGCATGTCTGGGAAAATCAGGGTACATTTAGTGTGACTCGCCTGAAGTTTCTGATCAATGCGAAGCTGAAACGTTTTATATTGAGTTTTGGAAGAAACAAAAGAATGAAAGCACATCCAAGCTCAAATTTTATGCCACAGTTACTACCGATACAAACAGGCGCTTATTTGGAGCAACACACTAACACAGATTGCAGACGAGCACTAACTAGATTACGAATAAGTGCCCATGACCTCCAAATTGAGAGAGGCCGTTATACCAACACTGACAGAGAAAACAGATTATGCACGACATGCCACGTCGTTGAGGACGAACTACATTTTCTCGATGACTGCAAATTATTTGACCAAACAACGTTATGACCTGATGACGAGGATCATAAAAACTGATTTTCAACCACAGACTAACATGACAAAACCCTCGGAGCTTATGTTATTGGACTGCTTCCAACCTGTACTTGCCCAGTATATCCTGTTGTGTTTTTTCTTTCGGAGACAGAAAATTTAATCAGACTCTGATACACACTGTGCTTTTCTTTCTGCTACTAATGATGTTATGTTGCAAGATGTGACAACGCTAGGATTAGTTTAGTTGAATGTCTGAACTTGATCATCTGTGCCCCACAAACCTCTGGTTTTCATATGGCAATAAAATATGTTCTTGTTCTTGTTCTTGTTCTTGTAGTGGAGGCTCTTGTGTCTGCAGTGAGCAGGAGTGAGTTCCTTTCCTGTCCCCTCTTTTTTTCCAGTCATCTGGGCAGGCTGGAACTATTTGGCGTGTCTTTGGCGTGTCACACACAGATGAAAGGAGAGGAAATCGAACACGCCACCCGCGCACGCACACACACACTCACAAGCACACTCCCACACGCACGCACGCACGCAACCCGTCACGCACACGCGCGCGCGAACACACATACTCACACCAAATTAAAACTCGTCCGCATGCACCCGCGCGCGCACTACACACACATAAACTCACCGCACGCACGCATCACACTACGCACGTGCACACACACATATGAAGAGAGGGGGAAGGTATTAGATAATTGATAGATAAATCGGATTCACAGCAGACCAGATAAATTTGCTAAGAAAGGTAGAAAGAAAGAAAGATAGATGATTATATATATATATTTATATATATATATATATATTAATTATATATATGTATATAATATATATACATATATTATTTATATATATAATATATATATATATATATATATATAATATATACATATATATAAATATATTAACAAACTAATAAATTCCAAGGATAAGTACCGCGCAACCGTTCCATCAACTTACAAGCACTTGGTGTTGCAATGACTGTCAAGAAAAATGAATTAAAAACAAAGCTTGCTCTTATGTCCTTAGATGAAGAAAGAGGGAGATAAGCAGTCATATCTGCATGGTAGATGTTTTCTGCCTAACTAACATATGTGCTTGATGTGAATGGGAAAAATAAATGCTTCTCACACAATGAACCTTCAGCCACTAATATCTCCAAAGGGGAGACACCCTCCAATAGGGAGGGAAACTCACTAACATAAAACTCCTGGTTCATATACGAGAATATTTCGAAACTTGGGTGGGTTTTCTCCTCAGTGACCGCGAAAGTGGTGTAATTTGACTCCTCTGCCTTTTTCAGAGAATCAATCCCAGAAAAGGCTGGTGTGCACTACCGTAGTATAGTTGTTGAGTTTTTCAAAAAACCAACCAAAGAGCCACCTAAGAACAAAAGAAAATCATGAAAGAGCAAAACAAGCTACATTTTCTTGTGAAAAAGTAAAAATTATTAAAAAGATATCCTCTTAAACACAAGGCTGAGGTCAGTTCATGGTAAGAATCGCAAGGACGAAAATACAACAAACTAATAAATTCCAAGGATAAGTACCGCGCACCGTTCCTGCAACTTACAGAACACTTGGTGTTGCAATGACTGCAAGAAATATTGAATTATCAACAAAGCTTGCTCTTAATGTCTTAGATTGAATAAAATTAGGGGATAAGCATTCATACTGCAGGGTTAGATGATTCTGCCTAACTAACCATATGTCTTGAGTGGTGAATGGGGAAAAAATAAATGCTTCTCACAATAACCTTCAGCAGCTTTGTGGGGGTCTCCAAGAACACCCTACAATAGGAGGGAAACTCACTAACAGAGAACCCCTGTCATATACCGACATATTTCGAAATCTTTGTGGTTTCTCCTCAGTACCGCGGAAAGTGGTAATTTGACTCCTCTGCCTGTGGCAGGTACGAATGCAATCCCAAAAAGGCTGGTGTGCAATAAATACCTAGTATATTATTGATTTTCAAAAAACCAAACCAAAGGAGCCACCATGAAGCAAAAGAAAATCATAAGAGCGAAAACAAGCTACATTTTCTTGTGAAAGTAAAAATATAAAAAGATATCCTCTTAAGACACATGAGCAGAGGTCATTCTTGAATGAATCCGCAAGGGACTAAAAAACAACAAACTAATAAATTCCAAGGATAAGTAACCCGCGCACCGTTCCAGCAACTTACAGAGCAGCTGGTGTTGCAATGACTGCAAGAAATATTGAATTATAATGAAAAAGCTTGCTCCTTAGTCTTAATTGAAGAATAGGGGAGAGAACATTCATATCTGCCGTTAGATGATTCTGCCTAACTAACAGTATGTGCTTAGTGGTGAATGGGGAAAAAATGAAATGCTTCTCACAATGAACCTTCAGCAAGCTTATAGTCCTCCAAGGGAACAACCCTCCAATAGGAGGAAACTCACTAACCATATAACTCCTGGTCAGAAACCGATATTTCGAAACTTGGTGGTTTCTCCTAGACGCGCGGAAAGTGGTAATTGACTCCTCTGCCTTTTCAGAGACGAAATGCAATCCCCAAAAAAGCAGGTGTGCAATACCGTAGAATAGTGTTGAGTTTTCAAAAACCAACCAAAGACCACCTAAGAAGTCAAAAGAAAATCATGAAAGAGCAAAACAACTACATTTCTGTGAATAAGTAGAAAGTAGAAAAAAATATCCTCTTAGAGACACAAGTGCTGATGGTCAGTTCTTTTGGGAATGAATCCGCAAGGTACTAAAAATACAACAAACTAAATAAATTCAAGATAAGTACCCGCGCACACGTTCCAGCAACTTACAGACAGCTTGGTGTGCAAATGACTGCAAAAATATAGATTTAATAAACAAAGCTTGCTCTTATGTCCTAAGATAGAAGAAATAGGGGAGAAACATTCTTATCTGCAGTGTAAGATTCTGCCTAACAAACAGTAATGTCTTGAGTGGGTGAATGGGAAAAAATAAATGCTTCTCACCATTGACACTTCAGCAAGGCTTATATCTCCAAAGGGGAACAACACCCTCCAAAGGGAGGGAAACCTCACAACATATAACTCCTGGTCATATACCGAACTATTTCGACACTTTGGTGGTTTCTCCTCAGTGACCGCGATAGTGGTAATTTGACTCCTCTGCCTTTTCAGCGAATGCAACCCCAAAAAGGCTGGTGGCCATACCGAGTATAGTTGTGAGTTGCCATAAAACCAACCAAGGAGCCACCTAAGAAGCAAAAAGAAAATCATGAAAGAGCAAAACAAGCTACATTTTCTTGTGAAAAGTAGAAAATAAAAAAAGATATCCTCTTAAGACCAAAGCTGAGGGTCCAGTTCTTGGAATGAATTCCGCAAGGGACTAAAATACAACAAACTAATAAATTCCAAGGATAAGTACCGCCACCGTCCAGCAACTTACAGAGCAAGCTTGGTGTTGCACTGACTGCAAGAAATATTAGAATATAACCAAACATGCTCTTATTCTAGATTGAAGAAATAGGGAGATTAAGCATTCATATCTGCAGTGTTAATGATTCTGCCTAATCCTAACAGTATGTGCTTGATGGGTGAATGGGAAAAAAAAAATGCTTCTCACAATGAAACCTTCAGCGAAGCATAGAGTCCTCCCCACGTTCCGCGGTCACCACTGGGAGAAACCATACAAGTTCCGAAATATCGGTATATTGACCAGGAGTTATAATGTTAGTGAGTTTTCCCTCCTATTGGAGGTGTCTCCCCCCTCTTGGAGACTATAATCTTGCGAAGTTCATGTGAGAACATGTAGTTTTTCCCCATTCACAACACCACCTCAAGCAATACTGTTATAGGCAGAATTCATCTACCACTGGCAGATATGAATGCTTATCTCCCCCAATACTTCAATCTAAACATAAGACAAGCGTTGTTTATAATTCCAATACTTCTTGCAGTCATTGCAACACAAGCTGCTCTGTAAGTTGGCTGGAACGGTGCGCGGTACTTATCCTTGGAATTATTATGTTATGTTGTATTTAAAGTCCCTTGCGATTCATTCCAAGAACTGAGCCTCAGCACTTGTGTCTTAAGAGGATATCTTAATATTTCTACTTTTCACAAGAAAATGGTAGCTTGGTTTTGCTCTTTCATGATTTCTTTTGCTCTTAGTGGCTCCCTTTGGTGGATTTTTTGAATACTAAACAACTATAACTACGGTAATTGCACACCACCTTTTTTTCTGGGATTGCATTCCGTCGGAAAAGGCAGAGAGTCCAAATTACCACTTTCCTTGGTCACAGAGGAGAAACCACCAGTTTTCGAAATTGAATCAGTATATGACCAGAGTTATATTTAGTGATTTTCCCTCCCTATGGAGGGTGTTCCCCATTGAGACTATAAGCTTGCCTGAGGTTCTTTGTGAGAAGCATTTATTTTTTCCCCCATTCACCCACTCAAGCACATACGGTTAGTTAGGCAAATCATCTACCAATGCAGATATTAATGCTTATCTCCCCTATTTTCTTCAATCTAAGACATAAGAGCAAGCTTTGTATTATAATTCAATATTTCTTGCAGTCATTGCAACACCAACTGCTCTGTATGTTGCGAACGTGCGCGTACTTATCCTTGGAATTTATTAGTTTTGTTGTATTTTAGTCCCTTCGAGTCTTTCCAAAACTGACCCTCACACTTGTGTCTTAAGAATACGTTTTATATTTTCCACTTTTCAACAAAGAAAATGTACTTGTTTTGGCTCTTTCAGATTTTCTTTTGCTTCTTAGGTGGGCTCCTTTGTTGTTTATATTTGAAAACTCACAACTATACTACGGTATTGCACACCAGCCTTTTCTGGGAATAGCATTCGTCTGAATAGGCAGAGGATTACAAATTAATCCACTTTCCTCCCGCGTCACTGAGGATAAACCATCCAAGTTTCGCGAAATATCGTATATGACCAGAGTTATATGTTTAGTGATTTCCTCCCTATTGGAGGGTTCTCCCCCTGAACTATAAGCTTGCGGAAGGTTCATTGTGAGAATCATTTATTTTTTTCGCCCATTCACCGCACTCAAGCACATACTGTTATGAGGCAGAATCATCTACCACTGCAGATATGAAAGCTTATCTCCCCCTCTTTCTTCAATCTAAGACATAAGGCAAGCTTTGTTTATAATTCAGATATAATATATATATATATATATATATATATATATATATATAATATATGTGTGTGTGTGTGTGTGTGTGGTGTGTGTGGTGTGTGGTGTGTGTGTGTACATTACAGAGAGAGAAAAGGGGGGGGGGTATTAGATAAATTGATAGAATAAATCGATTTACAGACAGAACCATTGAATAGCTAAGAAAGGTAGAAAAGAAAAAGATAGTTAGATAGATAGATAGTTGGAAATCATATATGTATGCAAATATATTATATTATATATATATTATATAAGATATATATATAGATATAATATATAGAGATAGAAGAGGAGAGAGAGAGAGAGAGAGAGAGAGAGAGAGAGAGAGTAGGAAGAGAGAGAGAGAGAGAAAGACAAGACAAGACAAAATTCTTCCTTTATTCATGAGGATATAGATAAACACTGGAGGTGCTTTTTTACATCCAGTCCTTACGCCCTGAGTAGGGACTCTACAACATGCAGTGAAATGGAAATAATGTAAGAAAGCAAACAAGCAAACAAAGCGGTCATGCAATCATAATGGAACATCACATACAAATAGAAGGAGAAATGAAAAAAAAGAAAATAGGATATATATTAATAAAAATTAATAATAATAAAAGAAACAAAAAAAAAATGAAAATAACAATAATGAAGGGGAAAGGAGAGAGTGGGGTGGGGGTGGGGGTGGGGCTGGGGGAACAGATGGAAATGTACTACAACGTACAACAATTAGATGGAGAGGGCAAGAGAGAGAGAGACGAGAGAGAGGAGAGAGAGAGAGAGAGAGAGAGGAGAGAGGAGAGAGACAGACAGACAAACAGACAGACAGACCGACAAGAGACAGAGAGAGAGATTGAAAAAGGGCACAACATATAATCATTTTTTTTTTTCATAAGGCCATTAAAATGCGTAGAAGGTATTTTAGCAAAGTACATGGAGTTTGAGGAGAAAGAAAAGAGAGAGAGAGAGAGAGAGGAGAGAGAGAAGAGAGAGAAGAGAGAGAGAGAGAAAAGAAGAGAGAGAGAGAGAGAGAGAGAGAGAGAGAGGAGAGAGACAGAGAGAGAGAGAGAAGACAAACGGAGACTGAGACAGAAAGATACACAGAGAGACAATCTGAGAGAATCAATGAATACATGAAACGGAAACCACTCAGAAAATATCAGGTTAAAGACAAACGCATTAATAATTGTGCATAAACACACGAAAGAGCTGAGTAAAAAATAATGAAACAATACATATCATATATAGCAAAATCATGATAACAACTGAGGACAAGGAGAGCATGTAATTGAAGGCGCTTGTGTGCAAGAGAGGAAGAGAGAGAGAGGAGAGAGAGAGAGAGACCGTGACCTCGTGACTCGTGACTTTAAATGTGAGGCCATCAGCCTATTCACATGAGTACGCAACAAAAAAAAAAAACAACAACAAATAAACAATTTTTATACAATAAGAACAAAAATTGTACCATGACTGCAACACAAAACATCCTTCCCGACAGTATGTTCATGCAAAATTCATCTTAATTTATCACAAATGCTTCTTAATACGTTCTCTTCCTTTTAAACATAAATAGGTTAATAACTCAACTCTCCCGGAAGGCCGCGCTATGTTTAAAGCGCGTATGTTTACTATGGTTTACGCATGCGCCATCTACCTGGAAAAGAAGGAAAACCTCGAATCTTGGGTCTGCCATGATAACCTTTGAACACTCAGTGTGTGTACTTCTGTGGTCCTTTCATGTGGTGTTTGGACTTGTGTTGTTCGTGTTCGGTGGTTAGCATCCACTATGGGCAAATTACTAAAGCCTTACCGCTTTCCATGCATCAGGTTATACTTTCCCTTTGATTATTTTACTTTATTTGTAGTTTTCTCTCTATTTCTTCGTCACCAGTATATCAGTTCTGTAGGACTTGTCGACAACTTGCCCTACGTATCACATGTGCCTAAAATTGCCTGTTGGCCAAGGAAGTCTCCTAGTGGACAATCCCTTAATTAAAATTAAATAATTTCAAAGCAGCCGTCGGGTATAAAACCAAAATGCCTATAATCACTGTCATTGAACAAAAAGTCCCAAAACCACACTTAAGATCCACGGCGGCAGCCATTTCTGAGCAGACGATATCCAGTCCACCTCCACGCTCCGCCCGCGCCCCCCCCCCCCCCCCCCCTTCTCAAGGCAGAGAAGCGAGAGAGAACGAAGGAACGTGGCGAGTTCGCGAGAGGGACTGTGGTGTGTGCCTGCCGTGTGGGTCACGCGACTTCATGCGTCAGCTGATTTACATGTTGACCATACTGAACTAAATCTTTCCTACCTTATTTCCTGGTTTACCTGTATTTTGTATACTTCATCATTATGTGGTCCATTATTTGTCTGTGTTTCCCTTTTGTAATCATTTCGTAGTTTTACATGTTGTAAGTCAATACCGGGTTCATTACTTTATTCAGACCTTCCCACTTCCAAAAATGTTTTTTCCTTATATTATACTTGAATTTTTGTTATTTATTTATTTATTATTTTTTTTTTTGCAAATTATTTATATATCCACACATTTAACATACTCCTTTGACTTCTAATGACCATTCATAATTCCTTACCTACCCCCCCAAGACCACATTTATTCCCAGATGGTGTTACCAGTCTCTGCAGTTGCTTCCTCCATGACCCCTCCCTCCCTAGTCCTATTTACTTGTTGTGCATTCTTGATTTCATATCCAATTTAGGTTATAA
>CM031598.1:90727040-90729540 GCA_018398815.1 Conus ventricosus
AAGATTGCTTTAAATATGAATATTAAACTACATAGACACCATCAGAGTCTGTTTTGGAAAAAAAAAAAAAAAAAAAAAAAAAAAAAAAAACACCAACCATATCGAATCCGCTTTGGTCTGCTTATTGCGAATGTGCAATTTTCGAGTCACGTAAGTTCAACTTTGGTATAAATCATGTAAATGCAACCTTTAATTCTATGGTATTCTCACTACCAAAAACAAAACAAAAACAAAAACAAAAAATACCCACCCCCACTCCCAGCCAGCCAGCGATGTGCAGAATATTGAAATGTGGCGAAAAATGCCAACACAAACTAGACTGGACACAGCAGCCATACAAACAAACAGTAATTAATGGATAAAAGGAAAACTGTGAGACTGTACTCGGGGACCAAAAGAAACGATGCACGGGAGATCAAACCGTACCTTCAGTGATGGTTCAACTCTACTAGTTCATGACCCCAGCATTGTCGATCCATCACAGCAACGAATCATTGTGCCCGCCATTGTTTACTTACATCCCCTGAGATATCCTCCACTGGTTGACCAGAAACTGAAATGCTGTGCACACAGCCGTGGGGGGAAACACGTTTAAGCAAATAATTCCTCCGACGTCGAGATAATGATTTGGCACAGTGTTATAGAATAAAGGTTGAGGGGGATGGGGATGGTAGAGAGGTAAATGAAATGCAGAAACGGACGTTAAATGCAGCTATCAAACCTGTCTCTGGTAGCCCATGAGAACAAAGTGTTCGTTTGTCCACAGCCCACTTTCGTCCTCTGTAAGAGCGTCGTCAGTGGGACCGGGCTGGTTGTGTTGGTTTATACCACTTGTATGTCTGTGGAGTCACACGGGAAGAAAAAAAACCCAGGTCCATTGCCAAGGCTGTCACCGACGGGCAGAATGGCGAAATGGGAAGAAACTACCACCATGATGAGACAAGATGCAAAAACAAACAAACAAAAAGAAGAGAGAGAGAGAGAGAGAGAGAGAGAGAGAGAGAGAGAGAGAGAGAGAGAGAGAGAGAGAGAGAGAGAGGGGAGAGAGTAATAAACACTAAACACTTAAGGACATTTCTAGGCTGTGCTTGAGGATCCAAAAGAAGGTTGCACGTGAGTTAAAAAAAAAAGTTCCCACAGTGAGTGGTGAGCTGTACAGTTTGATACCCAAGGCATTGCCATTACCGATGTTTGATACCCAAGGCATTGCCATTACCGATGTTTGATACCCAAGGCATTGCCATTACCGATGTTTGATACCCAAGGCATTGCCATTACCGATGTTTGATACCCAAGGCATTGCCATTACCGATGTTTGATACCCAAGGCATTGCCATTACCGATGTTTGATACCCAAGGCATTGCCATTACCGATGTTTGATACCCAAGGCATTGCCATTACCGATGTTTGATACCCAAGGCATTGCCATTACCGATGTTTGATACCCAAGGCATTGCCATTACCGATGTTTGATACTCAAGGCATTGCCATTACCGATGTTTGATACCCAAGGCATTGCCATTACCGATTTTTGATACCCAAGGCATTGCCATTACCGATGCCCCGTCAACGCCAGTCGCCCCTTTCTGTAAACTTGATGGCGATTAGTAAGGAAACGCAGCCAATGATACCGACGTGGCAAACGACTTGCAGCCCTTTCTGTGTTAGCTTGGTAGCTTTTGTTATCTTGTCTGTACCTTTAAAACGAACTGGTCAACTTGTATAATGTCATAATGACTACTCCAAATTCCCTTTTCCTGACAACTGACATTGTTACGCGTAATTTTGATCGTGATTTCTTTTCTTTTTTTTAACAACATTTTTGTGACTGTCCTTTCTCGCTTGCTGTATTCTTGTCTTTCCTTTGATAAAAAAAAATGTAGACAGAGAGGGGGTTAGTTACCGCCAAGGACATTGACAAAGCACAGGACAAGACACAATGCATTTCAACCTCTTGGGTCTTCTTCAGGCAAAAAAAACAGATCACATTTAACATTTAATTTAGGACAGTACAAACAAAAAACGAAGAGTGACTTTTCTGTCCATGTGTTCAGAAAAATCTTTTCTCTCTCTCTCTCTCTCTCTCTCTCTCTCTCTCTCTCTCTCTCTCTCTCTCTCTCTCTCTCTCTCTCTCTCTCTCTCTGTCTCTCTCTTTCTCTCTCTCTCCCTCTGTCCCTGTCTCTGTCTGTCTGTCTCTCTCTCTCTCTCTGATGTTTTTTTTACTGCTGAGTCTATATATCCCCCTGCTTCAGTCTCTATGACCAGGACTTTGGCTAGGAAGCCAGAGTTTCTGAAGAGGAGGAGGAGGAGTGAGCTAGCGGTTTTTGTTCTTCTCAATTTCTTCTTCTTCTTCTTCTTCTTCTTCTTCTTCTTCTTCTTCTTCTTCTTCTTCTTCTTCTTCTTCTTCTTTTTCTTCTTCTTCTTCTTCTTCTTCACTGACGTCACGTGTCTCTCAGGTCGTGTTTCTGGCCAAAGGAACCTGACGACAGACAGGCTGTT
>CM031598.1:90737040-90747040 GCA_018398815.1 Conus ventricosus
AATTACATCAAGCTGAGACGTCATACAATCTGAACATGGATAAAAATGATGGTACCGTGCGTTTGTTCAGTGAATGCCCGTCTGTACGATTTCTGCAATGACAAAATTTAGCAATGATTTGCGCATCAATAAATCTTTGAACATAAATGTATACAATTGGAACATAAGAATGTGAGTCACCCCTAGGGCAGATGGTGGGCATGCGAGCAAAAAGGAACACAACAGTAAGGTGAAAGATTACTGAAATTAAACTGGTTCATTTGTCTGAAAATTCCTCCCTTCCTCCCTTCCCCCTTTTTATTTATTTATTTTTTTTTGCCTGCGAATACGGATGAAAGTGTACGCAAGTCATGACAGAGTGATGAGAATGTGCTAAAAAGTTTGTTCACATATTCTGTATCACCACCTTGATCGACAATGCAAAAACTGATGATATGGTCACGGGCAACAGTTTGATTTAAGAAGTAACAGTACCTCTACCCCTTTCGACGAAAACAGATGATGCATTTGCAGTTGTGACAACATTATACGCACTACGACTGGCGGTGCCACGGGTAAACTGGTCTTTTACTGTGTCTGCTACTTTCCTCCTTCTACCTGCTTCTCTATGTTTCTTCCATTTCAATGATTTACAGATGTGACGACGATTCATCTTTGAATTTGTCATAAGACAGGAACAAACAAAGAACACCTCTACTACTCTGACTTTAATTAACTGCTTTCATCCGAGGATCAATTTTCACAGTGACGCCATCCCACACTGCCCAACCCTTTGTGGACATTCTCTTCTCGTTAAAAGACGGCCTCATCCACACTGACCTTTGCAGCAAGCCTGATGATCTCACGCCCCTCTCTCCAGGACGTCTGGCACCGCATGGCATGGCACAGGGCCTGTCTCCGTCACACAACACACAGATGGAAATGTCACGATCATTATGCTGATTGAGATCTGCGCTAATTGCCCACCGAACTAAACCTGCCGGTGAAATGTCGATGTATGTGTTTAGATTTACAGTTTCCAAGCGGTCTCACACGTGCTCGCGCGTGCGAACATACTCACACACTCACACACTCACGCACGCACACACACACACACACACACACACACACACGCACGCACGCACGCACGCACGCACGCACGCACGCACGCACGCACGCACACTGTACACACACACACACACACACTCTCTCTCTCTCTCTCTCTCTCTCTCTCTCTCTCTCTCTCTCTCTCTCTCTCTCTCTCTTTCTCTCTCTCTCTCTCTCTCTCTCTCTCTCTCTCTCTCTCTCTCTCTCGCGCGCGCGCGCGCGCGCGCACAAACACACACCACACACACACACACACACACACACACACACACACACACACACACACACACACACACACACACGCACGCACGCACACACACACACACGCATACACACACAAACATCTAAACGCACGCAACCACACGCGCACGCGCACGCACGCGCACACGCGAGCAAGCAAACACACACACACACACACACACACACCACACACCCACACACCCCCAAACACACACATCAAGGGAAAAATGAAAACTTTTTATTTTGACCGTTGTTTTTTTTCCCAAAATTTGAAGGGGCCCAGATGAAGTACGATAACCATCACAGTGTGTTTGAAATCTGCTTTTTAAAAGCAGCCTAAACTTCGCCCAAAACGCTTTACATTCGCAAACACAAAGGGAGTGGAACAAAGTGCCCTTTCTCTGTTACAAAAACCCCTATTGCATCCTTTTACATCCTTTAGTAGGAATTTTTTTTTTTTTCACCAGAATTTGTTGTTAGCTTAGCCTTGAGATTTAAAACCATCGTAAGGGTTTTCAAATTGTCTTCTTGGGAAAATTTAACTTATTTGGTAATCTTCCCACACCCCGCGCAGCAGGTTATTTTTCTTTTTGGCAATCATCCCCTCAAAAATTTTTGACCTCTTTTTTTGGATAACTCATGAAAACTCTCGTTCTTTGTGATGGTTATTACTGGATTTTAAACTTTGTTTTTTAACGAATCACTTTTTTTTGTGTCAAGCTATTTCCCGTTAATAGTTTAAAATGATTGCTTTTATAAAGTTAATTCAAAATAGTGTGTGTGTTGTGTGGTGTGTTGGTTTTGGTGAGAGGGGAAGAGAGAGAAGGGAAGGGGATTGAACGATCACGCCCCTCTTCCGGTGGCGAGTACACGTTGTGTGGTGTTGTGTGTGTGTGTGTGTGTGTGTGGTGTGTGTGTGGTGTGTGTGGGGGAGTGTGTGTGGGGTTGGCGGCGTGTGTTGACAAAACTACTCCCTGACAAAAAACAAACCAAAAACGGGCCATTTCTTCCATTACTCTGTACAAAACGTTATTTGTTGCTGTTGCGTTGTTGTTAACCTTTTTCCCACACTATAGTCTCTCACCCCCCACCGTTCATGCACCGGGCATATCTCAGCGACATTCACTGCCACAAGGCTGTCGTCATCCAGGGGGCTGTCAACGGGGGTCCTCCGTCCAGTTTCTGTTGTTTGGTAAAAACAGCAGCGGGGGAGAGAGCCGCACTCCCCCAGAACAAAACAATGGGGCACCCAGCACACACGCGACAACACCCCGGGGCCCCTCTCCGCGGGATTCGGGCCCACATCACCTGGGGTGCAGCGTGGCTTTTTGTTCCACTGCGCCAACTATAGTTGGAACTCACGCCCATCCAGTTGGGGGTCCCGTTCTATCCCTTTTTTTTTGAGTTTAATCAATTTGTCTCAGGCGTTTATTTCAAAAATCTCCGTTGAGCTGTACGTAGGTCTTCCACCCCCCTTGTTGTTTGTTGTGTGTTGTGTGTGTGTGCATGGCGGGTGCTTGTTGTGTGCGCATGCGCGCGCGAACGGTGTGTGTGTGTGTTGTCAATCAATCAAGTCAAAATTTTTTTTAAGTGGAAACATTAAAAAAGACTCCTTTTTTACAAAGCCATTATAAAAAAACAACAACAACAAAACAAAAACAACAACAAAATCAAATCGTGTAAAATCCCTTTCATAAAAAAAAAAGTAAACATCCCGTTTTACCCCCCCCCCCTTTCCCCTCCCCTTTCCCCCACTCACTTCCATTCACGAAAAAGGTTATCAACCATTCCCGCCCCTAGGTTACATTCACAAGTTGATCTTTACTAAGTATTTTTTTCTGACAGGAGGACATTTTCAGTATATTTTGGGGTTAAGAATTCATGAGATAATTTTCATTTTTTCTTAAATTGTTTTTTTGTTTTTTATTTTTTAAAGGGGTTTTGATTTTTATTCCAAGTTTTCCACCTAAATAACAAAACTGGATTGAAAATTGTTGCGTGGTTGGGAATGGACATAAAATTATGTCTTAAATTGACTCTAAATTTTTCTGAAATCTTTTGGGGAGCTTTTCCCTTTAAATAACTTAGCAACAAAGGGTTTATTAAAAAGTCGGGGAAAGGGTAATTTTTTTGGTTGTTTGTAATTTTCATCAGTTGGGGAGCTCGATTTCAGAAATCAATTTTCAATGCTCGTTTGTACAACGATAATTTTAATTTTAAAAATTTTTTCCTACGTTGCCCAAAGGGTTGAGCTAATAAATTTAAAATACAAAATAGTGCACAGAAAAAAAGTTTTGAGATGCCATCGAAAAATTTTTATCCGAGACAACTGAAATTTTTTTTTGAAAGGCTTTTTTGCTAAGAATGTTATATGTTCAGTCCAAAAAAAATCTTTGTCAATAAGACACCTAGGTTTTGTGTGAACGTTTCCCAATTTTGTTGTTGGTATAGAAAAGGGCTAAAAATTTGATTTATTTTTTTCGTTTTTCTTTGACACGACTGCACTTTGTTTTAATACATTTAAGGACATAGGGTTTAGTTGTGCCATTCAGTAATTTATCGATACGCTTGAAGCTTAATTTTTTAATTTCATGGGGCATAAAGTCGTTTTCATAAGAATTTCATCTGAAAACATTCGCATTTACATTTAATAAAAAAAGGGAAAAATCTTTAAACGTAAATATTTTAAAAAAAAGAGGTCCAAACAACCCTTTTGTGGAACACCATTTTTGACAGGCATAAAGTTGAAAATTTTGTCACTACAGCTACAATGTTTTCGGTCACATAAAAAAGATGAAATAAGACTTATAAATTCGGGGCAGTTTTGAAAAGTTCAAGTTTACGGACAACAAAGAATGGTTGATGACATCAAACGCTTTTTAAAAGTCTATGAAAGAATACCTCAAATTTATTTTCGTTATGCGCAAAGAAGCTGTCCATAAGCTGTATGGGGCTGTGTGGCAAAAAATGATGTTTTCGAAAGCCCACTGACTTTATGGAGAAGTTTGTTATCCAAAATAAGAATACAAGACTTATGCATGTTTTTTTTCGAGGGGGTTTTTTTGGCGATAAAAGGTTCGTCTTTTTATTTGAGGGGTTTGAAAATCCCCGGTTTATAAAGGGGAATAATTTTATTCCCTTAAATTTTAAGGAAAGTGTGTTTATCTATGCTAAATTTGTAAAAGTATGTCAAGTATCTGGAAAACAGGACTGAAAACTTAAGTATTTTTGTCTGTCCCATCAAATACGAATATTGATTGGGTTAAAGTAGACAAGGCTTTACTAACCTAAAATCAGGGGGGTTTCAAAAAAATGGAACACAAATACCCTTAGAATGGATTATTGTTCAAAATAACTGAGTCATTTTCACTAGTTTTACATTTAATATGATTCTATTGCTATGGTTGCAAAATGATTATTTAGTTGCTCAGTACCCCTGAGCTCTTTGGACTTTTTGACATATGTTTTTAGTAATATTAAAATGCCTTCCAAATTTGCGGGTTTTTTTTGGGTAAATTTAACATTTTTTTAAGAAAGTACGTTTCGATTTTCTTTAATGACGTCATTTTATTTCTTTTTTTTCTAATTTCTTCATTTGTCCAAAATTATCAAATGATTTTTTTATTAATTTCTGGTCAATTTCTTTATTTATCCATGGGGTTTTTGTTTCCTTTAATCCTTTTTTTATAAAAGGGGCGTGTTTATCATATACAAGGTAAAATCAATCAAAATTCAGCTGCTTTTTTTGGGGATCCGATTTGATAGATGGGGGTCAAATTGTGCTTCAGAAGGTCATAAGGAAACATCTTCTTTAAAGTTTCTAAAGCTCCGTATAAATAATTTTTTGTGACACTTTTGAATTTTTACACAGTTTTTGAACCAAGTAAGGCAAACGGGGTTGGATCACTACAGCCAAAGGGAGGGAACAAAGTTCATAATGGATTGTTTTGCATTTGTGTAAAATATCTATTAGATAGCGGAATTTTCAGTTGTGGGGTTTTTGTCTATCGTTTTTTTCTAAATTATGTGATATATAGTTTTGTACCCCTTTATTTTGTTTTTAACAGATAAATTTTAAACTCCTAAAATATTGCTCATAACTTAAAGGTTATTCACCATTTTTGCATTAAATCTGTCCTCCAATCATTGGTTATATGGGAGGGGAAAAACCCATTGCAAGGGTTGCTATTTTTCATACTTAATTCAACCCAAAACAGATTAAAACACCAAATTTTAAAAAAAATTTAACTACCTTTTACATTTTAATGAGGAAGCATATATAAAGTAACCAGGGGTTTTTGGGTTTATAGGGGTCGAGGCGCTTATTTTTACCCTGGAGCCCCTTTTGCATTGTATATAGAAGAAAACCCTGATTCAGAAAAAAAAAATCATAAAAAATTTTTTCCCGTCACGCAAAAGTAATTTGCTTTCATTTTTTCTTGTTTGTTGGGGGTTATTGATGTTAAGGTCCCCTACACAAGTCCATGTTAAAGGCCAGGGTTCTAAAGCATAGGCTTTGCAGTGTATACACTAGTAGGGCTTAAATAAAATGGGAAGGGAAACTAGATAAATCACTGCTTAAACTGGGGGCGGCTCAGACGCACCTGGCAAAATCAATATCAAATAAACCCAAAGAGTATAGAAGTCAACACAAAAGCCAAAAAACGAATCAAGGCAATAAAATCAAAGAACAACAATGACACTTAAAATAAGAAAAGAATAGCCAATCAAAGTGAAAGAGTAACAAAAAAAACAAAGATAAAATTTTAAGGGAAAGCGCATTACTAACAAGAAAAATGCCCAAATAACAAATCAGGAGCAAACAGCAATCGCAAAACTTTCCCCAAACCAATCCAGAAAAAGCATCAAATATGACAAAAACAAGTTCACACCTATGGGGGGCAAACAGCTGGATTATTTTGGCGCCTGATCATCGACTGCAAGGTTCTTTTTTCACGAACAGCCAAACAGACAAAACATCACCTCCCCCCCCCCCCCCCCCCCCCCCTCCCCTCTCTCTCTCCCTCCTCTCTCTCTCCTTCTTCTCTCTCTCTCTCCCCCTCTTTCTCTCTCTCTCTCTCTCTCTTCCACACCACACACACAACCCCAACAACACCCACACACACACCAACACACACACAAAAACACACACACCACATTTTCAAACTATTGAATCAAAAACAAAAGCAGTCAGGGATTATTTATGTGCAATTATTCAAAACAAAAACCGATTTGGGAAAAACAGGCGCCCAAAAACAAAATACTTTGGGATTATTACTCCTTCGATTTTGTTTAATATTTTAAATGGTGAAGTTAATCTATTAAGCATTTGTAAAAAACTGATCTGTCATTTTTACTGTGCGTTTCACGGGGTTTTTGTCCGGTCAGCAGGATAGGGGCCGGGTTCTGACCAAGTTTGGGGCCCTATCCCCGGCCACAGTCACACTGGAGCCCCCATCTGCGGTGTTGGGTGGGAGGCGCACTAAGGCTTGGGTAGAGGGCGCTACTCCTGCCTGCGGGGGCCGTAAAGGGGGGAAGTTGCATGATGGAGAGTGGGAAGCCGACTGCGGGGGCCCGCCCTGACCGTTTTGCGGGCCCAAAGGGCCTGATGGTGAGGGGGGAGGGGGCAAACGAGGACAGCGCTTAAGCCGCTGCAGGGTTTTCAGCTAATGACAGGTTTGATGTGGCTGTGGATGCTGGGGGAAAGGATTTTGTGCATAGGGTGCAGGATTGACGGCTAGCGGGGGAGTATTTGACAGTAGGGGGGCCAAACCCTGAGGAGTGTAGTTCAAGCTCTGCCTGTCACTGAACTGAGCTTTCGACTGGGGGGGTTTCTACGCCGTGGACTGTATCCCCCAACCAGTTTTGGTGGTTTTTAATGTGGGGCTAAATGGGGTACCTTTAAACTAGGAGAATTTGATCATGGTAAGATAGTTTTGGAACCCGGAATCCCCTAACAAAAGCTCCGATTGTCAAAAAAACTGATTTTGGAAACAAAAACTTGCCGGAGGGGACGGTTTTGGGGTTTATAAATGGTTAAAACTGTGCCTCCCCTTTTTGGGGGTAATGCACAAAAACTATTTTTCATGGAAAGACCCGACACAAGCCTGATTAAATGGTTCCACTGCTGGATGGAAAGGGCCTGAAGGGCATCACTGATTCCAAAGTAAAAATAAGAGCCTTGATTTGTCATTTTTATGGGTTTATGGATAGCTTGTATTAAACTTGAGTAGTATACCAAAACACAGATTTTAAACAAATTGTATGAAGGAGCGCAGTCTCTTGGGGGCAATTTCTTATACAAGTCGCCAATGAAAAAGCAGATGCCCGGTCACTGACTGGGAAATTTTAAAATGTCACATGGAGGCTTTTTTAAACCCTTTCTCTGGGGGTGAGAAAAATTTTTGTTGGGTCTTACGATGACGAATTTTCCATCACTGTCATTGTTTACCAGTCCCATAGAGGGGCAAAAATTTACTGACAGGGGTGGAATTAAGAAGGGGTGACAGGGGGCTCTCCTCACCACCCGGTGTCGCCGGAAAGTCTGCCCACCGAGGGGAGGCTGCTGGGGCGAAGGACTCCCCGTGCGGGGTGCTGGGTCACAGGGCGACACTCAATTCAGAGCCTCGGGAGGGGGGGATGGGGGGGGTGGAGGGAGTGGGAGGTGGTTCCACAATGGGTACTCCCGAAGAACCCTCGATGTCGATGACCTCTCTCCATGGCATGAAGGATGAGACAGTGGGGGGGGTGGGGGGGGTGAGGTGGGGGAGGGGGGGATGGCGGGGGGGGAGGGGGGGGACTGTCCAAACAGCTGGTATCTCACCTTGAAAGAGGCTCACTGAAGCATGCTGTCACTCTGCCCGAGGGGGATGCGGATTTCCCGGCCCTTGTACGCAGACGTGGGGTGAGGGAACGGGCCCACATGCTGTGAAAACATCTCCGCTCCGGGACAGGGCGGCACTGTGAGTGGCTGACGTCAAAAATTGGTTTTTTAGTTTTTAACCTTTAATATCCGAACGGTGTTGCCAAGTTGTGTTTTGGGAATTTTTTTTTTGTTTAAATTTTCAACCCTGCCCCTTGGGGAGAATATTGTGGGTTGAGTTCATCAATTCTTATCTGGAAGAAATCTTTGGAAAGGGTTGTATTGTGTTTCAGTTTTATTCTTTGACTGTTTTTAAGTCTTCAATTAAGACACAGCGATTCTCTCAGTCTTGCAAGGAGGCATTCAGATCTCTCACTTTCTTTAGCTGAAAAAAGCGGTTTTTTAAAATGAAGGGAAGGAGGAGGTTTGGGTGGGTTTGTCGAGACAGAAGTTGCCGGGGAAATTTCTTCTAGGGCCCAGGGGGGTGGTCTCGCGTTGGCACCTTGGTTTTTGTGGGGCGACAGTAGTACTGCCGCTGGGGGAAGGGGGGGGTGGGTGCAGGACAACCGAAATGGGGGGGTACGACTGAGCTTTTCGGGATCCTCACTAAAGAACAGGTGGGGGGGGGGATGGCTCAAGGGGGGGATGACGACCCCTTTTTTTGTGAGGACTGGAGACTCTGCCACCTGTAGGGTATGGAAGGTCCTTTTTGGGGGGGGTAGGGGAAGGGGGCCCAAGGGGGGGGGAAAAATACCGGGAAGAAGAACGTGAAAGGGATCGGGTCATTTTCATGAGGGAAGTCGAAACGAAATTTTTAAAATTTTTTACATTCTTCCCATCCCCCAGACAGCAAAACTTTTCCTTTGGGATAGAAAAGTTTTCCCGAAAACTGTGCAACTTAAAAAACAGGGTAATAGAATTCTTTTAGAAGTTTCCAAGAAAAGACGGATTGGGGTTTTGGCCAGTCGGGTTGAAGGGAGTGACCATTGTGGAGGGGGATGATGTGGGGGTCACTTGATCAAAGTCTTCACCTGGGGTGTGATGGGAAATTTTCAAGGAAGCAGAATCGAAGCAAAGCGCGTTCCCCCACACACATAATTCCTTTTCGCACACCAAAAAAGTTTTTTTATTTTATCATTGTGGTGTAGTTTTATGCTTTAAAATCACAAAACAAGCCCGTGCTTCTTCGCTACGTTAAAAGGGCCGAATCCAATCTGCTTTAAAAGACTTTCCCAAACCACAACAAACACACCTGTGTGGGCAGGGCCATCTCTCGCACGTTAAGCACGGGCCTTGTTCAGGAAAAAAAATTCACAAACACACCACGGCACTTACGGGAACAAAGTTCTTCTTTTTCACGTGCTTCACTAATCCGATCCGGGTTTTAAAAAGGAGTCAGTGTACGTGTGTGTGTGCCGCGGCGCGCGTGGGTTGATGTGTGTCGCGGGGTGTTCTGTTTTTAATGCAGTGTGTGTGCGTGTGGTTGCTGCGTGGGGCGGCGTGTGTGTGTGTTGTGTGTGTGTGTGTGGTGGTGTGGTTGTTTGTGTACGAAAGCAATGACCGCTGTATTTAGGAGGTTTAAAAGGATTTTGCAGCATTCTCGAACAAGCAAGCCCGGGGGGAAAGAGAGAGAGAAAAGGAGAGAGAGAAGAGAGAGAAGGGGGAGAGAGAGAAGAGAATACCGCGAGACGGGGGAAAACGTTTTCATACGAAGCGCTTAAAAAAAAAAAAGACAGAACGCTTCTGAAGGGCTTGTTTTTTTTGTTGTTTTTTTTTAATTTAAAAGGGGCCCGAAAGGGGGGGAAGCACCCC